>OX419592.1:10475690-10879561 GCA_948473455.1 Teleiodes luculella | reverse complement strand
AAGCACAACTCACCAGCAGTGTTCCCCCTGGGCAGCATGACGGAGTGTGGGTAGTCCAGCAGCAGCTGCACGACGGCGGTGTGTCCCCCTTTAGCGGCCTCTATGAGGGTGGTGGAGTTGTCCTTGAGTTTCCGGAAGGGGTCCCACAGGCTCCCTTGGCCGGTATAGCACAACTCACCAGCAGTGTTCCCCCTGGGCAGCATGACGGAGTGTGGGTAGTCCAGCAGCAGCTGCACGACGGCGGTGTGTCCCCCTTTAGCGGCCTCTATGAGGGTGGTGGAGTTGTCCTTGAGTTTCCGGAAGGGGTCCCACAGGCTCCCTTGGCCGGTATAGCACAACTCACCAGCAGTGTTCCCCCTGGGCAGCATGACGGAGTGTGGGTAGTCCAGCAGCAGCTGCACGACGGCGGTGTGTCCCCCTTTAGCGGCCCTCTATGAGGGTGGTGGAGTTGTCCTTGAGTTTCCGGAAGGGGTCCCACAGGCTCCCTTGGCCGGTATAGCACAACTCACCAGCAGTGTTCCCCCTGGGCAGCATGACGGAGTGTGGGTAGTCCAGCAGCAGCTGCACGACGGCGGTGTGTCCCCCTTTAGCGGCCTCTATGAGGGTGGTGGAGTTGTCCTTGAGTTTCCGGAAGGGGTCCCACAGGCTCCCTTGGCCGGTATAGCACAACTCACCAGCAGTGTTCCCCCTGGGCAGCATGACGGAGTGTGGGTAGTCCAGCAGCAGCTGCACGACGGCGGTGTGTCCCCCTTTAGCGGCCTCTATGAGGGTGGTGGAGTTGTCCTTGAGTTTCCGGAAGGGGTCCCACAGGCTCCCTTGGCCGGTATAGCACAACTCACCAGCAGTGTTCCCCCTGGGCAGCATGACGGAGTGTGGGTAGTCCAGCAGCAGCTGCACGACGGCGGTGTGTCCCCCTTTAGCGGCCTCTATGAGGGTGGTGGAGTTGTCCTTGAGTTTCCGGAAGGGGTCCCACAGGCTCCCTTGGCCGGTATAGCACAACTCACCAGCAGTGTTCCCCCTGGGCAGCATGACGGAGTGTGGGTAGTCCAGCAGCAGCTGCACGACGGCGGTGTGTCCCCCTTTAGCGGCCTCTATGAGGGTGGTGGAGTTGTCCTTGAGTTTCCGGAAGGGGTCCCACAGGCTCCCTTGGCCGGTATAGCACAACTCACCAGCAGTGTTCCCCCTGGGCAGCATGACGGAGTGTGGGTAGTCCAGCAGCAGCTGCACGACGGCGGTGTGTCCCCCCTTTAGCGGCCTCTATGAGGGTGGTGGAGTTGTCCTTGAGTTTCCGGAAGGGGTCCCACAGGCTCCCTTGGCCGGTATAGCACAACTCACCAGCAGTGTTCCCCCTGGGCAGCATGACGGAGTGTGGGTAGTCCAGCAGCAGCTGCACGACGGCGGTGTGTCCCCCTTTAGCGGCCTCTATGAGGGTGGTGGAGTTGTCCTTGAGTTTCCGGAAGGGGTCCCACAGGCTCCCTTGGCCGGTATAGCACAACTCACCAGCAGTGTTCCCCCTGGGCAGCATGACGGAGTGTGGGTAGTCCAGCAGCAGCTGCACGACGGCGGTGTGTCCCCCTTTAGCGGCCTCTATGAGGGTGGTGGAGTTGTCCTTGAGTTTCCGGAAGGGGTCCCACAGGCTCCCTTGGCCGGTATAGCACAACTCACCAGCAGTGTTCCCCCTGGGCAGCATGACGGAGTGTGGGTAGTCCAGCAGCAGCTGCACGACGGCGGTGTGTCCCCCTTTAGCGGCCTCTATGAGGGTGGTGGAGTTGTCCTTGAGTTTCCGGAAGGGGTCCCACAGGCTCCCTTGGCCGGTATAGCACAACTCACCAGCAGTGTTCCCCCTGGGCAGCATGACGGAGTGTGGGTAGTCCAGCAGCAGATGCACGACGGCGGTGTGTCCCCCTTTAGCGGCCTCTATGAGGGTGGTGGAGTTGTCCTTGAGTTTCCGGAAGGGGTCCCACAGGCTCCCTTGGCCGGTATAGCACAACTCACCAGCAGTGTTCCCCCTGGGCAGCATGACGGAGTGTGGGTAGTCCAGCAGCAGCTGCACGACGGCGGTGTGTCCCCCTTTAGCGGCCTCTATGAGGGTGGTGGAGTTGTCCTTGAGTTTCCGGAAGGGGTCCCACAGGCTCCCTTGCCCGGTATAGCACAACTCACCAGCAGTGTTCCCCCTGGGCAGCATGACGGAGTGTGGGTAGTCCAGCAGCAGCTGCACGACGGCGGTGTGTCCCCCTTTAGCGGCCTCTATGAGGGTGGTGGAGTTGTCCTTGAGTTTCCGGAAGGGGTCCGCGTCGCAGGCGAGGAGGAACTTCACCACGTCCGCGTGCCCCCCCGCGCAGGCCAGGGAGAGGGGGGTGTGGTCGCCGTTCGCCGTCATTCGGTTCACGTCGGCGCCCTGATACAGATATCATAGTTAGTACCTACTGTTGCGTGTATGTACCGTCAAACTACCCGCTAATAATACATTTATAAAAATAATTTTTAGTCATAGTGAAGCTTAGCGCAATGTTTGAAAAATAAATTGACAACATTTCATTTTTCTAACACCCTGATATTTTTACATAAAATAAAATTAGGTAAAAAAATACGATACCCGTATTTTTTATTTTCTCCGAATTCTATCATTATCATTAATAATTTCGAGTTTAAAAAATGTCTCATTCTAAAACGTCGTAAGCGCCTGATGACGTCATAGGTATGCCTTAATAAAGTTTAATGCATTATGCTCTGAAACCGTTATAGTAAAAAAAAAAAACTGTCACATTATTGATTGATTGACACATCCGATTTCAAATAAAAAGCGCTCACTCACAATCACAACGGCTCGGCTATTTTCGGTTTGTTGTTGGTTTGTTTTCAGAAGTTTTACGTAAATATAGTGATAACACGATGAAAATTACGGACGGATTTCAAGCTGCCGACAGCGGCGACCTCCCAAATATCTAATGTTACTTTAATACATGCAAGAAAACGACTGCTACTATATAAGGCTGCGGAAACGTAGCGCAAAGGCTCTAGCGACACGCGAAGCGTACCTATGTGGTACAGCAGTAGTTGGCTACGTAAACGAGAAGTAAACTTGCGTATAACGTATAACAAATAGCAGAATAACACCTGAACTTAAGGTGAAAGGGAAGCTGTATCGAGTTACTTCCACAATCGATGTGACGGCAGAAAAGATTGTCAGTTTGGAGTGCAAGGATTGTGCGGCTTCTGCTGGAGGCTGCGAACATGCTATTTGTTTAGCCATGTGGCTGATCAAACGTTCTGATGAACCATCTGTGACGTGAACTACATGCTATTATTGGAGTAAACCTAAACTTGACCAAAAATATTGGCAAACGAAAAGTCACAACACCACAAAATGTTAATATGGACATAAACTCCAGTATGTTCACACAGGAATGTAAAAAGCGCAAAGTAAATAGGTAGGTACTGGTGTAATATTAAATTACCTTACCATAAGGGACTACAGTGTATTTAATATACCTAATGAGAGAGTTTTTGCATGAAAGTGGAAGTGATTTAAGCTATGATAGTTTTTAAAAGTTTGGATAAAATTTATTAACTGCAGAAGTAGTGGAGGACATCGCTAAAGCTACAATAAATCAAGCAAGCTCCAAATTGTGGCATTCCATGCGTCTGGGAAGAGTGACAGGGTCAAGAATATGTTCCTTGCAAAACAGAAGATGGAGCATTAGTCCAAGGTAATTTAGGAGGCTAAAAGTGCCCGAGACAAAAGCCATCAAAAGGGGAAAGAGACTAGAAAGCAGAAAAGAATTAAATTTGGAATATAAAAATGCAGGGATAATTTTAGTATCCCCTATTATTGGAGTGTCACCTGATGCAGTTTGTAAAGACATTGTTGTGGAAGTGAAATGCCCAATAAAAGAAAAAACTGCAAAATTACATAAAAGATAACAAGCTGCAGGAAAAATGTAAAGCTTAAATAATGATCCAAACTGACTGTTTTGTGTGGCTGATCCTACATAATGAACAAACTAAGACCCTGCATAAATATTGGGTTGACTATGATAAGGCATATACCCTAAAGTTGTTATGAGCCGGTGAAGCTTTCTGGGAGAAATTTATTTTTAAACATATTGTCACGAACTTGCCATAAAGTTCGAGAGATCGCTACTCAAATTCGATATAAGTACATCTATACAACTATAAAGGATGGGAAATTCCAATTGCATCAACAGAGGGATCACGGTGCAAACGAAGATGGACTTTCTGTCAACGCCGCAAGGCACAAAATCACCTAAGCAAGCCACTTGTTTACTCGAATTCGGTGACCTCGCGCGCCCATTGTTCTGTGACAAGTATTGTCTGAGAACAAAGGAAACGTTCTAGTAATTTCCCGATTACGTGATTACAATGGGATTACTCCAGAAATCAAGCATCGCGTAAACAACCCATTGTTTCGTGGGGGTATATAAACGCCCGAGACGACGGCCAACGCCAGTACATTTTTGAGCTATCGAAGCGATCTCAACAAGCGATCTACAAGCGATCAGTGGAAGAAACCTGCGACTAAAGCGATACCTACGGACTACGAGCGACTCTGTGATTTGGCTACAACGTGATTGGAGTGATCAGTTGAAGACATCTGCGATCTCAGCGTGACCAACGGACTACGAGTGACTCTACGATTTGGCTACAGTTGTGATTGGACCTGCGACCTGTTTATCGTCGAATAAATTCTCGAATCAAGTTATTCGGCTTTTCTTACAAATCCCGAACCCCACGTCCGTAACATTTGGTGTCAGAAGTGTGGGATTTGGAAATGCCAGTGACTCCGAGGGAGAATACTGACGGCGTCAGAACAAGGGCGCAGTTAGCTGCGGAAGCCACGACTACAGCCCGTGAAGACATGCCCACCGGACCAGGAACCCCGCCTGCTGGACCAGAAGCCTTGCCCACCGGACCAGAAGCCCAACCAACAGGACAATTAGCCCCGCCTACTGGTACCGCTCATCGAGCCACACCTCCGGTTACCAGCCGCGTCCAGGAATCGCGAGCATCTACATTTGACCTCAGCCGACTTATGAAAATGATGGAACAAATGCACCAGGAGCAAAAGGAAATGCGCGAGGACCTGAGCCTGAAACAAGACATCATGCAACAGGAGCAAAAGGAAATGCGCATGGACCTGAGCCGGAAACAAGAAGAAATGCGGAGGGACCTGAGCCACAAACAGGAGGAAATGCTGCTTGCCATTTCATCAGTTTCGGCCACTGTGAAAAAATTAGAAGAGAGCGTCGACCAAGTAGAAGAAAGAGTTGGAAATTTGGAAACCGACGTAGATGGCGTAAAAACTGACTTAGCCGGGCTTAAGAAGAAGGTGCTGAATCTGCAAACAGCAGGATCCGCCGCATCGAGTGAACACGCCTGCACCAGCCACGCGCCAAGGATAAAAGTACCGTCGTACGACGGCACCACATCCTGGACCGCCTATCGGCAGCAATTCCAGACCGTTGCTGCTGCAAATGGATGGACAGAGGAGCAGAGCCTGACAGCTCTCACCGTTGCTCTTCGAGGTTCAGCCCTTTCTGTTCTGGAGGCGCTACCAGGCTCGGGTAGCACATTTAAAGAACTTATGGAGGCACTCGAAGCTCGCTATGGAGAGCGTCATTTGGAACACGTCTTCCGCGCCCAACTACGTGATCGGATTCAACGCCCTGGAGAAGGACTTCAGCAGTGGGCTTTGGAGATAGAAAAGCTCGTGCGCAAGGCCTACCCGTCTGCTGATGCGAAGATGGTGGACTCCAACACTCTTCAGGCATTCGTCGATGGAATTCGTGATATGGAGATTAGGGCTGCAGTGGGACTTCGCCATCATGTCTCCCTGAAAGAAGCCCTAGCGCACGCGTTGGAAATTGAAGCCCTGCGCCGTGACGTACGCCCAACACACAAAGTGCGGGAAGTAATAGAAGAAGTACAGGAGATAAAGACGTCGTTCCCGCCCAAGAAAAAAACAACCGGGCCCATGTGTTATAAGTGTGGAGAAAGGGGCCATTTGCAATTCACCTGCCCGAAGAAGGAGACTCAAACAGCGAAACTAGCCGAGGAAATAAGCAAGCTGAGAGAACGCCTGGACGAAGTGACCAAGAAGCAGGAGACCCCATCTTCTGCTGGGAGTCAGGGAAACGAGTAACAGCCAGGACTAAGGGGCGGGTACTGGCTGGAGCGGAAGGAGCCCCGACAACGATCGTCTCCCAGGCATGCAACGGAAACAGCTTGATGGTACACGGCTCAGTGAACGGAATGAACTGCAAGATGACATTGGATACAGGAGCTTCTAGGACAATAATCAAACCAAAATTAATAGAAGACGCAATCAGGCGCAGAAACAACATCAACTGTCGACTTCTTTCCGCTTCCGGCCAGCAGATACCCGTCCTAGGAGAAATTTCGGTCACAATTCAAGTGGGTGAAACATCCTACACTCACAACGTTATCGTGGCCGATATAATGGATGACTGCATACTGGGCCTGGACTTCATGAAAAGATACGAGTGCAGAATCGACGTCACTAATGGAATTTTGAAATGTGGCAATGAGGAGATATTTATCCTGGGAAGATGAGTCAATGAGAGAAGCCCAGGAAGACGACGAAGATATACGACTTATAGTCGCATGGAAGCAACGTGGCGAGGAAAAGCCAAAGTGGTATGAAGTTGCGCCTACAAGTACCACCACCAAAGCATATTGGGCACAATGGGACAGTTTTGTCCTGCAGAACGGGATACTTTACCGTAAATGGGAAAAACCCAACGGTAGAGAGTTTCATCTGCAGCTGGTCGTGCCAAGAGAACGGATCAAGGATGTTCTTCGTGAAGTACACGATGGCGTATCAGGCGGTCACCTGGGTGTCAAAAGAACTTTGACGAAGTTACGGGAAAGATTTTACTGGTTAAACTGTCGAGCGGATGTGCAGGATTGGTGCCGAAAATGTACCACTTGTGCTGCAGTGAAAGGTCCATCAACCAGGAGCCGAGGACACCTTCAACTTTACAACGTTGGTGCACCATGGGAGCGAATAGCAGTAGACGTTGCCGGACCATTCCCCGTGACGGAGTCGGGAAACAGATTCTTTATGGTGGTTATGGATTACTTCACCAAATGGCCAGAAGTATTTGCTATACCCAACCAAGAAGCTACGACCGTGGCCTCAAAATTAGTGGAAGAAGTCATATGCCGATATGGTGTACCACTAGAAATCCATTCAGACCAGGGCCGGAACTTCGAGTCGAACGTGTTCCAAGAAGTATGCAAAATATTGGGCATGCACAAGACGAGGACTACCCCGTATCATCCACAGTCCGACGGCATGGTGGAGAGGTTTAACCAAACACTGGAGAGGCATTTGGCGAAATTGGTAGACAACCACCAGAGAGATTGGGACAAATACATCCCACTTTTCCTTCTCGCCTATAGAACCTCGGAACATGAGAGCACAAAGGCCACCCCGGCATATGTGAACTTCGGACGTGAGCTAAGACTACCGGTTGATCTTCTAACAGGAGGAACACCAGAGGACCCCATCACCTTACAGGATTATGTCTCTGAATTGCGAGACAAAATGAGGGAGATTTATGCGATGGTACGAGAAAACGGTCTACAATCGAGCGAAAACATGAAGACTAGATATGACCGACGAGCAAATACCAGTGGATTTGAGGAAGGAACACTAGTCTGGCTCCATAACCCAACACGCCGAAAAGGAAAGTCACCCAAACTACAGACGAGATGGGAAGGACCATTCAAGGTAGTTACGCGAATCAATGACGTAACGTATCGGATACAACGGCATCCGAGAGGAGCACTAAAAGTGGTCCACGTCGACCGCTTGGCGCGTTACCATGGCAGTAATGAAGAAGCTCGGGACGAGCATCTCTAAGAGGAGGGCAGTGTCACGAACTTGCCATAAAGTTCGAGAGATCGCTACTCAAATTCGATATAAGTACATCTATACAACTATAAAGGATGGGAAATTCCAATTGCATCAACAGAGGGATCACGGTGCAAACGAAGATGGACTTTCTGTCAACGCCGCAAGGCACAAAATCACCTAAGCAAGCCACTTGTTTACTCGAATTCGGTGACCTCGCGCGCCCATTGTTCTGTGACAAGTATTGTCTGAGAACAAAGGAAACGTTCTAGTAATTTCCCGATTACGTGATTACAATGGGATTACTCCAGAAATCAAGCATCGCGTAAACAACCCATTGTTTCGTGGGGGTATATAAACGCCCGAGACGACGGCCAACGCCAGTACATTTTTGAGCTATCGAAGCGATCTCAACAAGCGATCTACAAGCGATCAGTGGAAGAAACCTGCGACTAAAGCGATACCTACGGACTACGAGCGACTCTGTGATTTGGCTACAACGTGATTGGAGTGATCAGTTGAAGACATCTGCGATCTCAGCGTGACCAACGGACTACGAGTGACTCTACGATTTGGCTACAGTTGTGATTGGACCTGCGACCTGTTTATCGTCGAATAAATTCTCGAATCAAGTTATTCGGCTTTTCTTACAAATCCCGAACCCCACGTCCGTAACAATATTTTAGATAGTGCAAAATAGTTAGCTATTTTAATGTTTACCTGTTCTGTCATAATAAAATGAAACACCATATAATACTTGTCTTTTATTTCTCTTTTATAATAGGAGATCTGGGAGAACAGACAATGGACAGAAATGTATGAAAATCGGTCCAGGAGCCTCTGCTGATGAGACTTGCTGCAGGAAATGATAGTGTATACTAGTGGCATAATCCTGAAAAAAAAAAGTCCGAGGGTTCTCTTGCTATGTAGGGTGGTGTAGGTATGATATGTAATGTAAAAAAATACATCAAGCAAAAACTTCTACATAATCTTAGTTTTCATTAACAGTGTAAATAGGTACCTACAGCATATGTTCTCTGTGGTCAGAGAGGGTAATCAGTGGGTCAGAGGGTTCAATTTTAATCCAAATGTTCAGGGTTCGATTCCCAGTCAATCAAAAAACACTATGTTTGTTTGATAAATAAGATGATTCCATTGAGCACATTAAGCTGTTGGTTCTGGCTTGTGCCATGTCTGAGGTCCTTATGTAAATTTAAATGTTAATTTATTAAACTTAATTCATTGCATTTCATTTGGCAGCTCAATAATCCAACCAAACTTTTGAGTTTATATAGGACAATGCAAATCTTACTATGAAGCCTGGGCTAAAAAAAAAAATACAAATCTTTCCTCTTTATAATATTAGTATGGATATAGATAGTATAGACTATAGACTAGCTTTCCGCCCAGAGAGGATCGCCCGCGTTAAGTTTTTCCCGTGGGAATGAGGCATTTTCCCATGGGAAAAAATAGCCTTTAGTGTTAATATTCCATAACAATTTTTGTATTACAATCGCTCCAGCAGTTTAGACGTAAAGAAGTAACAAACATACACACTCACACACTCACAAACTTTCGCCTTTATAATATTAGTGTAATAGAGCTGTTTAGGCATTTTTAGGTACAGGTACTACTCCCTCCTCCTCTCTCCCTATCTACTATCATATCTAATAAAATAAAACACCATAGGTATTAATACTTTTATGTATATTATTCCTCTTTTACAATGGGACTTTGTAAATTAATTAAGCCACATGCTACAATTATCGCACCATCTGCAAGTTGAATAAACTTATTATTAATTACAGTGTGGTTTTAAAAATTAAACAACCTCACCCTTCGTATAACCGTCTCAACATGTATTCACAGGCTTTCTATAATTTTCCCTTTGATAACTTCCTGTTTAGGTAGCTTTGTTTCTTTCAAAACACTAGGCGGTTAAAGAAGTTGAAGATTTTTTCTATGCACAGTGTCAATATGCTTAAATCCTCAATCTGCCAATATAGAGCAGTTAGGAGGCAATAAGTTTATAAAACAACTGCTCTCCACTATATTAGCATCATAAATGCGACCCCCCGAACCCAGCAGATATAAAAATTTAGTGTGTTGGCATTTTTGTACTGCAACCATGTAAATGCCTGGGTAGAAACATCTGAGTACCTACTCTTTATTTGTATAAGATGACAATTTTTTTTCTCATCAAGCACATTGGGAGCAAAAATCATATTTTTTAAACTTGACAGTATTCTCCACAATGTAGTCAGGGATACTTCAAACATATCAGTAGGTAATCATATTCAAAGCAATGTTTGCTACTTTGTATATAAATGTTACTACAAAATCAAAGGAAATATCAGTGAGGTAAGTTTAAAAAAATATCCATTAATAGTCTTTCGGTAAACATAAATAAACTTGAGGGTTACTTTCTATCAGTTTCAACATGAACATTCTGCCTTGTTTTACTTTCTTTATTTAAAGCAGGATTCTGATGACTGTTGAGATGTTTCTGAGTAGTTAGTTGTACTTCCTTGAGTTGAAGGAAACATTTCTCCTAAACTGTCTACTTCCATAAATTCCTCTTATTTAGGTGTAAGCTGTCTTGTTTTGCTTTATCTTGAAGATTGGATACACCTGTCAGCAGTTCTCGGGTTTACTTGGACACCTAGAACAGAATAACATTTTATTGACAATGTGACTAAGCTCTTAAAATACAGATAAAAAAAAACATGAGGGAAAATTATCACAAAATAGAAGTTAAACTTAACAAAGTGAAATAAAATGTACCTTTACTACAGATAGTGATGGCTGGATCATAACTGCGGTCCCTCTATCAACAGTCTTGCATGCATTATCCACTGTTAACTGAGCTGATGTGCTAGGCCTGGTCAGAGCATCACACATGTACCTACCCAACAAGAGATAGAGGCAGGCGTGGTTTAAGTTTAACTTGTTCTTTCATTGTGACTCAGTACCGGTACATCTTCCTCTAACTAAAACAAATAGTAAGATAGTTATCAATTTGAAATAAATATCCACTAACTAGACTGTTAAATACATTTTTCATAAAAATAAAATATGTAAATGTCAATGTCAAGTACCTACGCATCTTGATCAGGGAGTTATCTTCCGAGATTGGATACATAATAAAATCATTAGTGCTGGAACTTTTTTTTAGTTGAATTGAAACTGTGGTAGAAATTTTTAAAACACAATAAAAACACTAACTGAAAAGAAAAATAGACGAGACGGACGAGACTCAAAAGAAGCATAAGCGCGAACTCACTCTTGCTTGACAGATGACATGACTGACACAAGATTGACATTCGTTTAAAAAGTAATTTAACAAGAAAAGGCATTATTTGTATTCGGCCGTACCTATGACGTCATCACCTGATTTGAGGCTTTTAAGGATTTTCTTAAGAATAAGGCAACGTAAAAATATGAAATATTTTTTTTCATGAAGCGGATACATAAATAAAGAAATGGTATTTTTATTTTATGCATGTGTTTAAAATGAAATGTTGTCAATTGTCAGTATTGCAAACTCTCGCAAGCATAAGTGAATGTTACACATTACCCCATATAAAATAAGGGTAATTTATTATTTATTTCTGAAAGAAAAATCCATAAACAAATATTTGAAGCCATCAACTCTGTTAGTTTGAGTTCGATGAAGTTACAGTTAGAAAATTTGCCAAAAGTGGCCGTTTTTAGCAACTTTTCTATCTGTAACTACAGCGGACTATAATAAATACAGTTTATGACCAAACGTTATGTATTTTAGAAAAAAAAATATACTTCGCAAATAATATTTTTTTAACAGATGGCGGCGCCACTTAGCCGTGGGTGGCTACCCAATAATGAAAAAATTGATTTTTTTTTAAGTTTGTTCATCCCTTATGGGAAAGGCAAAGGGTTCAAAGGCCATACAGCCTAGTCTTTAGTACGCACCTTGCCCGCGAGGAACTGCACGGTGCAGAGGTGTCCGGCGCGCGCGGCCTTCATGAGCGGCGTGCGGCCCCCCTCGCTCTCGTGCTCGAGGTGGGCGCCGGCGCGCAAGAGCAGGTCGGCGACATCGGTGTGCCCGTTCTCGCACGCGTACGTGAGCGCCGTGTCGCCCGTCTGCGTCTGCGCGTGCACGTCCGCGCCCTCGTTCAACAAGTACCTGAACCACACAACAAAACAATAGTACAGTACTAATAGTAATAGTACAGTACAGTAGTAGTAGTATAGTTCGAAAACGGATGAGAATATTGAAAAACTGTGTAGAACAAAAGTTATAGAGATTTTATAAGCTTTCATTTCATCTTAGATCATATTTTGCTACAACGCACCGTTTCTGTAATATTGGCGAAAAACCTAAAAATGAGTCTTCCCGGCTCAGCTCCTAGACGTCGGGACTTTTAGTATGTTTTATCTCTAAGCACAATGAATAAGTTTCTGAAGAAATCGCTTGGGATCCCGCTCACGCACTCCACATTAGTTTATTGATCGGAATATTAATTTTAAACAAAATCGGAATCCAGGAGTAAATCTCTGAATAATTGAAGGAAGCCCCCACATCAGCCAAGGTTAAGGTCTTCTGAAAGTCATGTTTACTAACCGCACAAGCTCCAGATGCCCTTCCTGACTGGCCTCCATGAGAGGAGTGGAGGCGCCTAGTTCAGCATCAGCACCCGCCTTGATGAGGAAGTGGGCTACTTCGAGGAAGCCCCCGCAGCAGGCCAAGGTTAAGGCCGTCTCTTGGGTTTCATCGGTTTGGGCGTTGATCTGTGCGCCTTGGCCCAGAAGTAGCGCCACCATCTCTTCGTGACCTGTGAACAAATAATAACATGGTTTATTGCAGGTCAAAATATTAAGATTAGATTATTACATCAGAAGTGTTCTCAGCGTTATGGTAAGACACGGACACGTCACAACAAACGCGTTTAGAATAATTACGCTATTTTGAATAACTATTGCAACGCAAAACATATACAGACAGAAATGGAAAGCTCCCCTTTCCGTCCTCCGTTCATATTTCGGACGAACAAAAGTTCTCAGCTCATGTCATGACCCACATAAGAATGCAAATTCTCTCCCGATTCACCTCTTAGCGCTTCGACATAGCTAGTTTGTTGTCACAGTGATGTGACAGCAAGAGTTGCGTGTAGTGTGTTATTTTTAGTGTGTCGTGTGCTAGTGTTACTGAGTGTGGTGTGCTAGTGTTATTGAGTGTGTGTGCTACTGTTAGAGAGCGTGGTGTGCTAGTGTTAGTGAGTTTGGTGTGCTAGTGTTAATGAGTGTGGTGTGCTAGTATTAGTGATTGTGGTGTGCTAGTGTTAGTGAGTATGGTGTGCTAGTGTTAGTGAGTGTGGTGTGCTAGTGTTAGTGAGTGTGGTGTGCTAGTGTTAGTGAGTGTGGTGTGCTAGTGTTAGTGTGGTGTGGTGTGCTAGTGTTAGTGAGTGTGGTATGCTAGTGTTACTGAGTGTGGTGTGCTAGTGTTAGTGAGTATGGTGTGCTAGTGTTAGTGAGTGTGGTGAACTGGTGTTAGTGAGTGTGGTCACCAGATACATCACTCCATACAAAAGCTAAAATACCTACTCTTTAACAGCCTACAAAATCTGAATTATAATACTTTCTACTCAGAACTAAGTCTTAGCGATTTCATAGTTTTGGCGAAATCATGCGGTGCAAGCGCTCTGGCGGACGTTCGGCGCCCCTCTGTCCGTTGTACGTTCGAACGTACGCGAGCGAGTGATGGAAGCCTGGTGTGGTGTGCTAGTGTTAGTGAGTGTGGCGTGCTAGTGTTAGTGAGTGTGGCTCACCCTCCCTGGCGGCCTCCATGAGCGGCGTGTAGCCCTCGTCGTTGACCTCCTCGATGTTGGCGCCGCGCTCCAGGAGCAGCATGGCCAGGTCCACGTGCCCGCCGCACGCCGCTAGGGTTAGCGGAGACTCGAAGCTATCCGTCGGCATGTTGACCTACGAATAATAATACAATGTAAATTCGTTATTTATTAATACAAGGTCAACAAATGGTAACAATTACAAACCAACAAATGCGGCATGTAAATTCGACTCTTTAAAGAAAAAGTATTCCTAAACCTCTTAGGTAGCAAAGGGGTGTTAGGGCTCCCGAGTCCAATAGCAGCCTTGTGACTTCAACCTGTCCGTCCATGCTGGCTTCCATTAACGCCGTATGCATCTCGTCTGTCTTATTCTCTAACTAAAGAAACTAAACCAAACGAAAAGGATCCCTGTATAAACCCAAATCTACTAGAAAAAGGGGTGTAACTAACCTGGGCTCTCGAATCCAATAGCAGCCTTGCGACTTCAAGGTGTACGTCCATGCTGGCTTCTATTAACGCCTTATGCATCTCGTCTGTCTTATTCTCTAACTAAAGAAACTAAACCAAACGAAAAGGATCCCTGTATCAACCCAAATCTCCTAGAAACTGGGGTGCAACTAACCTGGGCTCCCGAGTCTAATAGCAGCCTTGCGACTTTCACGTGTCCGTCCATGCTGGCTTCCATTAACGCCGTATGCATCGCGTCTGTCTTATTCTCTAACTAAAGAAACTAAACTTAATGAAAAGGATCCCTGTATCAACCCAAATCTCCTAGAATCTGGGGTCTAACTAACCTGGGCTCCCGAGTCCAATAGCAGCCTTGCGACTTCAAAGTGTCCGTCCATGCTGGCTTCCATTAACGCCGTAAGTATCTCGTCCGTATTGCGCTCTATAGAAACGAAACCAAACGAAAAGAATCCCTGTATAAACCCAAATCTACTAGAAAAGGGGGTGTAACTAACCTGAGCTCCCGAGTCCAATAGCAGCCTTGCGACTTCAACGTGTCCGTCCATGCTGGCTTCCATTAACGCCGTATGCATCTCGTCCGTCTTGTGCTCTCTATCAGCGCCAGCGGCGAGGAGGAACCGGACCATGTCCAGGTGGCCCTTGTAGCAGGCCAGGGTGAGGGCTGACTCCTTGAATTCGTTGGAGTGGGTGTTGATGCCGGCGCCGTGTTCTAGAAGGATCTTCGCGACGCCAACGTGGCCTGCTGATGCCGCCTGGAATAGAAGGTATGATTAGGTTACAGTTGATGACAGATGCATGTTTAAATGGGAATGGTGATCAGAAAAACAAATAGTATCACCAATAGTCAAGTTGAAAAGATAAAATGAGTTTTTTAGTTTATGAAACTAACCAGGACTAAAGGACCAAGAACCATTTGTGTTACCAAACAACACTAATAAGTTTTTTTTTTAATTTTGAATCTAATTTATCTGAACAGTCTTTACGATGAGATGACTACCGTACTGCCCCTCTAACATGCCCGTCCACGCGTGACAGACATAATTTTATCGTGCGTATTCCTCTTATCCTATTGGAGGATAATTCAATATGGCGGGTTTTTTGACAGTTAAATGTGCGACAAACTTTTGTCATAGCACTGCATGTTACGGGGGCTGCACAGCTAAATAAATGGATTATAGTGAACTGCCTTAAAAAATGAAAGATACGAAAAGTAATAAAATAACCCTCCCTCTGTAGTCGAGTAAAAATCATAAGAGTTGTTCTCCGATTCACATTTACATCTTCACGTAAAACATTCACGAGCACTTAAAATTTTGCAATCCACCATCCTTACATTTCAAAGTTTTGAATTAAAAACACGTTGACAAAGTACTCTAAAGGTAGCCGATCGAACCGAGCGACAGCGACACTGACGCTGCGACACGAAAAACATTAATGGACTCTAAGGTGATGTATTTAAGGTGGACTTTGGAGGCATGCGACAGTGACGCGGCGGCGTTCCCGGTGTCTGTGTCGTCGCGATAACTCACTTTTGAGCAAATTCATTCTTAAATCCACTAACGAAGTCCATTATTATTTTTCGTGTCGCAGCGTCAGTGTCACTGACGGTCGGTTCGAACGGCTACCTTTAAGAAGAGCATCCAGAGCCATAAAATTACTACGTAGTATAAAACAAAGTCGCTTTCTCTGTCCCTATGTCCCTATGTATGCTTAAATCTTTAAAACTGCGCAACGGATTTTGATGCGGTTTTTTAAAATAGATAGAGTGATTCAAGAGGAAGGTTTATATGTATAATACATGCATAATATACTTAAGGATAACCCACAATAACCATTTTCCCGTGCAAAGCCGGGGCGGGTCGCTAGTAAAAAATAAAACAAAACATTATCTCACCTCCATGAGCGGCGTGTGTCCGTTCTCGTTGTGGTCTTCGACGTTGGCGCCGTTCTCGAGCAGCGCGCGCACGCACTCCTCGTGGCCGCCCGCGCATGCGTACATGAGCGGCGTGTTGCCGGAGCCGGACACCGCGTTCACGTCCGCGCCGTGGGCGATCAGCAAACGAACGATGTCCACGTGGCCCGCGCTCGCCGCCTCCATCAGAGGTGTGCAGTCGCCCTAACAACAAAACGTTTTACTCACTCACTCGCTTAAGCCTCTGTCACCGGGCGGTCACTCCATACAGAAAACGCATTTAAACAACCTACTTCTTTTTGAATAACAACTGAATATCAACTAAGTCAATGGCGATAGGCGCTATGTAAAACACCCCCGAACACCACCGGCGGAGTCCCGGTCCCGGTGCGGGGCGTGGGGCGCTATATCGGGCGGGAAACTCTTTGGCGCGGGGGGTTGAGTGTCCTTTCTGTACGGGTTAGTACTATTATTTTCTTCTGTGCCTCTGTCAGACACAGCAAATAGTCGCTGCGACTAAAAATGAACACGGTTAGTATGGGATTCGCAGCGAATAGCCCTGTCACACTAATAATAATAATAATAACAATATGTGGGACATCTCACACACGGCCCTCTAACCCCAAACTAGGCATAGCCTGTACTATGGGTGTCAGACAGCTGATATACATACATACTGAGCGAATACTCGCTGCGAATAATCGCTGTGAGTGACCGAGGCTTTACTTATCGTGTGGGTTTCTAGGCTAACCTACCTAACGTTTTACTAAGGCAGGTAATTCACGGGAGTCAAAAGAGAAAAGGGACGCAGTTATGCGCAACAGTGAGCGCGGTGTATTTGTATCTCATTCTAACGCATAATTGCGTCCCTTTTGTCTTTTGACTCCTGTGAAAGCGCCTAAAGCGTAATTGAGTCCGGTTTCTATGGGACAGACCGCATATAAACTCGGATTCCGTCACGCACGCAGCCCGCTCTTTTCTGCAGTATGATGTTAATCATCATCATCATCATCTCAGCCTGTAGACGTCCACTGCTGGACAAAGGCCTCCCCCAAGGATCTCCACAATGATCGATCGGTCCGGCTTGGCCCTCGTGGGGGGCCTGCCCACACTACGTCTTTCGGCGCGCGGTCGCATTCAAGAACCTTTCTGCCCAATGATGATGATAAGTTTGTTTAAAATTAATAAAGTAAAAACAATATTTGAAAGGTAAGATTAGGTTACGAATGAACGTAAAACAGTCGAAAACCGCAACATTTGAACATTATTGTTGTATTAATACGATGCAGTCGTCACAGTAACAACGTGGCACGTTATCAGTTTCTATGATACGAGATTGGATTTTAAATTCCTAAAAATATTGATAAGGTCACTTTAACAGCCCGTGATTCGACGAGTAAATTATAATATCTACGCAGTCGTAATTTACATTCACAACTATTTACCAACAACCTTATCTAATTAGGTAGGCATAATATCACAGCTGTCTTAATTGATACGATACGGATACGAAATGCTAATTTTAACTTTCCAAGTAATAACTTTCCCCGTTCCTAAGGATTCCCATTTGGGAAACACAGATATCAAAACCATAAGAAAACAAATTAAGTTGAAAAATAAGGAAAATAAATAATATTATTCATTGCTGTTTTACTGATTATAATAACGATATACATTGTGTAATGATGCCAAAAAGTTTTTTAGCGAATGACTGTTACTGACTGCTTAATATTCAAGCAGTGCAGCTGGTTTTGCGGTTCAGTTTGTTAGGCCAATAAATACTACAGGGAATTGTGAATTTGAAAAAAAGAAAACACTTTTGAGTCACGGAAATTACAAGGCATCCCCAATTTATGAAAAGCTAGAGCAATCAGTTTGCTTCTTGATAAAAATGACTCCAAAACTCACCTTGATCCCTCGGTCTTCCACGCTCGCATGCATGGCCAGTAAGACCTGGGCAAGTTCGTAGTAGCCCGCTGAACAGGCGAGGGATAGCAGCGACTCCCCTTCCTCCGTGGTCTCGTGAACAGACCGCCCTTCGGTGAGCAACTTGCGGACCGTTCCCACATCGCCGTCCGAACACGCCTCTGCCAGAGACGGCGCGCCTTCGCTGCCGCCCGACGACCCAGCCGGACCCGTCGTACCGGTAGCCGTGGAACCGCATTGCGTCCTAAACAAAACGCCTTTTTTAAAAACGGAACGTGACACCGAGAAAGTTAAACGTGTGAAGGTTAAATCAGATAAGATCAAAGCTTCACGAATCATTGTCGCGGCGTCTCGACCAAGCCGAAAGGAGAATCGATGACTCAATCGCTTTCGGTTTAGGAGTCGCGCCTTTTTGACTCAATCTCGGATTTTCATCATGTTAAAAGTTTAATAATACCAGGTGTGTGATGGATTTTAAGTAAATACTTTAAGGGGTATAGACATTTGAGGGCCGAAACAAGATTGATTTGTGCTAGAAATGTTACATACGAAACTCAATATCTATCTTAAAACCAATGCAACATCAATTAAAAGGTATAGAAACTAAGAAAGGAAGTCAAGCTATTTCATTGATCATGCACGAGTCTAATAGCACTCGGAGCGTATGAAGATTGTCGTGCAAGCAACATTCATGCCATCATTTAAATAACTGCGAATGATATACTCCCGCGTATGTAATGCTACTGTGGACCGAGAGAAACTACACTTTTACTAGTATTACTATGTGATGTGCGTGCTTTGTTTTATTAGCAAAGTAACCGTAGATATAGCTTCAAAATAATATGTATTCACCATCGATTGAACAATTCGATGAAAGAATGGATGCGTGCATTTGTATTTGATTAATACCGAAAAGACAAAACACTAATAACAAGCAAGGATGTGTGTTGCCCTTGCCCGATAAACTTATATACAAGCTTAAGTTAATGAAAATCATATTTATATGACTAAAATAAACTGTTAAGATAATTGACAGATTTCTGATAATAGAGTTTATAGATTTTGTTTTAGTCTGATAAATACCCTACTAGCTAGATTGGTTGATACCTAGTCCTAACTTTTTTTAAGTATATTATTTACATCTTTTTATCTTACTTTTCAATTATTTTCTTTTTTTAATAAATAAATAATAAATAAAAAAAATTGGCTATGCTGCTTGCACGTGCGGTAATTTATATATTTTGTTCATTATCTATCGTCTATCGCTGATAAATGATATAAAAAAAATGTGAGGGACATCTTACACGGCTATCTGGCCCCAAATTAAGCAAAACCTGCCTGATGAGATGACGTAGGGCATTCTAGCATCAAAGAATGCCTCGCGTTGAATCTATATTAATATTATGAGGAAAGATTGGATTATTTGTTTTCATCGAATAGGCTCCGAAACTTGGTATAAAGATAGAATTCGGGAGTAACATAGACTACCTTATACGGCGGGAAAATTCCACATTCCCACAAGAAAAGCTGTTAACGCGGGCGGAAAGCTAGTACTATCTATCATAAGATGTAATGTGGTACGGAAGGGAGTCTCGGACACCAGAATTCACGAGTACCTTCTATAAGCTGTTTTTATAAAAAAAAAATAGATGTGTGTAAAGTTGACCAACCCGCACTGGGCCAGTGTGGTCGACTAAGGCCTATTCACCCTGATGTCAGGGTAGGCTCGAACCCCTCGGTGGGGACGTACCTATATGAGCTGTTAACGAGATAGTCTTAAGGTATCATTTTGTGGAGAAATATTTTTTTAAAATTATTATTATACTGACGGCTTATCCTGGTGGTGGTGGCGATGATGGTGCGGCGGCTGGTCGGAGCGCATGCGCGTGAGCGCGGCGGCGGCCTCGTCCAGCGCGCAAGACACCGATGACGTCAGCCGCCGCAGCACCTCGGGGTCTGCTAGGTGCTTGCCCTCGCCTGACAACTTGCCGATGCCTGGAACAACACACAATATCATTTAGAATTTGTTTTTTATTGACCTATGCTTGAGTCGACAAAGTACGACGGATCAAGCTTCACCAGACTTGCGGGGAAGCGGAAGACTCTACAAAAAAAAAAGTCATATACCAACGCGTCTAGGGGCGACTCAAGGGAGCCTTGGACCACGGCCTTGATATTGAAAAACATCGTGAAGGAGACGACGCCTGAGGGGCTCCGTCTCTGATTATTAATTCTGATTTTGGTTATGGCCGCGCCCCCGCCGGCGGGTACGGGCGTTGTTACATGAAGGGATATTATTTAGTACTGAGGGATTGGTGGCAGTACTGGGGAAAGTCGTTAAATACCGGTAGCGTAAAACAATCGTTGTGGAGACCCTTGGCGGCATTTTGATCCCAAATTGGGCAAAGCCTGTAATATGGAGATCACAGCTGATATTATGACATAATTTCAGCCAAAAGTGTTCTTACAGCTTTATTAAGGCTTCAGCCATATCTACACATAACGAATGGTCACGCGCTGCCTGCATTTAACGCTTTTTAAAATACAGACTCAAGGCAAAACACAAGTAGAGGGAACAGATAATTTTGCCCTCAGCGGGATTCGAAGAACCCATGACCTTATTTCAAAGGCAAGCATGCTTCCGTTTAAACTATAGAACCGACAATAATTACTTTACTCCAAATAGTACTGCAGGAACCCATCATACTTAATAATATTATAAAGAGGAAAGATTTGTATTTTTGTGTGTATGATTGTAATGAATAAACTTAAAAACTATTGAACGGATTTCAAAAAATTTTTCACCATTAGAAAGCTACATTCACCCAGAGTAAATATAGGCCACCTTTTACCGCGGGAAAATGCCTCATTCCCATGAGAAAAACTAAAAACGGCAGTAAGCTAGTAGGTAGATAAAACAGATCTACTATATTTACTTTGTTTAAGAGTCTCCTTGAAACGTCGTTGTTTATTCTTTACAATTTCACTGAGGTTACTCGTATTACAAGAGACCTTCTGTGTGGAATTTCACTAGTAAATAAAAGAATGTAGGTTGTAAAATTTGTCCTTTGTTTACGTTTAAAAGGGCTCTAACACTGTAGCGACTTCATGCCTTAATAAAAAGTAATAGGCAAGTCTTGGACTCGGTGGGGATTGCCTCATCTTCCAATTGGACAAATAGGTAGACAGTAGTGCAATAGGCGTATGACGTCGCTATAATACTAAATAGTTTTCAGCGTAGAAAAAAATAAGCAAATAAATATTTTATACGTCGGTGATACAGTCAATACAGTGAAGAACATAATGATATGAATATGAATATGTATGTATTGGTATGTTTATTTATTTACATTTTATTTTATGTATAGTTAATATAACACTATTTGTGTAACATTTTAAGTACCTCTTTATAAGTATTTTGTGTAGTTTATTTATGTTAGTTCCACCGACCCGCGCCGTTTAATATTTACGCAATTTCCTGTTTGGTTGCTTGCAAGAAATTGCTACTTTAGCAATAAGGCCGCCTATTGGCTCAATGGGCTCAATTCTGCCGTGGCCGCTAAAATCTCTAAATTTAAGTTGTTGGTCTCTTTCATTCATATGGGAATCGAAAAGGATGGGGAGATGAATGAATTTAATTTTGAATGAATGATATTTAAAATAAGGTAGCGCAGCTGTCAAATTCTGCTTAATTTAGTCGGGATGTTTTTAAATTCCTGCTAAATTACGCGTAAAATCGATATTTGACGTGTCTAAATGTAGGTTGGCAATCACCTGTCCCTTTTCGTTCTTAAGAACGTGATAGAGACAACAACTTAAATTTAGATATTTTAGCGGCCACGCAGAATTGAGCCCATTGTCTCACACTTATTAAAATTGTAACTGTCCTATTTATTACTGGTGTCAATAAAGAATATTTGTATTTGTATTAAGAACATATTTCTTTCAGTCGAAAAAGCAAATGAGCCTAGTTTCGAGATCATAAAATTACAGAAGTAAATAAATAATAAACTACGTAATTTTTCAACTAAAGCGTTTTGTTTCAAGGTTGAAGAATATTTAGTTTTTTTATAAATATTGTTGACAGACAAGTGTTGTGTCGCAGTAGTGTTTAGTAGTATTTTTATCAAAATCCATTGTAGCGGGTCCTTCGCCCGCAGGTCGCCGCGTGACGTTAAATATTCAGTTCTAATTAGTGACGTCAGCAGGGGTGCGCCTAATGCGACACCATTGTATCAGTGCATCGCGCAGCATAGCCTTAATAGCTTTTTTATTAGGTACAATTTATACGGGTAAAATATTTTAATATCAAATAGTAGTTTTAAGCAAACCATTTTATTTCATTACATTTACAATTATACTTTTTCAGTAAAATCAATTTGGAAATTGATAACGAGCACCAACAACGAATACGTCAAGTCCGGTGAAGCTTGATTGGTTGCACTTTATCAACACAAGCATAGGTCAATTAAAAAAAAAACTAATACTTTTACAGTAGTTTTTTCGGCGGCCATATTTCATTAGATGAACAAGGAGTCAAATTTCGAACTGCTTATAGCGATTTTCGAATTCAGCGATGTCCAAAACGGAGGAAATGCACTTTTGAAATGCTCCTGACAATCAAAATTCTGACAATTTTTTCCTAGTCTAGAAGTCGAAGTGGGTGGAACTGACTTGTATATTTTAGAAGCAAATCGGAAATTGCACTTGTTCCTAGAGGAATAAAAGTGCAACTATAGTAACTTATACTTATGGAATATTGTTCATACTATCGATGATCACGACTCAAAAATACGCCCGCATATTTTTTCATTGGAATAAAATAATTCATGTACACAATATTATTTTATCCGTCCCTCATTCATAGTACACTTTTATGGTTGTATTTCTAGGATAACATCGATGTCGGCGGGTATACTAGGCAACCCTGTACAATAAAACCGTATTGTTTGAGATGTGTTTGAGCTATTAGTGGCACCAATCGGGATACACTCACACAGGATGAGGGATCTTTGTCACATTGCTTCCATATTAACTGCTCAATTTTGAAACCCAGTATTTATTTGGTTACCTTTATTAACTGATTGACGTCTTCCAAAAATAAACTCTAGATTTAGTAAATGTTCTAAATAAGTTTATTGGCAAAAGGGAGTTGCAAATTATAAAAATAAACCTTAAAGTAAAATTACTTATGCTTAATTTAGATATTCATGGCCATAGAATGTTAAAAGGTAACAACAAATGTTTTTTGTATCCATAAACAATTTGTAAATATATTGCTTATTATCATAAAGAAGAAAGATTTGTGTGTGTGTGTTTGTAATGAATAAACTCAAAAACGAGTGAACCGATTTAAAAAAAAATTTCACTATTAGAAAGCTACATTCACCCTGAGTAACATAAAATACCTCATTCCCACGGAAAAAAGCTTTTAACGCGGGCGGAGCCGCGGCGGAAAGCTAGTTGGTAATAAAACTTAACAATAACTATCATGAATGAGAAATTAATGAGTTTCTAAATGTTGACCTAGACTATAATAATATTAAATATCTATCAGTACTCTGTGCCCATTGCAAGTATCTACTAATAAAAGTTCAAAATATTTTACGTGAATCATTTACATTTCACCAGTTTCACAAAAATATTTTGTGATCTCATAACAATATAGGTACATTATTTTATTACCAAAATAGCGAGCATAAAGGGCAAACCCACACGAAATACAAATCCTTTACAAAAGGTGGAGGTAGTAGGTGGGCAGGATACATTTTGGTCGGTATTTGAGAAGATCTGTTATACGTCAATACTTCAGCCCAAGCTTAAGTTGCAGGAAAATTTAATGGAACCAAGCCATTAGCCAGCTTGTGTTCATATTGAAGGTTTAGCTAAAACAAATGACAGCAAAAAAGCAGGGAATGGCTGCAGGATAATGTCTACAATACCCTGAACTTGGCTTGAATAGATTCTTCCAAATGGATCATAAAAGGATTATCAACATGAATTTTGGTTACACTGAAAAATATTGAGTATCCAACAGTTGTACCTCGCTATCACCAAGATCTGTAATATTATACACATTCGAACAATTTCCCGAACTATCGATAACTAGCGATAGGATTTCTTCTAGGAAAGTTTCCATCAAAGATCTGCGAAATCCTTTGATCTTCTAGTCTCTATATCCCATTATTATAGAAGTGTACGTACTACGTACTTACTGGAAATTTGCGAGCTTTTGAGTAAGTACCAGTTATCTAATGTTGAAGCGTTTTCATCAAATTGAGAATTACTTAGAATATTGATTATGGAATATCAAAAGAATATCCTTAAGCTTAGCTGTTGTTAAATATTTGGTTATTTGGGTTTGATTGCTTTTGTTAGTAAGCGCTTTAAAAACCACTCGACCTATTTAGCTAAAGTTTGCTAATTAGCGCGGAGTTAGGCGGTGATCCTCCAATATGCAGACTTCAACTAAAATGGTTAGAGCGACTAAACTAAACTTAGTTTCCTTTAGACGCATTAGAATAAACCAGTGATAAATGAAACTCCCCAACCTGCCTGTCAAGCAGAGTGGCGGGGGTTCAGCAATACCCCAAGAGTGTATTTTTTTTTAATAAAATGTTTTAGGTATTTGAAGTATTCAAGTTTTTGTAGCGTTTGCCAATATAACTCGGCACTATCAACGTCTGAATGTACTTTCTTTACTACCATGTAATACGTACCATAATTCATATCACCAGTAGGCCTACTATGTAAGTAGCGACAGGCTCGAGAAATTGTCAAATGCGACATATTGACAGAACTACTATGGCTCTAATGTCACTATGTCGCGTTTGACAGCTTCTCGAACCTGTCGCTACTTACATAGTAGGCCTACAGGGCACCTAGGGTCATTGCTATATTGCTAGCCAGGGTCTGACTGTGATGTGATCGGACATAACCGTCGTCGTTCGTGCGAAACTAGCGCTTCAACTCAACTAACAGCTTTTTACCAATTACTGCGGTCACAACCACCAATCATAGAAAGTATGAGATAATTCAAACTGAATCTAGAAAAACGTCCAAGTACAGGTTTTCATAGGAAGACGGTAATTCCGTTAATTATATAAAATGTAACGGATGCGCCTCATTAAGTATGCTATCATACAAAAAACTTACATGTTTTATCATTTTCGTCTTCAAAATATGTATGAAATGAGGTCAAGTGAAGCTCGGATGGCGCTTCTTCTTGGATGTTGCTTTATTAGACAAAGGAATATCAATACGAAAGACAACTATCACTTTAAATTAACCTATATAGATAAGGTGAGATTTAAGACACATCATAGTATGGTCACGATTAGTATGCTTAATATAAGTGCGATAGTGCCGACGACTAAAGTTGAGTTTTTGTATTTAAGGTGTTTCCACACCAATAATGTTAATATTTAATATTCTGCCCAAATATTGAAGATGTTGTAATTTAAAAATAAAAGGTCTGAATACTCCAATCTAAGTCCCCAGTGCACGCTCTCCGTTACAAAAGGCAGTGTCCACTATATTGCCACCTTAATTTTAACCTTTTACCCTCAACATAAAGTCGAAAACGAATGAATTTTATAAAGTTGCTTTGCCTTATAAAGGGTTAAGTCGTAAACTTGAAAATATCGATCCGCTACACCTATCCACTCTATCGCCTTACGTAATAGCGGCAATAACAAATAACTATTTTAAATACAAAATCTAAAACGAGATCGGAAACTTTTGCCACAGCTACTTCTCAACTACAGCAACAGTAGTCCGACCAGTGGAGAATAGCAAGGTTATTTTAAATCAATACAAAAATGTATAAAATAGCATTTATATGAATTTTATTAAAGTAGCAGTCTGCCCGCGGCTGCGTCATGCAGTCTAACCTTATAAATATATTTTCCGGAAATAATTGGTAAATCTACTTCTTGGGGTCGGGTAGTCTTCCGCTCCCCCGTAAGTCCGATGAAGCTTGATCCGTCGTACTTTTTCGACTCAAGCTAGGGCAATTAAAAAAAAACTCTACTTCTAGACTTTATATCAAGATAAAACATAATAGATAATTTTTAGTTAGACAGCCAGAAACATAACTTTAAAAATAAACCAATTTAGGGATAGTTTTAATGTTGTGCCTAAAAAAATATACTAACATTAATAAATTAAATTATCGGTGCAATGCGGGATTTGTGCCGTGATATCGATTGATACATTTCAGTAAAGGAATTGCATTGTTTGTTGTCAAGTAGGGGTCAAGGAGTCAAGGTTGGCTCAGACTGTTTTGTTTCGATGAGTAAGTATGATTCATGGTGTGACAAAGTGACACGTTGGATCACAAAATAATACATCACTACTATTTCCGAGATATTACTGAATAGGTAAAAAAATAAAATGCTTTTACTGACGTTTAATTCATTATGCGTAGAGGTCAAATACTTTTGACTAATATTCGGTTACTAGCTGTCCGCTCACGGCTAATATAGGTACTCCTGCGTTGTTTTTTTTACTTTTTCGTGTAGTTTCCCGTATAATTGAGATATTTTCCCTCGGTAAAAACTATCTTAGATGTTGACCGGAGATATAAGGTACCACCATGCAAAATTTCATTCGAATCGGTCCAATATTTTTGGAGATTAGCCCGTACAAACAGACAAACAAATAAACAGAGAAACAAAAAAAAATTATGCGAACGAAATATTGGAATCCCCTCCCATCCACGATGTAATAAAATCAACACTTCAATAATGAAAGTAACATTCGCGAATGTACAAACGCGAGATGAGAACGGCATCAAATATCCTTCGATTGGATATGCTCGGGTTCAATTTCACTGCTCGATAGAAACTCTCGAGCGATTTCAAAGAAAACGCTTACTCATTCGGAGTAAAGCGAGACCATCACGTGTCAATCAAGTCGATATCGGTTTTCAAGTAGAAAGAATGTTTTCTAAGGCTTGGTTATTCGGAACTTCAATTACGTACAGAATCCAGCACATGCGGTTAGACATTCGTACTACGAAATTCACCTCTGCCGCTACGGAATACGGGCGCTCTCAAGGTCAACATGTCCAGCCGCATGTGCTGGCTACTGTACAATGCTGTTTTATTAAGACTAACCAAGATAACTTTTCCAGGGTATTTTACGAGCAGTGAATCGTCAACAGTTGACATAATGTAACCAAAATAACTGTGATCCTCAATCTGCTTGCCGAACGTGAAGATAAATATATCTCTTTTAAGTATAAATATCTGCCTTTTAAGGACCTTTTTTTAAATAAATATTCTAACAGTCTCTCTAAACCAGTACAGTGGACTGTCTACTTTGATTTATTAGAACAGAATATACATCATTCATTACACACACAGTGAAAACAAAAACAAACCACATAAAATTGTATCATACCTACACAACTGTACGCTTTCGACCTTCCATTATCGCCAGACCAGACAGTTCAGTGATCGCAAATCCGAATACATTGTGAATCTTTTTAATGGGTTCATATTGCGGTGTTTTATTTATGATAACCGCCAGATATTACAGATTTAAGGCTGCCACACACCGGATACGTCTGCAGCACCGCGCATCAGAAGCCCGCTCACAGTTCACACAGTGTCGCAGACGCATGCATCAGCGCGGTGTAAGTCCGGTGAAGCTTGATTGGTCGTACCTTTTCGACACAAGCATAGGTACATTAAAAAAAAGCGCGGTGTAAGTGTCAATAGGAAGGAAATCATCCCGCGTAATACAACCGGTTACATCCGCCTTCGCACGTGCGATGTTGCCGTTCCGCTGCCGTGCGCGCCATTTCAGTTTCTGTCTCGCGGACTGCCGTGCGTCTGATGCACGCAGACGTGCTGCATTGCGTATGCGGCACTTTCAGTGTGAACTTCGTATTATATTACATTTGCGTCGCTCGCAGACGCAACGCAATGAGTCCGCGACACCTTTTGATGTGTGGCTGCCTTAAGAGCGGAGTGTGAACAAAGAACAGTGAAAGAATCCAATTCGATTAGAGTTTATTGGAGTAAATTTCAAGATTGCGGTGAGATGAGATGAAAGTACACAGATAAGACATTTTATAACACAGTACATAGGAGTTTACTGTTAGCATGTCTACTAACAGTAAACTCCTATTTACTGTGTTATAAAATGTGATTTGACTGACTTTTTCTAAGTTATTAATTTATTTATTTTTTTATGGTCCCAAGGACTCTATGACCCAAAAAACTACCTAGTCACCCATACTATCGAATCTGAGAGACAATAAAAAAGGCTTAAAAGGGTTTCTTCAAATTTCGTTTTTCAAAACCAGTTTTACCCACAGCAATTAGAATCTCATGAATGACCTCATCACATCACTCACGCGTTCGAACTACGAACTATCACTTTTAACAGACAAAAGCAATAAAATTACCATCGGTCATACAAAATAAGGCTTTTATCCACCGTGGGACGCCGACGGCCTGCCTTTGTTAACATCTGGCTAATAGGAGGTTCAGTATTGCTAGCTTTACCAACTTAAAGTCGTACGGTCGAGAGCAGCTCAAGTTAAACACGCGGTTCGCGATTGTAGTCTTAATTATATGGATATAAAAACGGTACAAAGACCAAAGTGTTGAGTTAGACCGGCTTTTGACAGTATTACTTCTTAAGTTCAACGCCATAAAATTCTCAAGAGATGGGAGTTGTTTATGTCTGTCTACGCATATGCCTAAGTGCCTAATAGACAACATCTACATATTTTGCTTGTTTATGTTCTAGGTTTGAATTTGTGTTGTGGTTATTATTGGATGTTCACAAAATTCGTTCTCACAAGATGAAGATTAAAAATAATCATGTGTAGTAAATAACTGAAATTTGTATGCCATGAAAGAGAAGAGAAGCAGTTTAATAATAATACATATACTATACAAAAAAGATGAAATTGATATTGTATGTATCACACATACATAATGTATGTATGTACAAAATATAAACGGTTGTTGTATTGATTTTCTGAGGTTTTTATTTATTCAGCAAAGCATTTTATTTATAAAGGCAACACGGCAAATTAATTAATTATAGCTCGAACCACAACACAAGCCAACCTTTTCACTTGCTCTAACTAATAAAATCACTCTTTAATGACAATCACTGTGTTTAGATTAAAATATCAATCGTAATTTAAAAAAAAACCATCGTACAATAGAAAAAAAAAAACAAAGCACTAAATCGGCATTCCAAATTCAAGTTGCGATTATTTTAAAATAAATAATGTAAGTATGTGTGCGTTCATGGCACTGTGTGAGCTCTGTTGAGGTCGAGCCGCGAGTGTGGAGCCCGCCCGGTGCTTATCATCGCACTCTCGAGGTGGGCCGGAGGCGAGGGTGGTGTGAGATATAAGCTAGAGCGATTACGGAAAACTGATGATTGCATAGTCCCCACTTTTACGTTGGCGCTTGAAAATTGAGACTTCTAAATAACTAAACAACACGTAGAAATATAGGACTCAAATTAGATTATTAGATAAGAATTTATTTATTTGAAAGTAAGGAAGGCTTAACTGCCTTTATTTAAACAAATTTATTAGGAAATTAACTACCTGTTAAGCATTCAAGCCTACACGGTTGAATGGATTTAATTACAAAAGTGGTAGGCCATAAAGAAGAACAGTAGAATAATAACTGATTATCTTGGCAAAAGATAACCAGAAACGGAAAATTCGTGGTTAACCTTGATACTTATGCAAGAGAATATGCGTACATAACATAACATACCAACACAACAACCTATTTTGATAATTATTTCTAAAAGAAACATTTCACGAGCTGAGTATAAGATTGTTTTAATAAATATTTGTATTACCAGACGTTCGAGTAGTCGGAAATCATTTTATGGACTAAGCATAAAAAAAAAGTATATTCATAGAGCATTTAAAAATCGCTAAAGTTTATCACACGCGTCGCCGGCGCCAACGTCTGCGGCGTCAAATGCCTTGTCTGCTTAGACATGACGTTGCACAATACTACTCAACATAACTTTTAACACAATAGGCACAAAGCTGAAACTCCCTTGCTCGTAAAAATCGTGGAAAAATGATAGGTATTCTTGTAGGTAAATTCACCAGTCTGTAAAAGGGAATAGAGTTGAAAGTAGCGTGTATCAAAATATGGTGGTATGGTATGGTATGCGAAGTGCCGTGAGATTATATTTATGCAATGGACTGAGCGTGTTTAAATTTTCATAGGTTGTAAATCACATGAGGTTTTATTGAAACGAATCGATCTGTGCGAATATGAGCAACGGAATTTTATAAGCCTAGACATTAGCAGTAATCAATTATCTAGTTTAAACAATAAGACTATGTGGTATGACGGTGTGTGTAAGTGATTATTATTTTTTAACATAGGTCTTGGAAAGGCCTTCTCATGGTCATTTCATAAATATAGTTCATGGTCGCATGGTGGTGTCTAGAAATGTAACCTATTCTACTGAACTTTTAAGGTAGATTTTCTTGAATAAATCCTGGTGCAATTTATTTTTCAGTTCTTTCAGTGGGCACACTCATCAGAAATTATATATAACGATGGAATTACAATTACCTAATATACCACATATATTATTATATTAAAGGTACGGCCATGTATGGCCCTATTGGTGTCATTTTGTAGTAAATCCTGCTGCAGTGATAGTGATTGGTTGTATAGCCACCGGAAGTGGACGCGATTGACTGAAAGTTGAACAGTGTTGCCAATAACTTTACTTTATTTTATTTGGAATACCTACAGCTAAATACATTAAATAAAGTACATAATAAATAACTACTAAGCTAATAACATGTATTCGCAGCTAGGCAAGACAACACTTAAAATATTTTGGTAAAAATGTGATGTATTTTGTAACTTTTCAGTGTTCCAGTAGAATTAAGGATTTGCCTTCAGGAAGAAAGCCTTCTTCGTCCTAGGACGTCTAACCGTCTTTGAAACTTTCGTTAAAGTTGGTTTAGTCGATTAGGGAACAGACATGCAGATGCCGACAAACTTTCACATTAAAATATTAGTATGGAACTGCGGTTCAAACTTGGTACGTAGTTAACCTGCATGGAGTCACTTCCGAGAATTATGTACGGTCGATACGACTTGTAAAGAGTGAAATAACAAGCTGAAGGATAATTTGGAATCCCAGTGGGGTAGTACTGTTTATACCACTTTGTGAGATATACCCCGCAGGACATTGCAGCCTGAATCGCCGGATTGTCCAGAAAGTAAATTTAGCAGTTTATGCTGATACATACAAGTAGTTAGCAGGAAAAAAAGCTTTTTTAGCATATTCTATCCGAAGTCATCGGCGTGATACATTTAAAAAATATTTATTGATAGTAAAAAATTAAAGTCTCAGATATATTAGCTATGCATTTTAATATGTATAGCAAATTAAAAAAAAAATTGGGAAAACCTAAGTTTCGCTATTTTTACTCACGACACGACGACAGCAGTATTAGGTTTCCCATACCGACGCAATCCTACCTACCTCTTATTTAAAAAGCAAATAGAAAACAACGATATTAGTGAGAGTACAAAAAGGACCGACCGTACTTTCACCAACAATAGGCGTCAAAGGTTACAACTAGAATGTACAGAATAAAAGCAAGCAAATCATCTCGAGTCCGTAGTACATTGCCTGTGAAGCTTGTAGTCGCGGATTTAAATCCCACATTGAGCATACAATGGTATTTGCTTGCCTAAAGTATTAAGTATACGTAAACTAGAATCAGCGTTGCCAGATTTTTTTTTCGGCATGTTGGGATTTTAGAATTTTTTGAGTGAAAAAGGCGGAATTATTTCGTCGCAAGCGGGACATAGTAAAAAAACGTTTATAATCAGACAGGATTATAAATGTACACTTTGGAGTTCAAATTACGTTTACGTGACAATAGTCGTTTAAAAATATGATATTTATATTTAATTATTTACTATCCACACTTCACAACTTCTTGGTCGAGTTATACCCGAAAAGCGGGACTGAGACTGCCCCGCGCGGGACATTCAATTTTGATTAAAAAATCGGGACGTCTGGCAAACACTGACTAGAATATACACAAGGATCTTTATATCGAATTTATAAAAGCTAGCTTATCTTAGCCGGCCTTGTGTCTGGATATTTATGTATCTATGTATGTATGTATTATCAATTTTATGTACGCAATATCGGTTATATATCGAACCCGCTTTCGGGTGGGCAAGAACGGATGGTATTATGTGCTCCACAGACAAAAAGCGTGGCGATGATGATGGCGTGCTTTCTGTATAGTTTGAATTTGTATGAATGACTACTCTCACACCAAACACGAAATACATATTTTATGTTTAAAAGAAGATGATCGCATACATCAATGATAATTATCAATACGTAATAATCTTGATAATTTTATCCAGTGCAACCCTGTATAAAGTTGCCTCTGAATAATTTGGTTTCCTGCTGAGGAACTAAATAAAAATGTTATCGTGACTCAGACCTTTGAATATGTTAGAGATACTAAATGAAAACACAATTAACCTGGTTCATTAACCAGTTACTTGTGATTTATGATAATTAGGTACACCCAAGGCTTCTATAGAAAATTGTGAATGTCGAATAGTCGATTTTTTTTTGTGATCCTTTAGAAATGAAAATGAAATATGTTTTATTCGAAGTAAGATTTTACAAATCACTTTTCAACGTCGAGGCGGGTTCACAATTTGGCTGTCTTCTGTGAAGAAGAACCCGCCGGAAGAAACTCCACAGGCGTTGCATCTTTTCAAACTATTTTACAAAAAATATTATTTTATACAATTTGATTCATATAACAAAGAGTGCAAACGAAGTATGCAATTAGAGGAAGGCAACCAGTCAAAGTAGAAAAACTAAATTATATAACCAAAAAACAACCGGCAATCGACTAGAGTAGACCAGTCCCCCCAAGCAGCACCACGTTCACGGAATTGACGCATGGGTCTAAAGAAAAATGTAATTGTCTACGTCCGTTGTTGATCTATCTTTAACCTACTCTCCAAACATTTTTTTTTCTTATGTATTGACCTATGCTTATGTCGGACTTGCGGGGGAGCGGATGGATGGATAATCTGGTAGTCTGTAATGTCCTTATCAGACATAGAAAAGTTATACAAAGTAATATTTGTACGCCGTTAAAAAGAGAGAAAGAACTTAACAAACTGAATTATGAAATACTAGCTTTCCGCCGCGGCTCCGCCCGCGTTAACACTTTTTCCCATGGGAATGAGGCTTTTCCCGTAAAAGGTAGCCTAAGTTACTCAGGGTGAATGTAGCTTTCTAATGGTGAAAGAATTTTTGAAAACGGTTTCGTAGTTTTTGAGTTTATTCATTACAAACATACACACACACACAAAAATACAAATCTTTCCTCATTATAATATTAATATGATATGATAGTATGATTTGAATTTAGAATATGTTATAATCGGAAAGGGAGTTAAGTGAAGCTATTTGCACCTTTATAAGAATATTGTAGGAATGTATTCAGTAGTATTGACTTTCATTGGCGATTCATATTAAAGTATCAGTTAAATATCATGCACGTTATTGCACGCTTAATTAGATTGGTAATCGCAACCAATAAAACACTTTCCATTCTGGGAAAAAATATCGAACTTGTTTATGAGACAACATCGCAGTTCGTTAGGTTTAAATTTTGTAAGTAGGTATTAATAAAAACAAATAAATGGGGAAAGAATACAAAACGTGTAAATGGCTAGATATAAAACTTGGTACGGAGATAGAATAGACCTTGGGGATGGACATAGGCTACTTTTCACCGCGGGAAAATAGTTAATTCCCACGGGAAAGCCTGTAAGCGCGGCCGGTGCCGTTGGGCGGAAACCTTATGAAACTTGGTATCTATGCCAATCTGACCTTGGGGTATGATAGAATGGACCTTGGAGATGGGTCTAAGCTACCTTTTACCGCGAAAAAATATCTCATTCCCATGGGAAAAATAGTTACCGCGAGTGGAGCCGCGGAACGGAAAGCTAGTATCTTAGTATAGATAGATTAATTTTCATTCTCGTATAACGTATTTTTCATACAGACAGCCTGTCTCATGGCCGTCCAAGCACGCATATTGAATACTTAATTGCAGAACCTAAATGTGCTTAAAAGTACGTAATAGCTACTGTGGTCATAGTCAATAGAGAAATTTTTAATTCGCTGTTCATATAATTTTGTTTATATTACCTGCCATACAAATATGAACTAAAGTTTCCATATAAATTCGTCATGTTTACATGCAATGACGCCTAAGTTGCAAGTTTTTGTTATTTGATTAAACGGAATTTTTATACGTCACACTATCAACCAACAACAGTCGCTGTTCTGAATGTTACTGCGTAGCTGTCCATTGAACTTGTTTTGCAACAAGGTACACGTTTTTTTTGGTACCTAAAACTTAAAAACTTAAAATAATTTAAAAAATAAATATTTAGAAAAATCTTTTCATGCGTAATTATTTTCAAATATTTCTTACTGTTCGTCATCCACCTTATTTTACTATAAATGATATTTTGAGCGGTAGATTATAGTGTGCACATAAGGTTTCCTCAAATTATAATAAAAGTAGTAAGTAGCGGCTTGAGAATATTGGTTAATTAAGGAAAGCTAAAGTTCGCGACCACTTCACGGTCAAGAGCTTTGATCTTACACAAGATGGAGATAGCTATCTATTTATAGATTTATAGGTATGTCTCTATCTATCCACCGAAATTGTACAGTAGCATCAATAATATAAAAAAAACTTTCTAGAACTGTATCAACACGAAAGCAGAGCCATGGTTAACATTGAACGTAATTATTTCTGATATCCCATTAGCATTGCCCATCTATATTAATTAATCAGTCAAGAATACAAACAATAGTTTATTGGTCATTTTAACAAATAGAGGATCTATCGTAGAAATCATCGTTCTGATTTTATTGATACGTCTGTTTAACCCAAACCTATTTTACTGATGGTAAATCCAATTTCAAAACCGTATTACGATCAATACAGTTCCTAAACAGGGTCAGTTTTAAATCTCCAGGACTACAGGACAAGACCCAACTTAAACTCAACGAAATCTGATCTTTTTAAAGGTAATAAAGAATGTATAACAGTCGTACATGTGCATGCCGTCGCAAACAGAGTGCTTTCGCTGTCTCAAAATGTCTCTCTGCTCGAGATGTCTCAAAAGACACATGATTGATCATATAAATTCCTCTGAGTATTTGAACTTTACCTTATGCAACCTGAACATTATAACGCAAAAATTATTCTAAATGAAATGTACCTTTAAGATTCCTAAATAGTCCCCCAACCCCATCCATAACATAACATTCCTAAAGACAAGACCTAAGGAATGTAATTGATGAGTTCCTTAAGGAAGGATCACATTAAAGTTAATTAACGAGTCTTAGACCTTTTTTGAGACTATCTGTTCGCCCGTGGCTGTACCTACTTTTCTGTTGCCCGGTTTTTCTTCTCATATCACTACATAGTATAAAATAAAGTCGCTTTCTCCGTCCCTATGTCCCTATGTCCCTTTGTACGCTTAAATCTTTAAAACTACGCAACGGATTTTGATGCGGTTTTTTTTAATAGATAGAATGATTCAAGAGGAAGGTTTATATGTATAATACATGCATAATATACTGAAGGATAACCCACAATAACCATTTTCCCGTGCGGAGCCGGGGCGGGTCGCTAGTTATATTATAAAATAACGTGTTATCTGCCAGTAAGAGGTTCTCTATCCGGGGCGGTCGTATTTTTATGAAAAATTGTTACAAAATGATATAAAATAGACGAAAAAGTGGACGGAATACGGTACTTAGAAAACATTTCTTAACTTTTAGCCAATGATAATATCGAAAATAAAAACTTTATTCATGTAGCCTCTAATGCAAATTTTTGGTTCAAAATTCTAGTCTTTTAGAGCTAGCGGTTGATGGTGTAGTCGCTCGCTAACAGCAGCGTCGCGGTTAATAAGCTTGTTTTACAAATTGATTAATAAATATCTCGGACTATACAGATGAACTTTTGTGTTTGAATAATAAAACAAAACTAGGTCAATCTTAGGTCAAGTTTATGTTCAATGGAATTTCTGCTACTATGATAATAAAGGGCAGTTATTAAAACAATTAATTTGAACGACATCCTGGCGCAAGAGCATAGATTTAATATCATGTGCTATTTCTCGCAAAAAATGACGAATTAAATTTAGCTTTTCTATACTTCTGCCCCCATAACATGCAGTGCTATGACAAAAGTTTGTCGCACATTTAACTGTCAAAAAACCCGCCATATTGGAATATCCTCCAATAGGATAAGAGAATACGCACGACTAAATTATGTCTGTCACGCGTGGACCGGGCATGTTAGAGGGGCAGCTCTGTCCGTGGTGTGAGTAAATGATGCAATGAGTGACACGGGCAGTTCACGCTTATTCGTAGGCTAGAGAATTTATTTCTATAAATGTTAGTTTTCAAGAGTTACTTTTGCGAACCGTACACTCACTACAGAGATTCGTCTAATTGGCACTCTGCTTAAAGCAACTCGTTGTGGCGACAGTCGTAGTAGAAAGACTCGTTTCTTAGGGAACAATACATAATGCTTATTTACCAAATAATATGACCGCACCCATTAGGGACTAGTTGATGTGGTCGCGATCCTCACCATTGAAGGAACGAGAAAGTGTCAAAGCAAAAAATTTTTGGATAACGATGTAGGCAGTCTCTCTTAAAGTAGAATGACGACCTGGTGATGTCAAAAAGTCGCTGTATAAGGGCCAAGCAAGATCTATGATCGTTGTGGAGAGATTTGGGAAACCTAGAGGGTCCCCTTTAGCATGGCCACTGCAACAAACTATGTATAGAGTGTAAATAAATTAGCGCACAATATTTTAAGGGAGTCCATCCATGAAACCGAATAACTTTCCCCAAAGAACATACAAAGTAGGCGGTCACGTGACACAAGTTTGTATAAAACGTTGAATTTTAATTTTGAGATTTAAAAGGTATGTTCAAACAAAATTATGTCTATCACGTCTGTAGGCTTACTAAGTAAGAAGCGACAAGCTCGAGAAGCTGTCAAACGCGACATATTGACAGAATTACTGTGACTCTAATGTCACTATGTCGCGTTTGACAGCTTCTCGAGATTGTCGTTTCTTACGTAGTAAGCCACTGAACTGAACGGTAATGCTGGGGGGGCAGTCAGGGGCTCTACTCTTGAAATCAATATCGATCCCGATTTCAACCCAATGCAATACCAAAGTCAATTTAAGACCGCTACTCTTGAAAATTTGCCCGCCAAGAGTTGACAAGTGTCCGATTTCATTTAGTTCACTCAATATCCGCACTAAGGTGGCGCTACTGTGGCATTCGAGAGAATGAAATGTCCGATCTCAATGTCGACGGATCGGAATCGCCGTCAAGAGTACCTCTGGTCTAGAGTCTTTCGCCTGAATGATGAAGTGTCACTTGATTATGATTTGGATGGAGAGGGAAGGCCACTAAATATCAAGATCACTGCGATCTATGGTGGATCTATTGTAGTCAACCCTCGTAGGCTACATAGCCTCTTCCAAACCGACAGCTTTAAAGAAGCTGACGGTTTCGGTGGGATTTAGGGTTCGGGCTTCTTGGGGGGCAAGCTTGTGCGCTCCCAGCACTCGACTCCTTTTATTGACGAGAGCATCACACTCACAGAGGATTTGAAGTGGAGTTTCTTCTTCGTCCGCTCAGAATCTGCAGTACCTAAGGGTTTTCTGCCCATCCTGTTCATGTGCTTATTGAGTTTACAATGCCCAGTAAGGGCCCTAGTGAGGTATACGAATGCTCAACCGGTCTAGTGTGGCACTTACCGGCAGCTTCGAGTAGGGCCTCCAGTCGCGCCTGCATTTCCGGATCGACGGCTCGCTCCGGATCGTCATGCGACAACAGGAACTTGCTGCCTTCGGCGCCGCCTGCGCCGCCTTCCTCCTCCATTTCCGCCTGAAGACACAACAAAACTATATTAATATGGAAGTCCAAACCCCGGATCCCACCAAAACCGTCAGCTTCTTCAAAACCTACAGCTTTGAAGCTATTTAGCCAACGAGGGCTGACTACAATAGATCCTCTCGGGTCGCAGTGTCTTCTGGTAGTGTCTTTGGGTAGTTATTGCCCTTGTCTTTTCCTCAATCATCATCTATACTAATATTATAAAGAGGAAAGTTTTGATTGTTTGTTTGCATCGAATAGGCTCCGAAACTACTGAACCGATTTTAAAAAAATCTTTCACTGTTGAGAAGCTACATAATCCCTGATTAACATAGGCTATATTAGATTTTCAAAAAAATTTGGGATCCTTATTAAATCTTCAATAATGTAACCCGAAGTGTAAAAAAAATACCTAAAATATTCCTAATTATTGAATAGGCTCTGATACTACTTAACCGATTTTGGTGAAACTTGGCACAAAGATAGAATAGACCTTGGGATAGAATATAAGCTACGATTTACCGCGGGAAAATTCCTCATTCCCACGGGAAAAAACGATTATTAACGCGGGCGGAACCGCGGCGGGAAGCTAGTACATTAATATACTGGCTTTTGAATTAGGGGAAGGAAGGGGGATTCATTAATAGGAGTTACTGATTCATTAAAGAACATTTGAGAAGAGTATACAAGACATGGCCCCCCCCTCTGATCAATTTGATTTGATTGAGGAAAGAATACATAGAACACACATTGAAGTATGTTTACAGATTTTTTAATAGTAAAACTACAGGTAAAACTGACAACAGAGAAGTAAAATATTGATCTACGTTTCACAAAATTGATCTAATCAAGTGTCCCTGAATCTGATTTTATAAAGCTAGTTATCACAAAGATATTTTTCAATTAGAAGACAATTTTGGACAAGATGTAGTTGTGTTTTTGTGAGGACCATATTTTAAATTTACTTTATCTCTTTCTATCACTATCATTCAGACAAGATCTAGGTCAGTTAATTCTAGAGATACATTTGAGAATTATGCCTGTCTGTCTACCTTCTATAATGAAAATTTGGGAACAATCTCAATACCAGTTATCATAGAAACATTGCACACTCAACGTCTTTGAGGTAGAATTATTTATATAGCATTCAACATTCATGAGTGCAATGTGCTCTATAATGTTCTGTATTGGCGACATTAATAGATATATAACTGATGCATTGGTAATTTCTTGAACAAGAGTTATTCAATCAAATGAAGTAAAACTAATTAAACAAATACAACCCCTTCCTGAGAAAGAAATGATTCACATTGTTTTCAATATTATCTAATTAAATTCAATACTGAATTATTGATAGAAAGAAATTTAGTTTATAGAATAGATTTCTCTTCTTTAATTGGCTGTTCCAGGGAGTATATTTCTGTGTGTGCTAAGTATCTTGGTTATCATGAATATCATAGTTTTATCCTTCTATGTATATTGTTTTTAGTAATATAGAAGCCCGAGGGCCTTGGAATTACAGTGTTAAACTAAGTTAAGCCTAATATACTCTGTAAATTAATCTAACCTGTATCCTACTTTATTTACTCTTAATTCAACAACAAACAACTGTTTGTAGTATTCATACTACCAGGCAGTGATTAAGGTCAATGACCTCATGGGTACTGGGCTACTACCATTTTCTTCTTATGCAAAGCACATACTTTTTTATCAATCATGGATTGCATAAGGTTTTGAAAATCTCAATCAGTCATAAGGTATTTACTTATGCCAAGCCATTGCATCAAGACTTAGAACCAAAATGTTAGCTATAAACATTTATCAAAGGTCAAGCTAGACACTTAACTACAGTTTATGTAAGAGTTATTTCAAGGTAGGAGCAGAATAAGACTGGTAAGGAAGAGATTTACATTTCACAATAAAAAATATAAGTAAATAAATAAATTTGATATGGTAATAATATCACAGTTTTCATTAAAAATTACAAAAATGTCGGATCCCTTGGTCGTTATTAAGTGCCATGAATGAATTATGACATAAAACATAATCTTATAACAATGCAATACAAGGATTTCATAAAAAAGACCACCTTCAAATCAAAGCCAATACATTACCGATCTATGTAGTATAAGAAAACCATAGTTTTAGTTAGAAATTGTGTTATCTTTCTTTTATTATATACCTCCACACAAACATTCCAACTAGTTTAGTGATAAGTTTTCTTTGTTTTAAGCAAAAGGTAGTAAACTGCAATAATATCACAAGCATGTGGACGACTAAAGCAAGCTCGGAACATTTTTAGGTTAGATTAGGTCTAGACCTTCAGCATTAATAATGGACAGTTGACCTAATTTAATATTAGAACAGGGAAGGGAGTGAACGCAATTTAGGTTATAATGTTAGCAAGGAAGCCTTGAAACACTGCTCAGGGTTAGAATTACAAGGACCATTCAATATCAAGAAAACCAAAACATGAGAAAATAACTGTCCATTGCACACACATTATGCAGGTTAACATTAAGTCACTCAAACTGGGAAGCCGTTGGGAAGGCTGTATGCAATCAACGAGCTTGTCTTCCACTTACCAACAGGTCTGGCCTGCTAAGGCACAAACAAGCCAGCAAGATCTATAACATCAATGAGAACAATGTGAGTACTGACAATGTGGTGCTTAAGGACAAGCATATAGCTACTGTTTATTGTCATTTGGTCCTTGCAATTCACCAATAAACACAATTTTGCGCGAACTGCATTAGGCGTACCTTTCGACTTGAACGCACGTCACGATACGACACACAACCATGGTGCACTACTGTTCCCATAAGAACACTTTTAAATTACATAATTCGCAAGTTCGTATAGAATTAACGTCATAAATACAAAGTGTTCAGTCCTTTGAAATGACTGAATGCATGTGATTTCAGAAACATGGCCACCTTTTCTAAACCTTGGCCAAAACATAGTTATACAATGAAAAGAGCCTGAAGGTTAATCAACCTGATTCTTTCACGGAAATACAAAGAATCAATTGAATAGTGTCTAGGGGCGGCTGGCATAAATAATTTCATGCATTACTCAGTAGGTAGTAGGTACGTACTTAGGACTTTCTGACGTTTTACGGAATATTTGGCAAGCAACTTGCACTGTATCGAGAATGGAAAATAGCCCTTCGCCTTACAATGTGCTGCGCACGAATTTGCTTATGACATCCTGAGGGTGGCGATCGTGGAAATACAAGGAGTTGCACGGTCAGACAAAATGTCCCTTGAAGTATTTGGAGCGGTACAGATAGCACATTCCCATAACTGCCACCGCCTCTGCCGAAAACAAAACACGTTTTACCTCGGATACAGAGTCATCCTCGCTTTCCGAAGAGTCCGTCATGTATTTGGCAGGTGCTCCTGAATACGTTTCGGTTTCAGATTTGGCCGGACTCGAAGCCGAACTCTGAGGAGTGGACGATTTTACCACATCAAGTTGCACATTCACCTTATCGATATTTTGGTTTTCAGACTGTCCAACATTCTGCATTTTTATCCTAATCCAATACAACTTAATTAGTCTTTCAGTAGCAACACTTTTTCGAGGTAATTAACACGTTCTTATATTAGCAAACAAAATTTATTTCGTCATTTAGCCAGGTTGATACCCGCCATGTCTACTACTATGGCGAGGTTCCCGGATGCTTCAAGTAGGCTAACCAATTATCTCCCTCTGCCGACAAAAATATGAACTATTTGGTGCTGCCATCTCTCCGGAGAAATGCGAATTTAGTCCATAGACTGTAACTTATTTTTTTATATGGTAAAAACAACACGTTATAGATCCTCGTTGAAGGTTTATTTTTATATAAACTACTTAAAAAAAACCTTTTAATTTTAAATAAGTACAAAATTCGATGAAATTTAAACCTAGTGCCATGATTAATATGCTTTCAGGTAAAAAAATCGTTTCAATGTCAGTAAAAAATGATGAAAAGCTGTAGTGTTCTGCGTAAATCGGAACTGCTAACCTAGATATTCATAGACAAATTCTATTGGTTTTTACAATGAATCAGAGTCTTGAGTCGTCACCACGATGTTCAAAAATTGAAATTTGTAATTAGTTAATATCACCGTGGGGTAAAAATAGCAATCTCATAAAAATACAAATTATTTATTTTAATTTAAACCGAAATTATATTTTTTCGTTATAACGTAAAATAGAAACACTGAATACAAAATTATTGCCATATGAAAAAAAAACTTTATTTGATTGTTGGTTGTTGAATGAAAACGTGAAAAATGGTCGGAAAATATTTGTTTTCAAAACATTTTTTTCACAGTGAAAGGAGAAAAGTAAATTTCCAATGGTTATGTGTGACAATACTTTAATATTATTATTGTCTTATTTCTATGCAAACAATACTTCGTAATGTTTCCCATGGGTAAAAATCAGCTGACGTTATTGTGGCCCGTGCAAAATTAATATTCAAAATGTTTTTGTAGGAAAAGCTTTCACGTGTGATTTTTACCGTGGTAAAGTTTAGGGGGATATTCACGATGTGCGTGTAAACCTTGTTACCAAACAAAATGGTGCGGGACGGTGACCTGGCGACTATTTTCCATCCGAGAAGCTCTGTTCGCGCTCCTTCAGTGATAATAACGAGTGAGGAAGTGGTGGAGAGTGAGCGAGGGGCCGGGGATAATGGTGGTGGTCTTGCTGTGGAGCGGGATCGGGGTACAGGCCCGTCGACGCCGCTGAGTCCTCGCGCGCCGCTGACTCCTCAAACCTCGATCTCTTCTGCGCCACCTCTCACCTCTCAGCCGTCGCTGCAGCACGCCTACAGTGAATCCGCGGCTAGTAGTCAGGACGAAGAACGCCAGTTGCGTGACAAGAAATGCCCCCGTTCTTGCTGCTCCAAGTTTGCCAAGAAGGTCAGCCTCTAAACGCTTATCTTTTTATATTATTTTATACTTCTTAGTTCTAGTTCTTTGATAAAAGAAAAGAAGCACATCCCACTTATCCCTGTTAAAATCTCATTAAGTGATGAACACCCTGTTATTCTAAAATTAGGTACTCTAGACTTTCAGTCACCTATGTCAAATTATTATAAATAAAAAAGACATTGATTATTCACCCGAAAGCTTGAACTTTAACTATCTAACTTTTTATACTTTGTTGGTTGCAAGCTTAAAGAAAAGTTAACAGTGTATTCTCACATGAACTTAGGGGTTACTTACAGCTGTCCTTACAAGTTGTAAAAGATCTTCTTATCATTAGTTACAACATTTCCACTTCAATAAGTCTAAAAAAAAGTCTTGCTTATTGTTTTAATTTGCTAATGATGAAAGATTTATTAAAAACATATATTTGAAAACTATATCAAAAAGTAAATACATAGATATTAATAATTTAAGACACAGTATTCCAATAAGAAACAACACCCTAAACACTTGACTCCTTTTTTATCAACATTGCTTAAATTTAACAATATTTCTGTACCTTTTTTATGAATAAGGAGGTAAACCAACAGTCAAACTCCACAGATCTACTATGGCATTTGCGTGATGCTGACCCTCACAGGCTCGTGGGTCACCGCCACACACTGCATCAAACACATGTACCTGCAAGAATACGCCCTAAACTACGGACTAGTCTACAGCACTGAGTCTTCTTCTATCGCTTATAGCAACCACTCTGCTAAACTTAGCCAAGTGAGTAACTGTTTTGTTTTGATGCTATATTGATATTTTTGCAACCAAAATTTATTTAAAAATCTGTTGGCTTTGGCACATACATAGAGAGATATTGTTTAGGGATACATAATTTGATATACAATTATGTCTTAAACCTGGCAACACTTTTAAAAGTCATCAAATCAGGACTCAACATTGTGTAAGTTTTGCCATTTTCTCAGAATTTCAGAGTTACATTTCCTTTCAGAACACCTACAATGCACCATTCTTCACTGCCTGGTTCTGCACTAACTGGCTGATATTCTTCTACCCTCTTTACTTGATAGTGATGCTCATACACAATAAATGCAAAGCAGCTAATGACATTGTCTATGATGCATTCACCGACTTCAAGGAAAAGGGCTTCACTTTTGGTGAGTATTGCAAGGATTAGAAGCCAGTGTTTTGATGAGTCTTTTATTTTTTTTTACAGCAAGTCTGGATTGAATGAAAGAAACGTCATAATCATTGATTTAAAATTTCGCTCCATTATACTTAGTACAGTCTCCTGCAAAGAAAACGGAACCCCCTGTCGTCATAAGCGGTGACTACCCCCCGCCGCGCCGCTTACGATAAGGGGGTCCGTTTTCTATGCAAGAAACTGTACCTACTTTGAACAGTTTTTTGAATCTGTATGCTACTGACTAAAGATACATTAATTTTGTCCCATTTCACCAGTCACCACACTTATAATGTTTTAACGATTTCATAAACATTCTCAGGAATTTCAGATGTGTGTAGGACTTTTGAGCACTATTGATCTGACACTGTGGAAAATATCGTCAACAAAATTAGTAGATTAATCTGGACTCACGTCTCCTTATTTTAACAGCTAAACCTTTACAAGGCAGTGGCTACTATATTGCCACCTTAATTTTAACCTTATACCGTCAACATAAAGTCGAAAACCAATGCATTTATAAAGTTGTTTTTCCTTATAAACGGTTAAACGAACGGTGCATTATTCCGCTGGCAGGTGTTCAGCTTTAGCTATTGACTTTCATTCACAACATCATTTCAGCCAAAAGACGTCCACTGCTAGACAAACGTCGCCCCCAAAGATCTTCACAATGATCGGTCCTGCGTTGCTCGCATCAAGCGGCTTCCCGCAACCTGATTGTCGGTTCACATTACGCCTTCCGGCGCGTGGCCGCCATTCAACAATATTTTTAAAACGGACCTCGTGGCTCTTTTCATTTTAAGTATTTTTTATATTTGGGAAACAAACAGTGACTTTTTCTTAAATTAGTAAAAATTATCAAAATTTAAAACAGTAAAGTTTCTGCAGTTACAGTTTCTAAAGTTTGTATTTCTATTTCCTTTTCTTTTGACTGTACAGAGCCTGAATCAGAATTAGGTATCCACCAAAAATCTATGTAATACTCTGCAACCGCGCCACCACCTAACTTCGCAATGAAATTAAAAACAAAGTGTACGTGTGTTGAAAAATTATGTAAGTCGTTAAAAACAGTAAAAAAAAAAACATTTATAGGTCGCGTCACGTAAAAAGAACGCTGGCAATCAAGCCCACAGTAGGCGATTTACATAGCCCCTCCACTTTTTTTTTCCAGCGTTCTTTTTACGTGACGCGATCTATACTGAATACTGTGACGCAGCTGGGTAGCAATCTGCGGCTAACTGTACTAGTATTATTTTTCCGTCCAGCGCGGTTCATAAGTCGCTGCGGCCTGTTCTGCCTGCTGTGGGTGGTGACTGTGTTCATGTATACGTATTCGTTGCGGATCCTACTGTCCACGGATGTGGTCGCCCTATTCGCCACCAACGTCTCCTGCATCTATCTGCTCTCGTGGGTGATACTTCATGAGCAGTTTGTGGGTGTTAGGGTGAGTCATATAATTGCTTACTAGTTTTTTTTCTGTGTTTATATGGTAGTTTTATTTATGGAGGGATTTTAGTATTCTGAGCTACTTACTTACCTCAAATCATACTTTTCGCGCGTGACCAGATTGTATAAATAGTCTTGTTTTAATTGTATGAGTAGGTATTCAACCTTTGTTTATCGGAAATCTTGTTTGTTTTCACGGACCGATTCACCCTGTTGATTTTTTATTGTATATAGAAAATTTTGGATTATTTATTAATTAACTTTTAAAACTCAACGTAGTATAGGTAGGTAGGTATGTACCACAAGAGTTAGTAAATTTTCGTATTTTTATTCAATCTATATCCTTGTCCATCATAAAAGCAACTTATTAGTCTCTAATCAAAATATATTTGTGGCAGATCGTGGCGGCGATACTATGCGACACAGGCATCGCTCTTCTGGCCTACATGGACGGTATAACCGGCAGCTCGACGCTAGGGGGGGTTGTGTTAGCAGCCTGCGCCGCCGCCGGCTTCGCTATATTCAAGGTTAGTGTCAAGCGAAGGCGAACGCATCTTAATCTTGTAAAAGTACTAGCGATCCCCGGCTCCGCACGGGAAAATGGTTATTGTGGGTAATCCTTAAGTATAATATTATGCATATATCTATAATATAAAAATGAATCGCAAAATGTGTTGGTAAGCGCATAACTCAACAACGCCTGGACCAATTTTCCCAATTCTTTTTTTTAAATGTTCGTTGAAGTCCAAGGATGGTTCATACGGAGAGAAATTTAAAAAAGGGGAAAAAAAGTTTAACGCGGGCGGAGCCGTGGGGCGAAAAGCTAGTTATATATATAATTCTTCTTCTTGAATCACTCTATCTATTAAAAAAACCGCATCATCCGTAGCGTAGTTTTAAAGATTTAAGCATACATAGGGATATAGGGACAGAGAAAGCAACTTTGTTTTATACTATGTAGTGATAACGGGGGTGCTGTATGTTGTTTTCAAGATTACAGTCACGCGCTGTATAGAGCGAGAAATTAAACGCTAAATTATAAGCAAATTGTATGCAAACAACAACAACACACACATTTTAACATTACTACCACACTTTAACTTATAATAATTTTTTTTTTTTTTTTTTGAATTGACCTATGCTTGTTTCGAAAAGGTACGACAGATCAAGCTTCACCGGACTTGCGGGGGAGTGGAAGACTCTACCCCAAAATAATAAAATTGTTCATTCCAGTAGGCCTACTATGTAAGTAACGACTAAAACGAAGTGATTATATGCTCAGTGGTAGCGACAGGCTCGAGAAGCTGTCAAACGCGACATATTGACAGAACTGCTAGCTATGGCTCTAATGTCACTATGTCGCGTTTGACAGCTTCTCGAGCCTGTCGCTAATTACATAGTAGGCCTACAGGTCTTGAAACTTTCTCTCTGGGTTGAGAGGTGTTACCTTCATAATCCACATGGTTTGTGATCGTTGTAGATTACGTGAACGCTTAGGTTTGGTACCTTTGATTGTCTTGCAACGATTTAGTTAGATATGCAGTCCAAATGAAACTAGGACAAAGTTTGAATGCTTGAAAATTAATACAAGCGTAAATACTTAAAACTCTCGTACTGAAATATAGTTCCGTTCCAAATAAAAAATCCAAGAGAATGCCTTTCCATCATTTTTGACGCCTGAGTTTCATAACAAGTTGTGTATAAATTCAGTCGCACGCGACTGTAAAAGCAGATAAAATCGCAGACCTAACTTGTATAAGAATAGACCTCGCTGTGCTAATAATAACTATAGCTATGTAGGTCAACCTATATTGGACAAGTTATATAGGGTGAACGAGATTGACGATAAAAATTGGAAGGAATTCCTAGGTTGACTTTTATCGCGCAGAAATAGATGAATTTTCACAATGATTTGCATGTAAATCATCATCATCATATTAGCCGAAAGACTGCTTCGCTGCTGTACAAAGGTCTTTTTTCTTTCTTTTTTTGAATTGACCTATGCTTGAGTGAGTCGAAAAAGTACGTCGGATCAAGCTTCACACAAAAGTCATGTACCAGCGCGTCTAGGGGCGGCTCGAGGAAGCCTCGGACCTCGGCCTAGCGCGTCGATACGGAAAAACTTCCTGAAGGAGACGATGTCTGAGGGGCTCCGTCTCTGATTATCAATTTTGATTTTGGTTTTGGCCGCGCCCCCGCCGGCGGGTACGGGCACTGTTACCTGGACAAAGGTCACCTCCAAAGAACCATAGGTCAATAAATATTGTATCTTCCCCCATTAGGTGCTATTCAGGAAGGTGATGGGTGAGGTGAATTCAGGGCAGCGCGCGTTATTCTTCTCAATCCTGGGCATTGTGAACGCGTCTTTACTATGGCCGGTGTGCCTCGCGCTTTACCTCACTGGCTCTGAAGTGATTCCTTCGCACTGCATGCCCTGGTGGCATCTATTGCCTGCCAGCTTCTCGCTGCTAGGTAAGTGATTGTTTAAATTTACATTCATTATACTTTACATAGTATTTTTGACACTGCTCGGGAAGTATACAATGTTTTTATGTCCGTTTAAAATATAATAACATTAAATTAAATACGCCCGCCACAAAACCCTTTCATTAACTAGAAAAGAGCTGATAATCTTCAAATGGCTGAAGATATTTTCTTGGATCATAGCTAAGAACACTCTCGATTGTACCTTGCAAACAAAAAAAACTAAATCAAAATCGGCGCATCAGTTAAGAAGCTACGATACCACAGACAGACAGACAGAGATACACACTTCAAACTTATAACATCCCTCTTTTTCGTCGAGGGTTAATAACACCAAAACAGAAGTCATTTTCAAAAAGTAATGAACTGAATATCATTAATACTGAAATCAGAAGTGGGATTGTCGAATCAGTAATGGGATGTCGTTGCTTGTTTCAATTAGTCCCCTTAAACGTGCGCATAAAAAGAATGCTGATATTATATCGGAGCTTGACGTAATTATAACGTACGTGCAACTATAATGATGAACCTGGCCATATATACATACCACGACATAAAAAATAGAAAAACTACTAGGTTAAAATTAACTATCGTGACCACAAGTAATTAACGACTAAAAAATTAAATAACTTTATAATAAAACTATTTGTAATGGTTTGTCGCGTGTGCCATAGTTATGCAATGACCAGAAAATTTACCTATTATTTTTGTTAACAGTTTTCCACTTGGTATACCAGTTTGGGAATGTTATCACGTACAATATATTTGTATCTTTGGGACTCATCACTGCAGTTCCTGTGTCGGCTGGTAAGTTTGCCGAACAAAATATTTGTCTATAATAATACGCACAAAATTAAAAAGTTACGAAAAAAGCGGCGAAAATTATACCCCTTTATATTTTCCAATAGGAATAGACTATTCAGTGTCCATGTACAAAACCTGAATATACAAAACAAAAATTAGCATTGAAACTATAGCTGCAAGTGAGAAAAAATATGGTCTATAACAATAAAAGTGTCAAATGTTGCCTCACCGCCTACGGCCTACGGACATGGCCCTTAAGACGACTACATCCGACACCAGGGTTTGTGAGGTAGGTTTACCTCAAAACCCACACGATAAGCAAGCAATAAGCCAATTTTTTTTCGTATTTTGATTTTTAACTTTGGCGGACTCACATAACCTCTAATAGTCCCTTAAGGTGTTCAAGGTTGTCTGAAGTAATGCAATGTCTTTAGCTTTGGATGTGGTGCTGTACAAGACTCAGTTTGAAGGCATGAAGCTGGCCGGCATCATCCTGATCCTGGTGGGCTTCTTCCTCGTCATGTTCCCGGACAACTGGCCCGATTACATCATGAGGCTACTCAGGTGAACATTTTCTTTTTATTTTATCTTTGATTGCAACAGATTTTGCCGACCACCACAAAAAAAGATTCTATAAATTTGTTTCAGATATTGTGTCAAATCCATTATTATAAAATATCTTAAATAAAATCAATCTATTTCAGTAAATATGACATAAAAGTGAAATCATTAAACTTATAATAAAAAATTACTTATTTTTTTATAAACGAAACATTTCAGAGAAAAATCAAAATATTTTTGTTGATGTCCATTTTCTTACCCAACAGCAAATTTAAATGTTATCTCTGTAAAAAAATTGTCTAACACATTGTCTTTATTTTTCTTTCTCGTGTCGATAAGACTAAGCGTTCGCTATATCAAGCCAAACTAACCTTCTTTTCATTGAACTCATTCAGGTTCTGCTCAGTTTTTCAATATAATGAATGATAGTGAAAGAAACTGCTGGCAGCTATCCAAATCTCTAGCACCATAGTTGCGTAACACCAGCCACTGCATATCCGGAGATAGTGCTGCTGTCATTGGGTGCCTTTACATTGGACGAGAACGATATCGGGCTAATATTGTTGGACGGCTAAAATTTCATGAATTTGCTATGAATATAATTTAACACTATTTCAACTCACTTTTCTTCCTGATATTGAGTATGGGAGTTTTGTGTCTTCCGCTTCCCTCAAAGTTCGTGTCGCGATATATTACCGCTCTGGTAGAAATATCATAAAAAAATATTTATTATGACTACCAACAGACCCAATATAGAAATTCTAGAGGCTCGAGGTTTCGAAGTCCGACATAGTGACTGAACTTCTATGACTCTTATGTCTCTATGTCGCTTTCTATACCTTTTCGCACTTATACAAGTTACAGGCATATAGTGTTGTTGTTAATATGGGATGCGACAATGGGCCCAATTCTGGCGTGGCCGCTAAAATCTCTAAATTTTAGTTAATGGTCTCTTTCATTTATATGGGAATCGTAAAGTATGGGAGATGAATGAATTTAATTTGAATGAATGATAATTTAATATTTTAATATTATTTAGCAGCTAAGTTGACAATCACCTGCCCCTTTTCGTTCTTAAGAACGTGAAAGGGACATATGGTTTTTAAATTTAAGTTAGAGCGTAATATGTAGAATCGGGCCCATTATTGTAGACAGCGATGTTAGACCGGTATCTCTTGACGAAATCTAACAGGGGTGTAAATTTAGTAAGGGTCGCAATCACCCTAATATCACAGTAAAACCAGTAAGTTATCTTCATACAAACGTGTCGCGCGCCGTGTAGGCACGCGCTGTCGTCACGCACACACTAGCATAAAATAAGGGGGAATAAGGGGGCAGCAGTATGGGCTAAATGCAAGCGTGTGCGTGACGGCGTACATTCAAATCGATGCGGCCAGTTGTTACGGAGATAACTTACTGTTCTGAGTAGAACCAGAACAGTAAGTTATCACAGTAGACTGTGCTAATATCGTATCACCAGCTACAAAAATCATACCGTGACGTAGATGGAGCCGGCGCCGGCAAGGGCAGAACGGGTCGGGGCGCAACCGCGACGCGATGGATTACCGCACCGGCTACATCCGCTCGCACCTGCGCTCGCCCTCCGGCCGCGTCAGGTGACCGCCGCGACACTCCAACGGCGCCTTCCTCAGCCCCAGCGACGCTATCGACCAACTACAACTAGAGATAAGGGACTGAACACTAACACCTGGTAAGTGGTATAGGCGAGGCCGTACAGTGTCTGCTGTGTTGACCAATGAAGTAAATGGCGCGAGAAATATATTTTTTCTAGTACCATTGATGGTAGTCTCCTGCAAAGAAAACGGTGACTACCCGCCGCTTACGATGGGGGGGTTCGTTTTCTATGCAGGAGACCGTACAACTGGTACTGAATTGTCCCACCTTCCTAAAGTACATTCAAACCATAAATCTAAAAGCTTTTGAAATTTGATGTTGTAATAATTTAATAAGAACAATGAGACTCGATTTCATGATCCTCACGAGAAAAATAACTTATAAAAAAAAACGTAATGCTTAAAAAGTCCTTAAGGCGCGTTTATTTTATTCTTTCATGTTAATTCATTTGTATCACGAATTGAACAAATTCTTTTGAGTTCGACAACAACGTGATAATTTATTCGAAACGTTATTTTGCTAAGTTGTACATTGACGTATTTGTAGGGCAACTCACCATCTCGCCCGTATACAATGAGCAATCTGCAGCGGCCTCGCCTTCGCTCTTCGAGAGTGATTTGCCAGCATTACAAGTAGTCTGTAGCTGTTACAACATTCGGTCATATAACATTTATTATAAATTATTTAATGGGTTTTTTCACACTACTAATACGAAATTACTACTAAACAATACTATAATTACATGATTTGTGATAAACCCCATTAAATAGCACCTGGAAAACGTTATGTGTACCTACTTAGTGGTTATGTTTTCAGCGGATACAAAATGCACAGGAACTTCTAGTGTTTGTAGACTAAGAGTAAATGAAAGATACATAGGTTAATAAATAATTCAGGTAAAGAGAAAAAGGGTCTTTGAACGAAGTGTGAATTCAAAGTAAGAAGGGGACGCGTTTAGAACGATAAAATGCTCTATCTACATTAATGTATTTTATTTTTACAAAAAGTTTCTTTTTTTTACAAAAATAGTTTCTGTCTCGTAAGTTTAGTGATGTCAAAATTCCATTTATAAAACGTTATAATATATAAAATAGCACTTAAAGTGACGAAAAAAGTTATAGTACCTATTGAACAACTTTCCTTAAGGAACGTAGGTTGAAATCTCAAAATCTTAGAGTATAAATAGAAAATTTTACAGTGAAAGGTTGCAAACATGACTCGAGGAACAAATCAAAAAAGAAAAATGTTATTGATTTCACCGCCCATACAAAATCTGCCAAAATTTGCTTACGCTTGACATAAAGGCAGCGGAGCGATGCGCGTGCTCTATGTATATTTATTCTCTAAGCTCAAAATTAATATTCAACTTTTCATATAAACTTCAGTCACGTGATCCGCCAATTTGTATGACAAATTGAATTTCAATTTTGAGATTTTAACCTATGTTCCTTAGGGAAAGTTGTACAGTTTCATGAGTACTACAATTATGTTGCGAAAAAACCAGTTAAATTTCACGGTGTACCTATCACTAGTATTACTGACATGCAGACAGAAATTACGTTCTCTTTAGGTTTAAGTGAAAATCCTCCAAAATGACATGGAATATTGAAATATTTATGTCATTGTATAACAAATAAATAATAACTAAAATACGCAAACAGATACCTAGATGGACCAAAGTTGTTTTTACACATTTAAAGTTATTTTCGATATTTATAATAACTAAACCAGGTTTAGTTTTATGGTTGCCAATATTAACGACAAAATATTCTTATGACGGAATTTCGAATCTCAAACAATAATTTCTGCTCATTTTATGTCGACTGACAATTTAGACCTCATTACCTTACTGTTCAAATATACAATATGCCTTTACTAAAATTAGTATAGAGTAGATCTATTTAGACGTCACAATCCCACCAAGTATAAGTAGGTATTGCAATAATAAATTGATCTTAATCAACGTGTAATTTTATTATATAACGCAAAATTTTGTTTTTTATCCATGAATTTATTTTTTAAAACTAATAAAATAGTTTTTAAAATCTAAACTAGATTTCTTAAAAGTGAAGTTTAATATGCAGGCTCTTAATCGACTAACGTTAACGTTATTTTGTAATCTCAACGTCCATACGTAGTAACGTGTATTATTTTCTTGTCTATATCAGTAGGTTTACTACGTAAGAAGCGACAAGCTCTAGAGGCTGTCGCGACATAGTGACATTAGAACCATAGTAGTTCTGTCAATATGTCGCGTTTGACAGCTTCTCGAGCTTGTCGCTTCTTACGTAGTAGGCGTACAGGTGTTACAGTATATTAGCAGTCAATAAACTATTAGTTAGCACTTGCACATAAGCTAAAGTATCCATAGAATATGAGTAAAAATATTTGGTGTTGTGATTCCAGCTGTGAAGTGGCATAGAGTAGGACTTGTGCCTTTCAAAAGTGTGGAACCATTAGCATTCTTTAATAAATTAAATTAGTTTACATTCGGTAAATAATGGATACCAAAGAATAAGTGATGACTGGCATATTGCAGGTTTACTAAAAGGTCCAACATTCAATTGTGAATACTTTTAAAGGCACAAGAGGATGGCTTCCCAATTGCTATGTGGTACTGACCTACTTATTTAATAATATTCTAGTTTTATTATTTTAGATTCACTCCTTTAGATAAGTACTTATAATTATTTTTATTTATTTTCAATTTGCATGGTAATTTAAGTATACAATTTATAATTTAAGTATTAAATTATTAATATATACCGCCCCAATAAAATAATCTATAGCATTATCATAATAGCTTCTGTCAACCTCACCATTTACTGTTTCGATATGTATAAATAAATAAATATCTTATCTTGCATATTGCAGAAAAAAGATTAACATCAGAAAATCGTTGATACCATCTGCTTTTGATTCCTCAGTAAAATTATACTTCAATTGGGTTTCGAATAAAATGTTAGTGCAGGAATTGGTAGCATTGCGTGGAGTTGGCAAGTTTCCACGCCTTATTTTTTCGTATGATTGATGGCTCTGCCACAACAAACATACGAGTGTTTAGGGCGATTACCAGGCTCTTACGGCAAGGCTGCCGAAATTATACGCGATAGTATAGTGGAAAAAGACCAGATTCTGTTTAATATGTATCATAAAAGCCTGATCAAAAAAATAAGTATTTTTCGGGGGAGCTACATGTTTTTTTAGTCTAGTTCTATGAGTTCTATCGAATTTACGCAATATGTCAAGAGTTTTTTTTTTTTTTTTGTCGGGTTATGTAATTAAAAGGCCTTGCTGCTCTGTTCAGTTTGAACTAACGAAGCTAAGAAAATTCTAGAGTAATGAACATAGTCTCATCATGTCATTTTTATTTGTAAATCTCCAAACTAGGGCTGATACACATTATACGCTTCAAAACTTCGCTCTATCCTTCTTATTAAGAAATGGCTAGAATTCTTCACTTCTTGTGACAAGATAAGTTAATAGTTGATTAAATTAAGACCATGACGTAGAATTTATTCTTATCTAGCTGTAGAGATTTAGAAACTATACCTTAACTTTATAGATCTTAATCTTAACAAACCTAAACCTATCGCTATACTTCCCATTTCATCGTAACTTCTTTAATAAACTATAAAATATTCGCTTCAGTAGTAAGCACTAAATTGAATAAACAGCGTAAAGTGTGAATCGAGCCTTAGAATGGTATTTGAAACGAATTATATTAATGTAATTTTAGTTAGAAAATGTTATTTAGTTAAATAGTTTTAAATGTAAATGAGAGTTTCCTCATTATGACCGATACGATATCGGGGCAAGTAAAACATCGATGTCCGTTCGATAGTGGGACGGATAATGTGGTTAGGCGGTTTATTAAATAAAGGAAGGCCGTGAGTCAAATTTATAGCGCGCTAAAACTAAGTAAAAAAAAAGAACCTGGTTTATTCTTATAACAAAATTCCTATAATGTAAATAAACCGCTCAACGAGTATGAGCTTTTTTAACTCACTTAAGAGTTAGTTTGAGTTGACTTAAATTTATGCATTTCAATACCACAGAATATACTGAATATAATATAATAGTTGGTTTGGTATCCTTTCACAAGATTTTAGTCTCGGCGACTTCCGCCACATGTATGTATTTGTTTACAATATAGGGACTCTGTTAAATCAAATAGACCAGACGTACTAGTATTATATTATATGTGACCACACTTATGCGAAAAGTAAATTAATTAATATGCGCCATGCTGTGTTTTAAAGTCTACCAGTACGGTCATTGAATCCCAGTGTAGCGGCCTGACTAAACTCCCCATACTTCTCGACCATTATGTTGAATGGTTAATTTATAGTTGCGTGCCTTTACGAGTTAAGATTACTTGCTATATATGTTCGTGATGTTATACTCTACTACTACTAGTTTTCCTCACAAGTAAACTTTTGAGGATAGTATTTTCACAATGGCCTAGCTAGAATGGCTTGATTTGGTTTATTAAGCCTAATACACACGCAGTTATATTAATATGCCCAGCTATAAACTCATATTATAGCTCGCCAAGTCGCCACCAATTAGCTGCCACCACACACGGTAGCTGTATTGAAATTAGATATGAGCGCCGCGCCGGCGCGCCGCCACCGCCGCCACCGCCGCCGACCAAAAGCTCGCACCGCCGCCGCCGCCGTGAAAAAACGTCGACGCGCCGATTTCCAATTTTTATCACAAATTTCATAATAAATAATTGATTTTATGCACTTTTTACATTATTTTATAACAAATCTATCAATTAATTTGTCTATTGTTGCTACAAATTAAGATTTCATTCGCTTATTTTGCTTTCAAAGCAGCCGACATCTACTAAAGAAAATTCTCAAAATATTTTATTTTTATTGTTGATAATGTAGTATTGACAACAGACTGTGAGAAAAGAACAAAATGGACATTATTTTTTATTTTCTTAAATTTTCTTTGGTCAAGAAAGAACAAGGCACGCCACCGCCGCGCCGACGCCGGCGCCGCCGACCCTAAAAGCTCGGCGCGCCGCACCGACGCAAACCCGGCGCTCATATCTAATTGAATTATATATTTTCACCCTTACTGCGTCAACTTACGGTCTACCTATAATATGTCGAGATTTTATATTAATATGCTTTGTCGGTCGACATATATTGGTGCCGTCACCGAAATATATATTAGATAGAGCTACGTGTGCAGGCGAGTGTAGATTTGTAGGGAAAATATGTCGTAATATGCCTTGTTCTAATATACATTATAGCTACGTGTGTTGTGGGCCTATGAGACCAACAATTTACAGTTACAGGATAGCAATCATGTTTATTTAAATAACAATGTGTACGGCGGCTACGCACATACTGAAAGTACCACATAACGGTCTTGAGGAAGTTTTCCTTTTTAGGAAACGAAAAAGAAATCGACTTTACCATACAAAATAGTCATTTTAGTTGGACAGTTTGTATGATGAAGTAATTTCTTTCTAAAGTACAATATCTTAAACATTTCATATAATATAAGTAGTTTAATATGTTGTTTGCACAGACCCGTCTCACTTATGTATCTCCTCACCCTAAGGTTGCCTAGTAGACTAGTAGAAATTGCTACACAGCAATAAGGTCGCCTACATGTACACTTTCGGTCTTTTTTGTGAAGTTTTCTGTACGTATTGTTTTTCTAGTGTGCAATAAAGTATATTATTATTCTATTCTTTTAAGTTTATGGGAATAGTTTTCTTGAAATTTGGTCAATTCAATTGACTAAGTTTATCCTTTCAGTTTTTGCCAAGCCGATACTTACACCCGTCTCATATTTAACTAGAACATTGTCTGGTCTTGCGTGGCCGTTGTGAAAGTGCATTGTTTATAATTAGTACACATAGTAAATTAAATTCGATTAGTTTAGTACTGAGATAGAAAATAGCTCAATGTTTGTTGTGTTGTGATACGTACGATGTTTTGTATGTTCGGCTACTGTAATTACTCCTAAGTACCTGTTTAGTTAGGTAATGCATTGCTTTAGATTATGACCATCTTTAAAATAGTTTATTTTATTTATTATAATTTTCTACAGTATTTTAGTTTGGTTCAAAAAAGTTTCCGACTGTCAGAATTGAGGGCACTTTGTTCTCACATTTTTAATTCATAATTTTAAAATGTTCATACAAATTGATTGATAAAAATGGTGTATCTAAATTTAAGAGAAATTAAATGATCTTATGTAACTTAATGATCTCAGATATAAAATTTTGTATATTCGTTATTGTTTACAGTCTTTATTGTACGTTTAATTAGAAAAATTAAAGACTGAATTTAAAATGGGATATGACTAAAATCAATTACTCTGTCATGTATATTTTCTAGTCTTAGTTCTTGTGTATGTGTACATTTTTGGATTGTTTGCGTTTGGTCCCAAAAACATAATAAATTCTCTATTAAAAAAAATATTTCATTGTTTTTGTTATCAGAACATTTTCATACAATATATTTTTTTATTTAGTTTTGTTTGATATAAGGAGTAATTTTAATATTTGTTTTCTTTTAGGAATGGCAATCAAATGAATTTCATCAATAAAATCTGAATTTATTTATAAATATTGAATTAAAATACATTAAAGCGATTAAAAAATTGCGATAAGACCAAACGCGGAATCCATCCTGTGTAGTGGTTGTTAGGGTCGTTTACATCGGTGTTTAGGTACTAGGGATTATTGTAAACGTTGTTTAGAACACTCATGGAAGCAGCAATGTATGTATACCTGCGCGTAGTCGACACGAGATAACACCTTGACCCCTGTGATTCATTTTGTTAAAACGTAGGAGTACTGTTGGTCATGAATAAAATTTGTCATAAATATAATGTTTTTAATTTTAATGCCTTTTGAAAAATTAAACAAACTTTGAAAAATTGACTAAAACAGTCTTGTATTCTAATATAACATTATTCAATCCAATACAATTCAATTACACAATCACTTACGAACCTAAGTATGACAAAAATTGTCTATAGTCTTTACATTTGAGACAACACATTACAGTGTTCAACTAAACATTATTCTAAATTCATTGACACAATTAATTAATAATAAAAAATGCACATTTCTGAACAAATTATTTTTAATTCGTCATTGACGATTATCATATTTTTTTCTAAATTTAAGTTTGACTTTTCTTCTAAAGCTAGCTGACAGAAAAAAAAGGATTAATTTAAAGATACCTGATGAAATTTCAGGCTCATAAAAAAATCAAATAAGCTGTTTATAGTAAGTCGTCCTGACATAAAGCTCACTTCACAGACACTACTTAACTAGATAATAATATGATCAAATGTGTTTTAAAGACCACACACTGGTCCCAACCCAACTTAGGGTTCACTTTACTACACATTTGCCATACAAATTATATTGAATGTTTTTCACTCGTCTTCACTTTCTAGTGGACAGTCTCGTGTTACGAGTTGTCCACTGCTAGGTGTTGCTGAGAACCCTGTCCCACCGCCAGATGGTTCCGTCGTCGCAGCACGTTAGCAGAACCTTGCCGTTGCGCGATAGAGTCACCTGTAGACAACGGAAGGAGTTGTTATTTGAGAAACAAACAAGTTTCTTCCGGTAGTACAGACAGACCGATACAAGGGAATGGCTTTAGAAATCAGGTTTTTATCCCGTTACGCCATGCGTCCAGAGTTTCGATCTAGAGCTTATAAGAAGGCGACAAATGCACCTCTGTGGCACAGAGGTAGGTTTTTGTCCATACCAATATTTTCTGTACGCGCTAAGTCATCACGCGCTAAGTCATCACGCGCTTACGTCATGAGCATTTTTTTGGTATCAAAGATGCATCAAGTTAAGAAATCCGGCTCGATTCGTTGTAGCCATTTCACATTGAACTGGAGGGTAAGTTTTCGAGCTTTCATTCATATTCAAACATAGTAATCTGAGTTCTTAGCATGGGTATTAAATATAGCATCCGGAAGTTATAAAACTCAAGTGTTTATTGACGCCAACTAAGCTCGTTTTGGCACCAAAGCTTGAGCTCTACAATAAGTGTTTGATTTATGTTGGCCTTGCTAGACGCCTTATACAAGCGCTCTGATCTGAGCAGACGATACATTAGCTTGCAGGCCAGTTTTAAATGAACCTGTGCAACTGATATTAGGCTCTAGTTTAGAGGGCTACTTTTTTTTCTTAGTTTATGGCTTTTGCATATTCACAATTCACAGGAGTGCGAGAATTTCAAGGTGTCAAAATGTGACATAGTGACAACAACACAATGGCTTTTATCGCGTTGGTACTGATGAAACCAGGCCATAAATAAAAAAAAAGAAAAAAAAAGAAAAACATCGTGAAGAAGACGACGCCTGAGAGGCTCCGTCTTTAATTATCAATTTTGATTTTGGTTTTGTGTGTGTAGGTATGTTTGTAATGAATAAACTTAAAAAAGTACTAAACCGATTTCAAAAATTCTTTCACCATTAGAAAGCTACATTCACCCTGAGTAACATAGGCTAAATTTTACCGCGGAAAAACCCTTATTCCCACGGAAAAAACTGTTAACGGCGGAAAACTAGTAAAATATAAATTGTAAAATGCTCTATATATCTACGTATACCCAACCCACAAAGCTTATTTACAACAGAATACGACAAAATCAGGTTGTATACAGTTATATAGTGCGCATTGAGGGTTGTATTGTATCGGCGGGATGTTAGCCGTTCGCGTGCGGTGCGTGCGTTTGTTATCGCGAGTGGCGGCACGCGACGAACAGCGGCGAAAGGCTTTTACTATGCCGATAGACACGGCTACCTACCACCTAATAATGCCTACGGTTTGTTTGCCAATGGGAGATTTTCTGACAGCTTGAAATAAAAAAAAACAAGCAGAAGAACGAGTTCTTTAAGATTTCCATAGATGACGCTAGTAAAATAATGAGAACAGACAGTGAGATTTATTGTAGACTTGTCTTTTTGTGTAGGACTTCTGCTACTAAATGGTTCTGACTGAGATTAATTTTAGGATAATTAGTTGATTAATTTCAATGGTTTTTTATAATCCAATACTTCTGTATTGATTACCTCACTATTTACTAGTGCTATCTGTTGAGCCGTTTTGTAATATATTTTTTTTAATTTGCTACTGGAAAACTTCCCATTGTTAGTTTCAATGTACTTTCTGTTGAGAGCGTCGATGGTCTGGTGGCTATGGCCATTGTCTTCTATACGGGACTCGGGGGTTCAAGCCTCGGCACGTGCCAATGTGTACGTTTGTTTGTTGAACGAAAGTTTTTACGGTAAAGAACGCATCGTGAGGAAACCTGCAACCTGCGAAGAAATAAAATGGTTGCGTGTTCGTGAGTCGCTCGCTCTTGACACCTGCCGCTGTGTGCACTAACTACGACACGCGCGACCTGCCCGCTGCTTTTAAAAATATACCAGTCCATAGTTCCCAAAAATATACGATTCTCAGAAAGTTCAATGCGTAAAGTCTAGTGCTCATCTCACCTGTCTGACGGCGGCCACACAGCGCGGGTGTACTAGCTGCGACACGCGCGACCCGCCCGCCACGTTGATGAGTGAGAGGGCGATATAGTGTGTCTCATCTCACCTGTCTGACGGCGGCCACACAGCGCGGGTGTACTAGCTGCGACACGCGCGACCCGCCCGCCACGTTGATGAGTGAGAGGGCGATATAGTGTGTCTCATCTCACCTGTCTGACGGCGGCCACACAGCGCGGGTGTACTAGCTGCGACACGCGCGACCCGCCCGCCACGTTGATGAGTGAGAGGGCGATATAGTGTGTCTCATCTCACCTGTCTGACGGCGGCCACACAGCGCGGGTGTACTAGCTGCGACACGCGCGACCCGCCCGCCACGTTGATGAGTGAGAGGGCGATATAGTGTGTCTCATCTCACCTGTCTGACGGCGGCCACACAGCGCGGGTGTACTAGCTGCGACACGCGCGACCCGCCCGCCACGTTGATGAGTGAGAGGGCGATATAGTGTGTCTCATCTCACCTGTCTGACGGCGGCCACACAGCGCGGGTGTACTAGCTGCGACACGCGCGACCCGCCCGCCACGTTGATGAGTGAGAGGGCGATATAGTGTGTCTCATCTCACCTGTCTGACGGCGGCCACACAGCGCGGGTGTACTAGCTGCGACACGCGCGACCCGCCCGCCACGTTGATGAGTGAGAGGGCGATATAGTGTGTCTCATCTCACCTGTCTGACGGCGGCCACACAGCGCGGGTGTACTAGCTGCGACACGCGCGACCCGCCCGCCACGTTGATGAGTGAGAGGGCGATATAGTGTGTCTCATCTCACCTGTCTGACGGCGGCCACACAGCGCGGGTGTACTAGCTGCGACACGCGCGACCCGCCCGCCACGTTGCCCAGTTCCCACACCATGGTCTTGCCGCACTGGTTACCCAAAGCTATCACCTAAATTTAAAAAAAATGTCATTAGTAAAATGCAAGCTGGAAGCCTGTTATGCATCCCGTGAAACAGATTGCGCCCGCTTTCTATATGAGAGGCTGCATATAAACTCGGATATCGTATCGCTGCCCGTGTCTAGTTTCTCGTAATGATCAAAATAATGTCGATATTGGTATGGTATGAAATTGGCAGATTTTTCAAGAAGTCCTAAAATATTTTTTCAAAAATCTTTAGATCGTTTCGCTATGGTATGGTTTCGCTATGGCACCCTTTAGTTTATGGGACTGTTGAAAAGAAAAGTTTTACGGTGTAATATTAAATTATTACACGACATGCTCATTTAAAACAGTAAATTTAGAAAACCAAGACTATTCAATATTTTATCCTAATTAATAATATTTTTAATATTTTTTTATATTTTTGTTAATATCTAATGTTTTAAAACTTTTTTCAATTGTTGATTATTTAATATTTAATTAATTTAAATCTTATAAATACAAGACTGATTTAATATTGAAAACCGACTTTTTATTTACAATCCTAAAAAGTAAGTCCAGTAGATGTTGGCAGGATGCACTTTTCTTTTCAATTGTACCTGCTATTGTTTGATGTAAAACCGAAAGATGGATACCATACCGATACTTTTTGATAGGTATTTTGAGAGGGTGCCATAGCGAAACTAACCGTTTAGAGATCGTGAATGAACATGGAAGTCGTTAACACAATAAATAAAAGAACCAATTGATCAAATTGATCCTACGGAACTGTATAGCAATATTATTGGGAAAATGTACATACCCGCTGGCTGTAGTCGACGGCGAACCGTATGAACCATATCTCGCACTCCTTGTAGTCGAAGCGGTGCACGATGGTGACGGAGCTGTCGCCGGGCCGCGGCTCCGCGTCCTCCAGCCGGCCCGGCTTCCAGCAGATTATCGCGTTCTCACACGACTGCAACAAAACCACCTCTAAGGCCCAGCGCACACCAGGAGAGGCGCGGCGAAGATACTGAGAACGTATCAATTAAAACTAAACCTTAAATATTTTGACATACGGCGCCGCGCGCGGTCTCGCGCCGGCTCTCGTGGCAGCTTCGACGCGCCGCGCGCTACTCGATTTTGGCATGCCGTTTTCAACCGTATGTCAAAATATTTAAGGTTTAGTTTTAATTGATACGTTCTCAGTATCTTCGCCGCGCCTCTCCTGGTGTGCGCTGGGCCTAAAACATATGTCACAAGATCTAACCCCCTGGCCACAGCCAATGGCGTGCACCCCATAAAGACAAAAAGACACTAGGGTAGGCAGTGTCTTTTTGTCTTAAATCTGATTGTGCATAGAATATTCAATTAATTTAATTCAAAGTTTACATACAATATTAAAACTTAAATCAGAGTCATCTGTCGGTCATAATAGTACTAACTAGACGCTTCCGTATCCCGCACTCATACGGCGGCGGCAGCGGCGCGACCTGCGGCGCGGATCTTGCCAGAACGTTAGTATTAATAATAATAATAATAATAATAAACTTTTATTTCAGCCAATAAAGCCATAGTTCACATAAAAACATCTAAAATTACACAAAAAGAAGGATGTATAATCTTAACCTAGATAACTTAGGTCGAGTCGGTCCATGCACCTATAGTTACTTTTTATTCGCGCTCTGGTGCACACGAATCCAGTGTCGATATATCGGGCTCAAATGTATGCTGTTGCATAAGGTCAGTAGAATTGCATTCTCAGCACCGCGCAGCCTAGCCCAGAAGGAAGCTATGCGAGATCGGATGACAGCGAAGAAGTCCGGTACCAATCCTTCCGCAAACATGGTTGACGCACTACAATATCTGGGCATTTTCATGAGGATACGATATGCGTCATTATATTGTACCCTCATGGTACTATATGACTTGCCTTTGTAATTAGTCCACAGATGACAGGTATACAGGTTTTGGCAGAAAGCCTTGAACAACGTCGTCTTAACCTCCCTGTTGCATTTGTAGAACCTGCGTGCAATCATGTTCGCTCTTATAGAGAGGGCCCGGCGTTCACGCTCCATATCACTGTCATCAGTGAGATCTTCAGTCAGAACGTGACCAAGGTATTTGAACCGCTGCACCCTCCGTACAACATCCCCATTCAGCGTCAGCCTGGGCACACACTCCGGTCCCCCTCCAGCCTTAAACACCATCATTTCGGTTTTCGAAACATTGTACTTCAGCCCATGAGCATCAACATAATGTTCACAGGCCAAAAGTAATCGCTGTAATCCATGGATCGAGGGACTGAGAAGCACCATGTCATCAGCATAGCTAAGATTGTTAACACAAACCCCCCCAACATGACATCCGACCCTGGTGCGTCCCAGCTCCCCAATCAAGTCATTTATATAAAGGTTGAAGAGGACCGGCGATGTTAGCCCCCCTTGACGAACCCCGCAGTCTAATCTATATTCACTAGACGTCGTGTCGCCCCATCTTACAAAGTTAGTTTGGTTTCCGTACCAGTAGCGCAACACACTTACAATCTCAGTCGGTACATTCGATTTATGCAGTTTTGCCCAAAGAAGGTCGTAGTTCACTAGGTCAAATGCCTTGCTAAGGTCGAGAAAGCAGGCATACACCGAAGTGTCCCTGTTGACGTAGTAGTTGACCGTATGCTTCAGACTGAAGATTGCAGAATCTGTCCCCAAACCGGGACGGAAACCAAACTGTGCATCGTCAATGTCCAAATGGCTAACTAAGGCAGGGTACAGCAACCGTTCAAACACCTTGCCCACTATAGTTCCGAGCGAAATAGGCCGATAGTTGCCCGCACATCCAAGATCGCCAGTCTTGTTTTTGGGAACAGGAATTACAGTAGTCTTCATCATGGCTTCCGGTATATAGCTATATCTGAGACATAGATTGTAAAGGCTACACAACTTTAAAGCAATCGAATCACCGGCACAAAGTAAGTGTTCTATGCTCAGTCCATCATGGCCAGGAGATTTTCCTTTCTTCATGCGACCTAGGACCTTCGTAACCTCCTCGACTGAAAACTGCATTGCATGATTCAAGTCAAAGCTGTGTTCTACCGGGGACTCGGCATCAATTGGCCTTGGCTCAACCTTGAATCTGCGCGCAAATAATTCGGCTATGCTCTCTGGATCCTGCAAACCCTCGACAGATACCGGCAAAGTAGATCTAGAGTTTAATTGTTTGGTAGCGGTCCAAAATTTTACAAAATTGTTTTCTTTGCGGTGTTCGGCAATAATGTTCATTTTGATTTGCTCTTCGTTATGTTGGCACCATTTTATTTTATTTTTAAAAATTCGACGACTCTCTCTCATTCTGTCAAGTTCAGGTCCAGTAGTAGGTCGGCCAGCAACTACCCAGCACTGAAAATGCAACCTAGCTACCCGATGACACTCACTAACGTGACGATTCCAACCAACAACTGGTTTACGATTCTTTGATGCACCAGGTCGCGAATGTGCACTCTTAATAGCAGCAGTTTGCAGTGTATCAACTAACTTGTCATACATTCGGTCTATATATCTAAGATGATCGCTCACATTCATACAACAATTACTTTCACAGTTGACACATTCAAATTCCTCATTCACACTGACTAAATTTTCCTTACAATAATCATAATATATCTTACACTGACTAGAATCTCTATTTTTCCATACAATATCACAATACTTCTTATTATACGACTCCGTATTGATTAACACAGTTTCAACGTTATTACCCATATCACATTCAATTATAAGCGGCTGATGATCAGACCACATAGGACCATACATAACCCTGCAGGATAAAACAGTACTTTGAGCAGCTTCCGTGACTAGACAGTGGTCTAACCATCGCCTAGTTCCACTCATTTCACAAGTAAATGTATATGTATCTATACCCAATAAATTAACATCCACGCATTGCATACATTGTTCATCGCAGTAGTCCACCATTTCTCTATAAAATACACTGCCAGGGTGTGCATTATAATCCCCCAAAATATAGGCAGATGCCACCTCACTCTCATCCAAAATTGCACTAATTTTAGCTAAGTAATCTGTGTATTCCGCTATCATTTCAGTTTTCAGTATTGTAACATTTTAAGTTATTTTCGAGCTCTTTGCGTTACTTCCGCGTTACATCATGACTTAAAACGTTACTTTTACGTATTTTTAATCTTATTTGTGCTACATTACAGTGTTGAAGTCGTTTTCTAAGTAAAATAAGATAAATGTTACTTTTTAAACCCCCGACGAAAAAGAGGGGTGTTATAAGTTTGACGTGTGTGTCTGTCTGTCTGTGGCATCGTAGCTCCTAAACGGATGCGCCGATTTTGATCTAGTTTTTTTTTTGTTGTTGAAAGGATCAAGTAATTGTTTTGTGTCGGGGGTTATAATTTTTTTTTATTTAGTGTTATTGCATGTGAATTTAACTTTTTTATAAAAGTTGGGTAATTTCTAACCTTTAAATAAATTTCTTAATTTCGGTAGTACATTTTTCTAGCAGGTTTTTAGATAAAAAAAATTTAGTTCTCTCATGTTCATTTTACTGAGTCACTGGCAACATTCCGCAGTTCACGCCGCGCGTCGCGCGAAGCTGTGGCCAGGCCCTAAGGGCGTCCGCTGCGTCGCGCTAGACCACGCGCCGTGATCGCGCGTCCATTGTTGGTTACAAAACAATCAATAGTGTAAACATTGATTTACTAGGCAACAAATACGCGGCGCGTGCTTTACGCGCTACATCATGTTTGAATACAACATCATTTTGAATAACTAATGTATGATAGTGTTAGCACAAGATTGATATTTTGCATGGGTAAATAAAACAGACAGTCACATAGGTGCAACTAACTACTACAACTAAAAAAATAAGTAAAGCTTGACCAAAGAAATGAGAATCCTGCTCTGGGGGCGCCAGGCATATATTTTTACGACTATGGCAACAATTTCCCTTAAAAATTAGTTCCATTGAAATTCCGCAATATGGCGAGGTTTCTTATTTCTTTGGTCGGGTTTTTTATACTATACCTTAGACAAAATAAGGTCACCCATCCATCTGACACAGTCTACATAATTCCTATGTATGTCCCTTGTAGAAAAATCAGGAAAATGCTCTTTAAGCGAATTGAAAGGCCGAAGTGCCCTATGTGGATTGAAATTATAACTCTGTTTGATTGCTTCATTCATCGAAGGTTTGTCCAACCGCCACAGCTTTAAAGAATGGTCCATTCCACAGGACATAATCCTTTCTCCTTTGAGATCAAAATCAGCACTTAGTACTTCGTCTCTGTGGCCTTCGACTCCACCGAAAATAGCAATGCAAACATCAGTCATAATGTTCCAGAGCCTTAGGGCATGGTCTTTGCTGGCTGATAGAAGTAGGTTGGGATCCCTTGGGTGGAACTTGACTTCGTTGATGGCGTGTCCGTGACCGATGTAGTGCTTGATGCAGGTTTGCGTGGCCAGATGGAACACACGGACGATCCCACGGGAACCTGCCACTGCTAGGAGGGGAAGGTTGGTCTCCTCTTCGTAAGACCAAGCGCAAGTGTAGAATGTTTCGTCGACCTAGAAACATGTAAAATATATAGCGAGTTTAAAGCAAGTTCATGCCCTTAAATCATAAACTTTAAGGTCAATTAGGTATCTGAAGTGGGAATGTCAAAATTACTATTACTATTATTATTTTAAGGACAGGCAGCAATTATGCTGATAGGTCCTAAACAGTGTTGGTTGGTTTTTAGTTTTTTTTTTATATACCTTTTTTATGTAAGTATCTTAAAACGGATGAATTGAGAAGCAAAATAAGTGAGAAAGTGTTCAGTGTTGTAAGTATTAAATTGAGCAGAGTCTATAGAGTCTATAGAATTATAAAAACAAAGGTTTTTTTAAAGGATATAATGAGGAATAGAAACACCGAGCATGATAGGTGAAACTGTAGTATGACCTGTTTAGAATCCTGACAAAACTTTAAAAATAAAAATTCTTACATCAGGGTCAGCATAGCATTGTAAGAACTTGAATCCCCCGGACTCAGGACATTCATATATAGAGACTCTGTTGCTGCCAACCACAGCAAATATCTGAGGCTCTCCTTCGCCCAAGTGGTGATTGAACTGGCACCCAAACAGTGGCTGACCATGGTCTTCCTTTGCACTGCAACTAAAAGTAAACACAACCTTTATTTTGCTGCAGTTTTTAACCATCCATGTGTGTGTGTGTGTGTGTGTGTTTTGTGTATGTATGTGTCCTTAGGTGAGGTCTATTCTTTCTCCAGCAATAGATCAGTTTAAATTATGGTGTATAAATAAATACAACGAAAGTAAACAGCTTTGCATTATCATACAGACTAGATATATTACAACTATGCAATTTGGAGTAGCCATTTATTTTGAAGTGATGCATGCAATTAAAAAAATAATTTGCAATTAATTTATACTAATATAGATAGACAGATCATCTATATCCAATCCAAGGAAACCAATGCTTTAGTTACGCTGCTCCAATACAACCATGAATATGCAACTGTTTCTTACTTGAATTTATAGGGAGGTTTCACTGGTTTAGTGGTGGTGGTCTTCTTCTTGCCACGCCTTCGCTTTTTGCCCCTGGAGTTTGTTGGAGTCTCGCTCCGGGATGTATTGTCTGTGTTCGTGGTGCTATCAACGCTCGAAGTGTCGTCCTGGCGGGAAACATGTCTTGTATTATAACCTCAACTTGCAAGAGCGACAATTTATCAATTATCATTCTTTAACAGCGACTTTCACTAGATACAAATGTGTATGCATTTGTCGTTTGCTATAACAAAAGCTTTTTAAGGGTATCCGACTCATTATAATCAAATGCAATTTGAATACAAAGTCATTTGCTCATAGAAACAGGAAATCATTTCAAACTGTACTTACAGCTTCATTATCCGAAACATTCATGTTGACGATGATTTAAATACACCAAACACTGGTCGATTCACTAAATTAATGCAATTTTACCATATTATTCAAAGTTTTACCACAAAAACCGTGTTTCGAATCTAATCAGCTGACAAACAAACAAAGCAAAGCAAAGCGAGCGAGCGAGCGAGCGCGCTTTCCTTATGTCAAATTTTCGCGGGAGCCGTTATTATAAAGCCCGGTCTACACACTCGTTTTGCCAAGAGGCGAAAGGGATGCAGTTATGCGCAAGAGTGAGCGCGGTGTATTTGCATCTCATTCTAACGCATAACCTCGTCTTTTTCGGCTCTCGGGTTTTGTCGAGAGTGTAGTGCCGGCTTAATCACAGAATACCAAATAGTAGTCCCTTTTGTGCTTTTGCATTGCATTGCACGCATTACCGCACGCAATAAGATGAAGCAAGCAAAGCAAACTCCAAACTACAAAATTAAATACCTAATGCAAAGCCACATTTGCATAAAATAATTTCATAATTAAAATATGAATATTATGCTGGAATTTATCAAGTAAAAAATGTATAAAGCAAGTAATTTTCCGAGATAGAATTCGTTGATTTTGATTTTACTTATTTTGGCATAGTGTTGTTTTGTTCTCTTAGTAGCATTAGAGTTGAATAGATACAATTAGTGTTGTATTTAATCAAAGAGTAGGTATTAGCGTAGGTCGCTCTTCTGCCAAGGTCTTTGGTGTCATCCATAGGATTGAGAAGTTCCTTAGCATCTATGTGAGTTTCAAAACTCAGAAACTGGTACAAAGGAAACTTCTATACAAAATTTACGATTTTATTTCGATATGGTCTGACATAGAAATTAATATTACATTGTACCTATACAATATTTATTAACAATGATATCTAAATACTAAATAATCACAGCCCTTATACTTAAGTTTTACAAATAAAACTATCATAAAACATGTTTAAAATCCATTACTTACTTAGATTTATTTAATACTGAAACTTTATCTAATCAAAATCTTACACTATTTTAATAGGTATATACAACTCGCTATTGTAGGTATACCAATATTGCAAACCATACTTACCAAACTTACGTAGCCATGCACCTATGTAGGTAATTCCTAAGGTAACTGTGAATCTTCTTAGAAGATAAAATTGAGGTAGTGTAGTTCTCTACTGTACAATACCTACTAATAATCAGTATATTTTCAAACAGAATAACCTTTAAGTATTATAGAACAAAATAATCTTTGACAGGGTTGGACTTGGAACCTGTTTAACCCATCATAGAGGTAGATTCTTTGCTTTGCTTAACCTTACCAATCGAAACAAACACCGATGTTTTTAAATATTCGACGACTGTAAGCTACTTAAGTCACTGTATAATAACTTAGTAAGGTACAGTTTATGTATGTACTCATTCATAAATAGTATTTTAAAGCCCGACCAAAGAAATAAGAAACCTCGCCATATTGCGGAATTTCAATGGAACTAATTTTATAAGGGAAATTGGTGCCATAGTCGTAAAGATATACACGTGGCGCCCCCAGAGCAGGTTTCTTACTTCTTTGATCAGGCTTTACAGTCTGGACGCCTATTACCAAATTAAAATACTTAAACACTTTAATAAAATGGAGGGGGTGAGCAGGCACACGCATGTCGAAGCGCTACTCGTAACCACGGCAGGAAACTGTCAACACGAGAGTAGACGCCGGGATAGCCAGGTCTTGCACAGCCTCTGCCCCAGGAAACAATACCTGAAATCAAAAAAGCGGTTGTCTGTAAAGTCGGTTTACTGACGATATTTGAACGTGACAACGATTGTGCCTCTTTGTCGCTCGTTCCGCGCTCTCGCTTGCACTTTAAGCCTTAAATGGAACGCCTCAGCCGCGCGGTAACGCCGCATTGCGTCATGCAAAGAGAAAAATAACGCGTCATGTCATGTTTTTTCGTGCGTGCAGCCGGCTCCATCGAATTATAAGACGTTGTCACGTCAAAATGTCTGCTTGTATCTTAGAGCAACGCCGGCCTTCCGTACCGGAAGGAAGGCCCGCGTTGCTATATTTAGAATAATACGTCTAAGTTCTGTTTGTAGCTCGTGGACACTTTCATACCGGTTTTTGTAACTAAATTTTTTACAAAACTATATAAAAAACTATCTAACGGGGTTAGATCTGGCGATCTTGGCGGCCACATCAAATGTTAAAATTTATAGTCTTCCTTTTATTTCTGACTGACACTATGTTATTTAGCAAAAAATAACCCTTATGATGAAGCCTTTCGATCGGTATGATAAACCTACAGGATATTTTTTTTTCTCGTATAGCGGGTTCGGTTCCCGGTTCAACCATGTTATTATTTAAAAAAATATGAATGCAGTTTTAATAGTTTTGAGAAATAAAATAAAGTCTTCTTTCAGTAAAATGCTTTAAGGTACTTTCCCTCCATGTGGCATAGCCGTGGGACGCCCTGTATACTTAGATAAGATAGCCCGTGGATAGCCCCTTAAAGGACATCCTTGAGTTTTGCGTTGATCTTTGATTGATTCTGATCAGATACTCACCAACAAGAGTGTAGTAAGGCTGGCGCAGTAGTAGCGGACCTCCAGAATCTCCAGAACACGCATCCCGATCAGGAGCATTTGCGCAAAGCATACGCGATGTCACTTTTCTGCTACCATAGCCAGCATTCGAACATTCTTCTTGCGACCAGATTTGAACTTCTGCCTGTGGAGTAGACATCACTGTATTAATATCAGACTGCATTCCGAGTTAGTATAACAGCGTCGCCTTCTTTATTTTTATAACTTCTATAGTTTGGCGATTGTCTAGCAACTTCGATATTCGGAAGCTGCAAAGGTTGAATTTCCATGGGGAAGTAGGTTGAATCACCGAATATTGTCTCAAGATAGTAAAGTAACTTCGGAATACGAGCCTTATATATTATTCTCGTCTATTCTCTACAAGCAAGCAAGCAAGTTTTAGACTTAGATCCTATAGGTGAGGTGAGTAGGGAGTATTTGATTATTTATGATTGTCTTACCTTCATAGGGATATTTGATGAGGGGCCTTTCTCAATAGTACTCCCCCATCCAGAAACCATTGCGCTCTCTCCTTCCAAAGTGTCTTCGGCATTTGCGTCTTGAACAAACGTTTTAAACATCAATTTCTGAATATAAACAAAACTGTTTCATTACAAACTGCGTAGTAATTATACTTTCTTAAATATGTAGGACTTTAGTAACCATAATAATTAGTTAGTACCTATTCTTACTGTGTGTTTCTAGCTACCACTGGGGCTCAAAACGTAAATGTTCTTTCTATAAGGGTATTTTTTAGATTCTCATCTGCGGCGAGGACGGCAGGGCTCCGTAGTCTTGATTGTAGGTCGCGGGTCGCGGGTTCGAATCCCTTCCAGGGCAAACAGTTTCTGATAAGCACCTTGTGTTTCATTTGAGGGCAGGGCAGTGTGCGAGACGTTTCTACATATACATATAGGTATACTCGTATTATTTTGAAACCAAAATATTACCATAGACTAGGCTGTATGGGCCTTGATCCCTTTGCCTATCCCATTAATTGATAAAAAAGAAGGAACCAAAATATTATTTCAAATATTACCGGGCAGGCAAACGGGCCGGAAGAGGCTGTTCGGCAGGGGCGCCGCTAGCCTCAGAACCGCGATGTCGTTGTCATACGAGTACCGGTTGAAGTCTGGGTGCTGCACCACGTGGATGACGTCATAGCCCCGTGACGACGTGCTGTTGACGTCATACTCGCCCACTAGCACAGAGAGGCGAGAGGCTTCTATCCTGAAATTGTTGAAGTAAAACAACTTGAGCAAGCGAGCGAGGTCGGGAGGGGCGGAGGAGGGAAATTAATTTTCCCACATCTCTGCATTTATGTATAAACGTTTCGTGCACACGCAGTTGTACCAACGTTGTGGCATTTTGTTATTTTTTTGTCGTTAACGATAGAAATTAAAAGGTTGCTTAATTGAATTTCGGGTAGACTCAACTCTAAACTGATAACGGACGAAGTTTGCAATAAAATTCTAACTTTTGATCTTGAAAAAGTACTCTATGAAGTTTCTACACAAGCCAGCGTCTTATTTTGTAGGTAATTTAAAAGTTATTAGTGTACGGTCTCCTGCATAGAAAACGGACCCCCATATCGTAAGCGGCGGGTAGTCACCGCTTATGACAGGGGGTTTCGTTTTCTTTGCAGGTACTTGCTTAGATTACAATGCATCACCTGTATGCACTTTACATAGAGCCTTCATAGAGCGTATCAATTGATTGGACGCACATCAGCTGACAACAACAGACCGGTCTTGGCCTCTTTCTATGACCTTGTACAAACGATCTGCATTTTAAGCATAGAATTATTTACTTACTAGCGACCCGCCCCGGCTCCGCACGGGAAAATGGTTATTGTGGGTTATCCTTCAGTATATTATGCATGTATTATACATATAAACCTTCCTCTTGAATCACTCTATCTATTAAAAAAAACCGCATCAAAATCCGTTGCGTAGTTTTAAAGATTTAAGCGTACAAAGGGACATAGGGACATAGGGACATAGGGACGGAGAAAGCGACTTTATTTTATACTATGTAGTGATGTACCTTTGTATTATTCGTTTATATACATAAAACAAAACTCTACTCGCGCTACCGTCGAAATTTAAATTAGGTAGGTGATAGAGTTTGGCTATTGAAAATAGACAATAAAAAAACCTACGAATTTACCTAATTTGATACTTTTTTTCTATGTAACATTGTTGCCAGTACAAAATGTTTTCCAATTTCATTGATTGTCTACTTTCATCAGCCAAACTTACTTATCGCGTAGGTTTTGAGATCCCTAGGGTCAGAATTATTAAGCCGCCTGGTTTCTTTTTAACATAATATTTTATATAACGACTATGTATATCCGTAGATAGTAGCCGGCCCCACCAACGGCTTTAAGTGCCTTGCGAAGGAAGGATTCATCTTTCTTTTCACAATCAAGCGTTTCATCCTAACTAAAGTGGAGAAAGTTTCACAAAGTGAAATTTATTCGACGAGTGCTAACCAGAATTCGAACCTGGAACCTCTGTGATGTGAGGGGAGCATTTTGCCACTGGACTACGGATAGAACTAATATTCTTCTGTGCCAAGGACTCGTATAAATAAGTCATAAGGTAAGGAGCCATAGGGTACATGTTATACCGGGATTATTATAAGGAATAGCGAGTCTTACTACGCTCTCACATACCTACCTACTTACTTTCTTCCCAAAAGGTCATTTTTGTAAACATAAAATTAAATGTTAAGTTCTCGGTAAAATACGTGACAGGCACTAAAAATTGTTCGGACCATTCATGGTAATTATTATTCAACAGTATTTATGGTTAATGTCTTTATTTACAAAGTGGACTATAAGTATTATTTTACAGATTTTATATTAGGTATAATTATTTCTGCTTTCCACCACGGCGGTTCCACCCGCGGTAACAGTTTTTCCCGTAGGAGTGAGGAATTTCTCCACGGTAAATTAAGAAAATTTTACAAAGGCAAACGATAAAATAATAAAAACCTTAGTTACCTATCTATATTATTATTTGCGACCTAAATTAAATTCTAGAAAGTGTATCTGCCGCATCATGGAATGAAATATATTTTTATAACTAATGAAAATTTATCGATATTTTTGTCTGCTTATCCTGCGTTTTATGCACCGATTATAATGACAGTTCCAAAGATTGGGCAATTTCAAATTTTACCCAGTATGTGTGACACAGAACACAGCGGAAGATAATTATTTGATGACCTTTGCTTTGCTGCGCTTTTAGTCAATAACTAATACACTTTCTCCGCACCATTGTTTGCAGATCCGACGCCGGAGTGGAGCATCCATAACATCAGATGATTGCTTTACTGGCACTAAATATTCATGATGTTAGACAAGACTATACGGTATGTGTTTGGCAAGCTCGAAAGTATAATAACATGCTAAATAGCGTTCACACTTTGATGATAATAAATACATACGCTTAACTACTAACTGTTGTTAATGTAGAGTTCAATCTATACCTGCTAATATTGCGGAAAGATTTGATTGTTTGTTTTTACAGAATAAACTTCCTACTATCTTCTGACTTAGAAGTGTTCTGGTAAGTAATCAAAACAAGTACAAAATTTTAATTACCTAACCTTAGCAGCCCTGTATTCGTACTTGGAGATCTGATGGGTTTTCTTTAATTGACCTGTCCCTTGTGTCGAAAAGGTACGACCAATCAAACTTCATCGGACTTGCTGATGGGGTTGCATGCAAGCTACCCTAAAAACTCAATGGTTTTACGCATGGCAAGTGGCAAGACATAGTTTTGTCGTGCGTATCTATCTATCTATCTATATGGGAGACGTCTGCGAGTGGCGCAGACGGTGAAAAGCTCCCGATATAGGAACTATTTCACCCCTAATCCCAGCCTGATGATGCCACTTATCCGTATGTAGTAAGCTTCCTATGCTATCTGCGCGTATCGCCTTCAAGAATGTGTTGCGCGGCCCGCTTCCCTAGGCCAGTCGCGAGTGCAGGGATCGGGGTTGCGTAGACGAGCGAGCTATTTATTGGCTTAGGGGACATCTCGGCCCCTCCAAGCGGGCGGATAGCCACGGTGTCAGCTTGGTGCCTCTACCGAGATGGTGATGCCGCCCCGCATATGAGGGATTTGGGAGCTTGCCCCACAGTTCTTACCTCTATCAGGTTCACGAAGACCAACGGCTTTACGTGCCTTCTGAAGCACGGAATCATCTTCCTTTTCGGACAATCAGGTGATTCAGCCTGCAATGTCCTAACCAAACAGGAAAGTCTCACTAAGTGACATTTGTTCGACGAATCCATACCGGGAATCCACACGAAGGCAGTTGCCCCTTGTCATGCGTATACTCTTATCCTAATGGAGGAAATTTCAATATGGCATGGCGGGTTTGTCGCAGCACTAGTATACTAGTGTAACTATGTAAGTAACTTGCAACTTGATTTAAATAATAAAAAAAATTACAAAGTCCATAAAGTATACTAGTAGAGTGTAAATATATTACTACGTTCAATCTGTGTCATAGCTTATTGACACAGTGCTTCATCCATGGACTTAGTAACATATTTACACTAGGTTCATGGATTCAGGTAGTATTGAACTGCTGTAGATTTTTTAAATTACTCTACAGCGATACAATCAGTTTTTTTTACAATCTCGTTACCCGTATGGTCTAAGAAAACAAGGTATTACATTCGGACCACGTTACTTGGCACAAGCCTACGTCATCATGTCTATTAACACGCACTCGACAAGGATGAACAGCATGATGACGTAGGCTTGTGTCAAGTCACGTGGTCCGAATGCAAAACTTTGTTTTCTTAGACCATAGTTACCCGTAAACGCAGTGCGTGGCCGTGATGAGATGGTCCCGGGCGACGATGGTGGCTCCGCAGATGACCTTCCCGTCCCGCCTGAGCGCGGCCAGCCAGGGGAACTCTCCGGGGGACACCGCCTCCCCTCCCACCACACGACCGCCCCGCGCCACCCCGCATGCTGGAACAAATAAATAAACTACGTAAAACCCCACAAAACACATAAGTTAACTAGGTATAGGTCTAACAGAATCTGATGGCAAAAAAAGAAAAAAAAAATTGACGTTAGCAAGGTTTCTTCGACATTTTCACCAATTTTTTTAGGAAATTTCAAACCAAGTAAAAACAATTCCTCGTCAGTTGAAAGACGACATTATTTTGTTTCCATATGAAAATCGCTATTTTTTAAACTTTTTTTTGCCATCAGATTCCGGTAGACCTATACTCAACACTACTAGGTACTAAAAACTCTGCGCACCTCGTTTGGGAATGGATTATGTCTGTTTGTTATTAGTTTAAACGAGTGATAAGTCGATCGTACAATACAATGCAATACAAATATTCTTATTCGATCATACCAAATTGTAATTAGGGTTAACAAACAATAAAGGTTTAGGTATGTAGGAGTACAGAAGTCACTGTATTCGTTTTTATCCAAGCGCACGGGAGTGCGCAGGCCAAGTTCCAGCAACAAGCCGCGCGCATGCCGTGCACTATTTACACGAACCGTTTTGACCCACTTTTGACCCCCCTGTAGCTCAGTGCCTATTGCAAGTACAGAGATAAAATTGTACCTACGTAATTATATACTAGTACTAAAGCAGTATGCCAAATTTCATAGATATAGCTTCAGTAAATTCTGAAATATAACCCTGTGAAAATAGCTAATTTTGGCACTGACTGACTCACTCACTGACCGGTAATCAAAATGTTTAGGCCACTTCCAATTGTCCTAGCCTTATGAAATTTGGCACACAGGTCGTGTGTTATATGTAGATTAACAAAAAATTAAGAAATTTAAGAAAGTTGGCTTAATTGAATATCGAATTTATAATAAAATTATTTCTAAACAAGTGGTACAATGAGAATACTATGAGGAGAGAGGGGAGAGGGCAGGGGGGGTATAAAATATATTGTCATGTATTCATAATAATACACTGTAGCGCTTGTTATAAGACGTGATAACCTTGTCACATCGTGCAATTTTTATTATTCTTAATTTATCGAAAGAGACCGTTGTAGAAAGATTAATAATGTGCGCTTGTATAAAAAAAACGACCAATCGAGCTCTGAATACTGTAAACATTAGGAATGAAGATTGGCTAAGTACGATATGTATATTATCTTAATTGTTGACAAATTTTAAAATGCATCGTGTACAGTAGCCAGCACATGCGGCTGGACATAATGACCTTGGGAGCGTCTTTATCCTGTAGTAGTAGGAGCGAAAATCGTGGAGCGAATATCCAGCCGCATGTGCTGCCTACTGTACCTATTTTATATAGATTATAATATAAATTTGACCGATGTACTGAATGTCATTTAATTTAACTATCAACTATTTAATACGTAAACACTTGACTTAAAGATACGACTAAAACTAAAAAATAATAATTTGAGATTTAAAATAATATTGCCCGCTACTCCAAAGTTGTTTCATGCAAACAAATTCGCGATCGCTACAACGCTGTCACTAAATTTTACGTCATGTCACTTACGTCAAGTGTAGCGACGTTTGTCATTATTTAGAAAGGTTTAATAAGAAGATTTTATGACAAAAATCTATGCACGCTACGCAGTATTATAGAAGTTTTCTAAGTGTGTCGTTCCCTTAACAGTCGACCCTGCAGAGGCGAGAGTTGAGCTTTGGCGGAATAGTGTCTCCCTCCCTAACCCATTTGTCCCGATAGCTGAGGGTCTCCCCCCTGGTTATAAACAGCCATGGTCTATCTGGAAATCCCTCAACAGACTCCGGACCCAGGTGGGTCGGACTAGGGATAACTTATACCGATGGGGTTTCATAGGGGACTCTAACTTGGAGTGTAGGTGTGGTATGGTTCCCCAGAAAATGGACCATCTCATTAGCTGCCCATCTTGTCCTGTCACCTGCACGCGAGAGGACTTGATGAAAGCTACTGGCGACGCTATTCGTGTGGCTGGTTTTTGGGCCGAGACTGTCTGAGTTTGCTGTCGACTCGAAAAGAAGAAGATAGAAGTTTTTTTTTTTTAATTTAATCTCGTGATAACCCTACTTGCAGTTGTTTTTCTAAAAGAAGTAACTAGGTTGTCAAAATAAATTTGCTGCATGGAGTGTCCGGATGATTAAATATATTTATTCTGTGGTTAACAATGGACGAAGGCGTGGCACAAAAAGAAAAAAAGGTACGATTTCTTCAAAAAAAGTATTCAAATCCCACCAAAAACATACCTGTTAAAAAGGGGGCGGCCAAGTTCCTATCGGCTAATTGTTCGCCTAAAAAAGGATTGTAATCCAATCCAATGCCAAGTTTAGATGCACTTTAAATTCGATCATAATCATCGTCATCAACAGCCTGATCCACTGGTAAACATTTGCCATTCCCAAGACTCGCAACCACATTCTAAATTTGAACTTGGCAGGTTAAATTCGTTTAATAAATAGATTAATTTAATTATTATATAAATAATAAATTGCTGAGTTTGCTGTCGACTCGAAAAGAAGAAATAATAAATTTAATTATACAAATTAATTAAGTATTACGCACGAAAACCTGCCAAGTTCAAATTTAGAATGTGGTTGCGAGTCTTGGGAATGGCAAATGTTTACCAGTGGATCAGGCTGTTGATGACGATGATTATGATCGAATTTAAAGTGCATCTAAACTTGGCATTGGTTTGGATTACAATCCTTTTTTAGGCGAACAATTAGCCGATAGGAACTTGGCCGCCCCCTTTTTAACAGGTATGTTTTTGGTGGGATTAAATAGTATTATAATTGATTTATATGAGTGCTCGCGTTGATGTCTTTTGTTCGACTAATGGGGTCAGGAGACTATGAACTCATTTTCTATTGGATTCTTTATGATTACTTTACACTATCGAGGGTTGTATGTTACCTATAAACAAAGTCCTTGGTGCTATGATACGAAAAATAAAGATTTCAACAGGTCAGTTGTCGATGAAAATATCAACCACACAATGAACGTAATGAAGAGTTTTGAATCATACTTGGCTTAAGCTACTATTTAGTATTCTGTGGCCTAAGTAACTTTTAAGAGAAAACCAAACTATATAATGTACCTACCTATACAAAACTACAATGTAATATTTAAACGTAAATTGCTAATATCTCACCTAAATTCTCTCTTATCAAAATTTATTGTCTCTTACACCAAACCCACAAAACATTGAACTCAATATTTTGATGTTTTATGATACGATAACTTATACGAGTATTTCCAACGTTTCAAAACTGGGTTAACAATCGCAACTGCATTATCTCGAAGAATACATGACATACGCAATATTTACTATCACATACCATTTATATTTAGGTACCATATAAATGGTATGTGATAGGTAAGGACGGACAGGCAAGGTAATAAACCGACACTATTATCCGTGAATATTACTTGCTTACTCAAGTAAGTAATTTTGATATGACTTCATCTGTACCTTGCCTGTACGTTGGAGAGATAAGATAAAATTTTGCGTAATAAAATATTGAGCAATTAACAGAACATTTGGTAGGTTTAGCAGACTTACTTTTTAATAAATGTCGGCCTCGTAGCCTAGTTGGTATGGTAGTACGTCTGCCTATGGAGCACAAGGTCGCAGGGTTCGAATCCCGCCCAGGGCAAATATTCGTGTGATGAGCACTTGTGTTTGCCTTGTGTCTGGATGTTGTATATTTATATATGTATGTATATTAGCTGTCTGACATCCTTAGTACAGGCTCTGCCTAGTTTGGGGTCAGATGGCCGAGTGTGAAATGCTCAAAAAAAATTGATGATTTTGACGTAAATGTATGTAGAGACGTAGTTAGTTAACGAAAATGAAAATGTATCTTTGAGTCTCATCAAAAATTTCCATAGGTACTTTAAACAATTTTAGAAATCAATAAATGTAACAATCTTGAATATTAGTTACGGATGACGTGACGTGTAGATTTTTTTGACGATTAAGTTGAATAACTGTTACGCAAGACGCGGAGGTGTTTCTGACGCGAATATAGTAGAATTCGAATCATATTCATTCATGTTTTTTTACACACACACACACACATTTAAAGCATTCTTTTATTCAACATCGTTCTAGGTCCTTTCAAAAGTAGTTTACTAGTAATTTAAAGAATGTTGCGTTATTTGTAAATATATGACTTTCTTTAAATTCTTCTCCTGATAAATGTTTATGTGATAATTGAAGTTGTTATTTAGGTGGTATTATCATTATCATTTCAGCCGAAAGACGTCCATTGTTGGACAAATGTGTACGGTCAAAAAGCTGGATTAATGCTTAATTCCAATTAATCTGACTAAGTCATTATATATTTTATCAATTTCTAGTCCAAGCCAAGCTGAGTCACGTTTATTAACGGGATTAACAAATTCAAAGGTCTAAGCTGGTGAATCATTGATTTATATGACCTCTGGGTGGTAACAGTAACTTTAACGGCTACAATAATAACTCCCTGTAACCAGGTTACGTTAATCAAACCCGTTAATTAAAGCGCGAGCAATGTCCGGCGGCTCTTTACAAGTTTCAGTCTCCCACTGGGAGGTGATAATTTCTAATAGGCATATTTCAATTATACTATTTCTTATAATATATTTTATTTAAGTAATAAAAAACGGTTGCCCAGCAGGAATCTCATACGATGATTAGAAATTTATATCTTCTTCTATCTATAATAGGAAGTTCGATTCAGGAATGTAGCCTATTATATCCAAATGTTAAATAGCAAATGTTAAGTAGTTTTGTAACCTAATGTTTGTTAAATAGAGGTGACGATGACGACGATGAAGTCAATATAAAATGCTTAATTTTGCACAAAGGCTAAGTTCTCAAATCTTTGTTCTATCAATCAAATCTTATTATTAAAAGAAATACCCTTGTGAGGTAAAATCTATATCTATAAACTATAATAAAACTGCAGAATCGGCGTGTCTGTACATCGATAAAAAAAAACTGATTGTAGAAGATAAAATGAGTGTAGCTGAACACAAAAATACAAGTTTAAAAAAATCCGTCTGTCTGTTTGTACACGCTAATCTCTGGAACCGTTGGACCGATTTAAATTAAATTTTGCATGGTGGTACCGTGGTACCTATATCCTTGGTCAACATCTTAGATACTTTTTACCACGGGAAACTGTGCACGGAAAAGTCAAAATACAACGCGGGCGTAGCCGCGGGCGGACAGCTAGTCATGTAATAAAAGTAAAGAATGTTGTACACATATTATATTTCAACAACATTTACGTACAAGACCACTTTCTTCTTCATTGGCATTTTTTAATACAGTGCACCACCTGGGGGCTTATTTTGTGGAAAGGGTCTTATCTTATAAGAAGTATTACGGACATACGTATATGGAAATAATGGAAATCGAAAGTATGTACGTGCTTCGTATTTTGTAAATTAATCAGCCGAATTTTTAACATTTTTAACTTGCACTTTCATTTGCGAAGAAAAAACAATGAATGTAGAACTATAATAAAAATAATTTTGATTTACCAATTATTATTATTTTTTTGCTTAACACTACATTTTTATTGAATTAATATGAATTGTAACACGTATTATGTTATTCAGTTTTAGCATTGTTTATGATTAGTCTAATGAGATACACACTCATGAATCCATTTTATTATTGAAGTTCTTGATCAGGTTGCGAAATTTAGGGCCTGTATGAGATAAGCTGTAGAGTAGACTTACGACAAATTGAAGACTTAAGAAAAATTGGTTGATTTTTAGGACCTATTCTAGAATTTAATTGTTTTATGCAGTGCCGAGTTAATTTGAGATGAATTTAGTTTGGGACCACAACAGCTACTAGTAACTTACCCGCTCTCAAATTACAAACCAAACACGTCACAACTTTAGCAAATCAAAAATGCACAAATACACAAACAAACACAAAAACAAAAATATAATTTGCGGTCCAGAATGATAGACTGGACTGTCACAAGTGGGAGACACTCACTGCAGGGCTTGCATGCGCGGACGGCGGCTAGGGCCAGCAAGAAGACGCAGGCGCGGAACATGACTGGCGGAGCAGGCAGGTCTGGAGGCGAGGGGAGCCGCCGGCCCAGCTATTATAGGCCGGCGCCTCTGATAACACAACCTCGGCCTCCAACAGCGGGCCAAGTTCATGAATACGCACGCACTGGAGTGCCGAGTACCGCGCCGCAACCCCTCCCAAAGATCCGCATCCTCTGTGGTAGGGTGCTGTTGTGCAAGCGGCCTTGACACACTGGAATGCTCTTACATAAGCACTTAATTGTTTTCCAAAGTGAACTTTTATTTTTGGAATTGAGGACGTTGGTAATTAACTGAGCTAATGTTTTATCCTGTTAATTGATTGATGACAAAAAGCGTTCTATGCTAGTAGCAGTTTTTAATTTTCAACTGACAGACCCACCGCCTCCTTAGTCGTTTACTCTTGACAGAGTGGTCGTGGTTGCCCATGTTGCATTTTCGCAAGGATGTTATAAGTTTAGTACTTATTTATAACATCCTTGCATTTTCGTTAGCGAGTGAAGCTCCCGCGATGCGTCTCCACTTGTCACGGTTTACGGCGACAGATAGAGATAATAATGATATTTTTTTCGGTACAAAATTGAAAAGTGTATTTTTATTAAAGGGTTACTTTCTTACTTATAATACAAATTTAATTCAATTAAATTTTACTTTGTAAATAAATTACCTACCTACCTAAGTAACTTTTCAAAATGAGATAGTACTTTCTCTCTCATCAACATTTTTATTTAACTAAGCAGCTGTTTTGTCTCTGCTAATTTGGGCAAAGGATGTCGATACCACCATTGTATCTAAAGCCTTGGTCACACACAGCGATTAGTCGCTGCGAATTGGCAACCACAGCGAGAACTCGCTCAGTGAATTCCATACCGAACTGACCGTGTCACAGATTATCCATTTTTATTCGCAGCGAATGCAATCGTAGCGACTATTCGCTAAATGTGACCGAGACTTAAGCCACATTTTTCCCGGTAATCGACTAATCTATCATGTTTTTTTTCCGCTTGGCCTCAATCGGTTCTAACTAAATACAGGAAAGCTTGTTCAGAAAATATCTGTTCACTTTGCCTTTACCTGTAATCTAAAGTGATCTTAGGCAATCTGCGGTATTAATTTTCTGAAATTAAGGTAAAGAACCAAATTACTTTGCCGGATTTTAAAACTATACATAGAAGTGATTGGCACGGGATAATATGATTTTTAATTTATAGATAAATTACTTCTTCAGATATGTGTACACATAACCCATATTTATGAAAAGGTTTTCAGTTTCATAGTTCGAATAAAGTCGGCAAACACCTAATAGATCGTTTTTGCCATACCACGCTATACTGTCAGAATATTCATCGCATCTACCGTGCGCGGCATTTCTATTCTAGCTCGTCTTCCTCGCATCATTAGGCTTAAGGCTTCCGTCTACAAAATTCCTCCAAAACCTGAGCTTTGTTTTTATTACGCAACTCTCCAATTTCACCGCAGCCGGATGGTCTTGAAGCGTTTACATTCGGCAACTCTTGACCAACAAGTTACGCAATCCAGGATCAATGCGGTGCATTCGCTTTTGTGCAATAATCGATATTTCTGTACAAATATTATGTTGCATGCAAACGACCTAAATAAAAGTTATCGAAGGCGCCACCTGCCCGACATGTCACTTTCTTATTTATAGTCTTGGTGATATACCTACGTGAATTTAATACGAGGACCAATGGTGATAAATACTTGGAAACAAAATTGTAATCATGCAAATTTTTAAAGACTGCAATTTTTTTAATTTTATGTTGATACTGACCTGCATCAATCATCGTAGTACTTAAAAGCATGTTCAATGTCATATTCTGATGGAATTTAATCTTAACAAATAAAATGCTTTATGCTAGATAAGCGAAAAGGGAAGAAAGTACTCTACCCAAATAAACCTTTGGTTGTAACTTAAAGGACAGATAACGATTTCCTGTTTTCAAATCACAACTATACGTCCGGGTTTTATTAAGGTTTTTTTGTGTATTAATATGATAAAACAACGTGTTGTTTATAGATAAGTATTGAAAGCAGCTCAAATAAAATATTAGGCATCTAGAAAATCAAGATATTTGACCCAAATGATGTGCTCCTCCGTGTAATTATCACTGTACTTGAGATATGCAATCGTTTTTAAACAGATTACAGCAAAAAGTAAGTCAGTTGCATCTTGCAGGTCCACAAAGAATACATTCCGGCGGTGAAAGCCCAATCATATCAAACTTCACCCCTCCTTCTTATTTCAAAAATGATTGGTAGCCGGTATTCTTTCTCTTCATCTACTTAAATATGCAATACAAGATGTAACAACTTGTGTATTTTCCAATGTAAACACGGATGGCCTCGTGGTGATTTGTAGGCGTGGTGGAAAGAGCCACGAGGCCTGGCCGGCGCGCGCCATGAATCAGACCAAGTGTGCCAAGGCGATTGTCAGCATACCCCTATGCCTATACGTGTGCCGATAACGACGAGCCTCCAATCCGTGACTGCAAAATATGAGAATTTCTACTATTGGTCTGAGTGCCAAGTGCGAGATTTTTACTCACGAAACGCGCTCGATAACTACAACGTAAACGAGCATTTAGTATGGAGAAATTTTAGTTCAGCGAACTGTCTACAGATGGCGTAGTTTCAATTCCATACAAAATCGCGTTTACGCTCTCGCTATCGAGCGCGTTTACTTTGGTTGCAAAACTCGCACTCGGCACTCTTAACTAGAAGGGATAATTTCCAAGTCCTAGAGTTTGTCTAAATCAGTCACCTGAGTATGGTGGCCTATGTGAACTAATACGGTCAGTGAGGTGATCTGACCACGATGTTACCGATTCAGTTGGATGTAACTGAATGCGGAGGGCAAAGTATCAGAAAAACTAGCGTGACATAGAAAATGCTTATACTCAGCAGTAGGTTATTGCTGCCTGGCAAAGGAATATTTTACATGAAAAAAAATTTACGTTGGTCTTTTGTAGGTTTAAGGCAGATGATTTAGTGGGTGTATTTAAGACACCTCTTTTGTTAGTGGTAAAAGCCAAGACGAGAGCGGCAAGGTGTTTTACGTAGGAATACGTGTAGTAGAAAGAATAAAGAAATATACAATTAAATCTTTAGCCGGGTAATAATAGTCAGTCTAGTCTAGATACATATTTTGACAAAAAAACCTCAGAAAACAAACAACCCTAACCAATCCTAAAATCGAACATAACTTTACTTAATGTAATTTTGAACGTTGAAATTATACTCGAGTCATATTCGAGTATCGATAGTACCATGTTTATCTTATTTATGGATGCGCATGAAAATGAAATGCACCAGTGACCCGCAACCGTGGCCCAAATGGGTATGTCGCCTGCATCTGCATGCATTGACCATGTAACCACAGCACAATGTAACTGCCCCACTTTGAGACAATCAATACACTGAAATGTCACTCATTTCTTCATCCAAGGGCTAAGTAGGCAGAGATAAGGCGGGTTTGGTAAACACGCTAGGAGTTTTACAACGAGGAAATAAAGGAAATGGATCGAGGAAGTTTAGTCACATTTAATGATATTTACGGAAGATATTCAGATACTTATCTTTGTGTATTTAGTAGCATTGTGACATCACATCAAATAAAACCTGAAGGTTTCCTTTATTTTCTATTTTATTTTTTGTTTATTTATTCAGTTTTCCAGGCTAGGTTTTTGTTTTTTTAATTGACCTTCGCTTGTGTCTCGAAATAAAATAAACGTAGCTTCACCAGACTTGGCACAAGTCAGGAACATTGATTGGCTAATATAATTTATATGTTTATAAGCTTCAACTGCTCTACATGCAATACCTAAGTGTTTACCAAGCCCAGGGTATACGTCTAGGCCCTAGACTACCTGGACTACCCTAGACTCTAGAGTTTATGTTCTTCCTTATACGATACTCCTCACCACCTTGGGTCAGCGCTCCGGGGAGGTGAAGACGCCTAAAATCAGCCTATATGAAAAGTAGTGCCTTATAAACTAATACACCAACGGAAGAAAACTCGAATATATTGCGCTTAAAATAAAAACAGGCGTTTTACTATCCTTATCATGGAGCCAGTATCTCTACGATCCTTATTGAAACTGCGCTTTGCTATGCTTCGGTTCGGTGGCTTGGACGAAACAACCTCGTCCAAGTTCGGTGGTTGAAGGCACAAGACATTTTGGTAGTTTTATTTCTGGCTGGATACATTTAACATAACCTTTTATCAGCCTACTCCTTACCAGATGCATTATGACCCGGTAACGGATGTCCATTGTGATTTAATGACCGCTCTTAAAACTGACCGTAGAACGCTCTGCTTATGCAAATGTCACCTAGATTACGCAACATGATGCTTTCATTGCATTGCATGACCTATTAGGATCCCACATAAGAGCTAATAGTATAATTACGGTATTTACAGATAGCGATTGAAAATTACTTGGTATTCGTTATGGAATTTATGACGATGCTGTTGGGTAGGATATATTGGCGCGCTGGTGGCAAGGATCTGCATTCAGGAGTGAAGTGGTACGGCCGGCGGGTGAAAGTGATTGGTTCTTTCTCTTTCTGGCGCCAAACCACAGTGTGATTGAAACCACACGGATTCCCGAGCGAACGCCGGACGCACCATTGATTTCCTTGACTGACCCGCGGCCGCCAGCATGTGAGTTCCATTTTTAATTTTTATTATTTTGGATTTGGATTTGATTTTGGATTGTGTAAGTGTGCGTTAATAATATGTATAAAACATAATTTATCCATCTTGTGAGTAGAATTTTTTTTAACATGGTGGTTTCTGATTGATAGCTACTAATCGTTAAGTATCGTAGAAATAGTATAACGACTTCGTACAATATACACCGTGAAATTTAACACATGGTGATGGTACTCATGAAACTGAACAACTTTCCCTAAGGAACATAGGTTGAAATCTCAAATAATATTTTTCAACTTTTCATATAAATAAACATTGTATGACAAGTTGAATTTTAATTTTGAGATTTCAACCTATGTTAGAGAAAATTGTTCAGATTCTTGAGTACTAGGTACCACTATGTTACAGATAAACAACTAGTTGAATTTCACGATGTTTAATACCTTATCTGCCCATGGTAGGAATCTATAATACCGTATTCACTGGTCTGAAGTCGGCGAATTTAGAAGTAAAAGTGTACTTTTCATATAAACTTTGTATGACAAGTTGAATTTCAATTTTGAGATTTCAACTTATGTTCCTCAGGAAAAGTTGTTCAAATTCTTGAGTAGGTACTACCACTATGTTGCGGATAGGTAGTCACTTTTCCTCAATCTAACAGTAAACTAGAGAAAAGGATTTATTCCAACTCCGACAGGTGGTGGTGTAATGAATACTAAATAGGATTCATCATCATTTGCACGCAACAGGGAACATCGTATAGGAAAATATTATTCACGCTTTCATTTAGACCGTTTCTAGCAAGATCAATAAAAACATGGGCACAAAAAAAATTTGAACACCTAGCTTGCTTCAGTGCTCATCTAAAAAACGTACTTATATTTTTAGATGAAATAGCTACAAAATTAAACTAAGCTCATACAAAAATCTACATGAATGACTCTTTCTTTACAAATAGATTATTACTTTTTCAACAGATCGTGTGTTATATTCTTAATATTTTAAATCGAAGCTGGAAGCTAAAATAATAAATGCAAAAAAATAATTAAGAAAACCATTTATTTAAACGCTTTAGAACGAAGAAAATATTTTTTTCCTTAAAAATTTCAACTATCAACTTATGACCTCATTATATGCATGTCGCGCACCCACCTATAACCCATCGTCTTTAATTTAGTCTAGGCTAAAATTGTGGCTGACTAAATTGAGGCAGGGGCTCGAAACCGCACATATCTCTTTCTTTACATACTTATGTTAAAGAACACATGAGAGTGTAAAAATGTAATAGAACGTAATCTTTAACGTAATGTTAAAAAGGCAACATGAAAAGTAAGTTACATTGTAGTCGACGGGAAAGCTTTCCGATCTCATAATGAGTAATGGCGTAGGATATGTTTCACCGGAATACAGGTGTATAATATTTACTCCGGACCCTTGCAATTTTGTCGTTGCAGGATGTCACTCTACTGGATTCTGTTAGCGTGCTTCGTGGTGATGTGCACTAGCCAACCCACTAGTAATACCATCTCAACAGACGGCGCCAAAGACAAGGGTTTTCTTGATTGGGTTGCTGGGCTTTTTGAACCCACGACCACTACAATCAGGCCCACCCAAGACCCGCCTGAAAATTGTCCCTCTTGCCGTAAGTAGAACACATATAACACATATCTACCACAGAATCGAGTAGGTAGTAGGCACCTAGAACATGAGTAGAGAAGACGTTATCCTCCCCACTCATGTGTAACTAGTAAGCTAGAAATTGATAACCATAGTGTCTTAAATTACCAATACCTACAAATATCAGCCTCCCCTATATAATTCCTTATGTAATAAATTAAAATATCAGAAAATTGAACAATTTGCTTCGATAGAAGTGCTGTCAATTACACTTAGGGTCACTCTATGCTCTTATGTGGTGGGGATTCTATTAAATTAAACCTCAAGCCAGAATCCTCACATCTTCGACTTTTTTACATATTGGTAAAAAATTATATTTATGAATTTTATGATCACAGTTTTAGCATACCAACTAGTATTAATTTACCCTGCGAACACATACGCATTACAAAACAACTCTTAAATTTAACACACATTTTCACTCAGAACTGTTCTGCCCAGGCCATGATCGATCGATGTAACTCGGTCGAAATATCGGTAGGCTCAATTTAAAACGAAATCGTGGAGAAAACCCGTGAAAATGTGTGTTAGTGCAGTTAACAACCGCGAAAATCTAAGAATGTTCATAACTCTTAAATTTTCTTAAGAGAGGATTTTGGCTCTTGAATAAAAATCTTAAAATGTCACCTTTCAGAATGTGGAATCGCTCGAACTCGGCGGCGCATCGTCGGAGGGTCCGAGACGAAGGAGCTGGAGTTCCCCTGGATGGCGGTTCTGATGTACAACGGGCGGTTCTACTGCGGAGGATCCCTCATCAACGACCTCTACGTGCTCACAGCTGCTCATTGCACTGCTGGGTAATTTTACGCTTGTGCTTACCACATAAGTTTAAGTAGATTTTTTCTGAACCAAAATGTGGTAAAACTGAAGTTACGATCGAAACGATCTTCTTCGTCGATGACAAATTAGACCCCCAGTAGACGATGCAAAACCTAATGATATAATGAACAGATTTGTTGTTACCATGATCTTCAACCTATTTATGAACTGAGTAATGCTTACTGAATTTTTATTCAACATTTTCTGGCCAATCCTTTCCTTGTATTGTAGCTATGGCTAGTTAGAATTTAGGGTTGCCAAATAGGTATAGGTACACGCTTGCCTGAGGTTTTCCTGGGTTACTCCAGTATGCAAGAGAGGTTTGCAGGCGGGTCACAGTATATGAGCCATTGCAATTTGTTTATAAGTTCTATGACTTTATCTACAGGTTCCGCAAAGAGAGAATCACAGTTCGCTTCCTAGAGCACGACCGGGCCAACGCTAACGAGACGAAGACCGTAGACAGGAAGGTGCAGGCCATCATCAGACACTTGCGGTATAACCCCGGGACTTACGACAACGATATAGGTTTGCTGAAGCTGGATCAGAGGGTGAGAAAATTATGAATAATATGCTAGAAACACGTAATTTCTTGTCGGGTCCGTGGTGGTTGGTAAGGGTTTAACAGTATCTAAAAGACTATTCTATATTGAGGGCAACCGATAGTTTTACAATTAAGATCTGATTTGTGGCAAAGCTATATTAACAACTTAGGTGTAAACAAAAAATAACAGCCTATTACATTAAACTTAGGTTAGGTACCTCAAAAATATCATGATATGACTCTGATTGCACCTAATTCTAAAGAAGGCACCAAAGGGTAATTCGAGGAGCACACCACAGAAAACTCTTAAACTAGGGTTGATCAGGTTAGTCGAGGACCTTATATTATAACCCACACGAAGAAGTCCTCGGAAAAACTTTAACAACTTTGGGAATCTTTCAGGTGGACTTGAGCAGTGCTGTCAAAAGATTCCGTGCAGAAGGCGAGGGCGGAGAGGGAGGCACAAACCCGGATGATGTAGGAATTCGCCCCGTGTGCCTCGCCAGCCCAGGACTGTCGTATAGCGAATTTACTGGCGTCGTCACTGGCTGGGGCACTACTGAAGAAGGAGGCTCAGTTTCCAACACGTTGCAAGAAGTAATCATCGAGCATGCCATTTAAATCTCTAGATCGGAGAAGATGTGTTTCTGAACTTGCCAAATATACGTTGACTCTTTCCAGGTGGAGGTCCCTATAATTTCAAATGAAGACTGCCGTAAGACTGGCTACAAACAGCGTATTACCGACAACATGCTCTGTGCCGGGGAGCCCGAGGGAGGGCGGGACGCGTGCCAGGGCGACTCCGGCGGCCCATTGCACATCAAGGATAACGCGACGGCGCGGTACCAAGAAGTTGGTAAGTACCGCTATCGTCGCTACACGCTGCAGAGTTGATTGTCTTCACTATAAATAACATTACAATCTTAGAATTTTCTACGATGTTTTCCAGATTAGAGGAAAGATTTAATTTGTTTCGTACTATTCACTGAAGTCACAATAAGTAGGTAATAATCCTTTCGTATAAATATTTAGATCTACTTACCTATATGTCGTCAGCAATAGTACCTATAATTTGTCATTCTACAGAATGCTTCGGTACTCGTATTTTTTACAAACGCTCGTAATTTCCGAGTAATTTTGTAATATTTTCTTGCATGGGCATTCAATTCACGTACTATATTTTTACGCACATCTCGTGAGAATCTGTGCGAACTATATTGATTGAATTTATTTTTGATACAGGTATTGTTTCGTGGGGCGAAGGCTGCGCCAGGCCCGACCGGCCGGGGGTGTACACAAGAGTCAACCGGTACATGACCTGGCTCAAGAGCAACACCAGGGATGCATGCTACTGCCATTGATAAGGGCTGTGTAACCATAGGCCAAATATAGTGCTAGATCCAAAGTTTTCTACAAAATCGATCGCAATTGTTTTCACACGATTTACAGCTAGCATATTAGGCAACGGCAAACGGTATTAGTGCATAACAACAAGGCTTTTATTTAGCCTATTTTAAATGGATTTTTGAAAAGCTTTCGTCCAGCCACTATGTTTATTTGAAAAATAACTATAAATAAATGTTAACTATTTTATTAAGTCCATGTAAATGTTAGACCATTAGACACCAAAGAAGTTACGAATAATGGGATTTAACTTTATACTCTTTGAGAAACAAGCTGGTGGGTGACCATGTACTAGATATTATTTATTTATTTGCAAGCATTTAGCTCATGCTCTCTACAAAAATATTGTTTTATTTAGTGCAATAAATGAATTTGTTTTAATTTGTTTTTTATTACGCTAAAATGTCACTCATTTCTTTATCCAAGGTCTAAGTAAGGTTTAAAGATTTAATAACGAGGAATTATGAGGGGAAACGGATTGAATAAGTTTAATGATATTATGGAAGCTATTCAGTCAGATTCTTTATTGATATAATTATGTTCGGAAGGTCCTAAAACTAGAAACCGTGTTAAATTTTGAACAATAGAGGGATTGTGACATTAATTGCATGACCTGAAGATTTATTTATTTTTTATTATTTCACAAGCACAGATATTCTCTATTTCACCTAAAGACATTAGAAATTAATAATATATTGTAACGTCCTTAATTTCAACATTTTGTTTCTTTGTTCACGCTTCCATGCCAGGATCACTGATAGACCAAACAATTCTATATAATAATTATAATAATAATTGGAAGCTTCAAATAAATTATTAAATAATATGTAATATGTGGGAACACCTCACACACGGCCATTTGATCCAAGACTTGGTAGAGTCTGTACTAAAGGTGTCAGACAGATTATATTATACATACTTCTTCTTTTCGAGTCGACAGCAAACTCAGACTTATATAAATATACAACATACAGACACAGGGCAAACACAAGTACCTATTCATCACACGAATGTTTGACCTGGGCGGGATTCGAACCCGCAACCCTGTGCTTTGTAGGCAGGCATACTACCATACCAAGCATGCTACGGGGCCGTCAATAAATGTAATCTCATTACCAAGCTCAGAGTATCACTTCTTCCTTGACTGGTTAACCCTGAAACGACAAAATATAACTTCCTTTTGGGTCAAAACTTAGGCATGGTGAAGATGTCCATACGAAAAATCTGGATCTATGTGTGATAAAAATCTTGGCGCCTTTTAAACTAATACAGCTACAGCAGAAAATCTCAAATGATATTGCGCTTAAAATAAAAACAGGCGGCTACTTACACTTATTGAAACTACGCTTCTTCTGTAGATGAAGACACAAGAAATTTTGTAGGTTTTATATCTGGATACATTTTACAAAACTTATTATCAGCTTATGTAGGTACGCCTTATTAGAGTAGGAAGCATTATGTTCCGGTAACGGATGACCATTACATTGTGAGCGTTAGCTAGACTGGCCTCATAAGAGCTAGTAGTATAACTACGGTACCTAGGTATTTAAAGATAGCGATTGAAAACTATTTGGTATTCGTTACGGATAAATTTGAATTTATGACGAAGCAAGCTGCGGGGGATGGGAAGGATATATTAGTGTGCTGGTGGCAAGGATCTTCATTCAGGAGTGAAGTGGTACGGCCGGCGGGTGAAAGTTTTGGCTTCTTTCTCTTTTTTTGGCGTCAAACTAGTGTGGACACGGATTCGCGAGTGACTGCCGGACGCGACACTTCATTTCCTTGACTGACCTGACTGCAGCATGTAAGTTCGATTTTTATTTTTTTATTATCCTTGATAAGAGTTAATTTGGATTGTATTTCGTGTGCATTTTCATACTAATATTATAAAGAGGAAAGACTTGTATTTTGTGTGTGTTTTTATAAAAATAAACACAAAAACTACTGTGCCGAGTGCCGATTTAAAAAATGCTTTACCATTTGAAAGCATCATTCACCCTAAGTTACAAAGGCTATATTAACCGCGGGAAAATTCCTCATACGGGAATCATCATGGGAAAAACCGTTAACGCCGCCGGAGCCGCGGCAGATAACTAGTCACTATCACTACATAGTATAAAACAAAGTCGCTTTCTCTGTCCCTATGTCCCTATGTCGCTATGTCCCTCCCTTTGTACGCTTAAATCTTTAAAACTACGCAACGGATTTTGATGCGGTTTTTTTTAATAGATAGAGGGATTCAAGAGGAAGGTTTATATGTATAATACATGCATAATATACTTAAGAATAATCCACAATAACCATTTTCCCGTGCGGAGCCGGGGCGGGTCGCTAGTATAATATAAAACAAAACGTTTATCCGTCTTGTGACCAGCATTTTTATATAATGTAAATTCATCTATTTAGTTTCGTAAAAAAATATAAAGACTTTCTTTAATTTATAATACCTGCCTATATTAGTATCTATTTACCGTACCCAGTAGTAGTCTGAAATCGGCGAACTTAGAAGTAAGAATCTAATTTTGAAAATGTGTGTTCTTACTATATAATTATATTATAACGTGACTTTTATCTTCTTTATTAATAAACAGAAAAAACTAACAAAGAAATATAAATCACAATATGCACAGTAGAAAAGGTACCAGGGAGATTAAAAAATCCCTCCCAACCAAAGTGCAAAAATACGAGTAGCAGCTTTGACTCAAACTTGAGTAGAGAAAAGTGGGTAGAAAGCTGGTGATGTATACAAAAGTTTGCTATAATTTATAACTATGAACCAAAGATAAGTACGTAAATATATAAAATAAATGTCTTAGAGCAGAATTAGACTCAATATGAAATCTTAACTTTGCTTGGTAAAATCCCGAAAGTTATTCAAAAACTAAAAACCCGCCTGCGCGCAGCTCGCCGTGGTGCGAAAGATATCATATCCTACTTATACTTATTATAAAAGCAAAAGTGTGTGAGGATGGATCAGATGGATGGATGGATGTTTGTTACTATTTCAAGCAAAAACTACCGAATAGATTGCAATAATATATACTGCAATAATATGTAGTGAAACTTTACGACAATACATACCTAAGCTATCACATCACAATAACATATAGGCTACCTTTTACCGCGGCAAAATCCCTTATTCCCACGGGAAAAACAGTTAGCGCGCGGAAAGCTAGTTAAAAAATAAATATTTTTGTACTAAAAATCAAGAAACAAGTCTACTCATCTGAAATTAATTACTTAACGATTTATAACAATTCTTACACATATGCGCCTCTACAATTTAAATTGCATTTAAAGTAAGTATAAGTAGTATTTTTGTACTCAGCATTTAAAATCCTTTATTTTGATACCCCACTCGGTAGGTTTATTTAAAGAGATTTTATATTTTTTCTACTTTAATTTTAAAGCTAATAAAACTGCCGTTTAGATATTTTGTTTTTTGATAATCAAACGTACATGTTGGTCAAAAAACCCTCCTTATTGCTTCGCGCAGTCGGGCAAAAACAGCTGTTACTTTTACCAAATCTAACAGTCAACTAGAGCAAAGGATTTATTCGAATTTCGACAGGTGGTGCAATGAATACTAATATCATCATTTGCATCGGAATATCGAATAGAAAATAAAATTCACACTTTCTTATACAGTTTCTAGTTAGATTAGATCAATAAATTTGTGCAAGAGAAATAAATAGACCTAGCTGGCAGTGGTCCTCTAAAAAAACTCTTTCCAGATTATCCTACCTAATATATTCTAACATTCGACTGAACACATACCGAAATCTGCATGACTAAGAAATATTTTTATTTTAATAATTGGTATGTGTAATAATAAGAAAGAACAATATGATGTTACGTGACTGCGCACAGAATTATTCAAAGAAAGCTCAAAGCTGCCAATAAGAGAGAGCTCATGAATTCTTTAACGCTAAATATTAAAACTCATTTTAGCAAGGAAGAAACTTATTTTGTTCAACGTTATGTTATAAAAACAAATTGGATATGCTAATTTGCCCAAATGAGTGATCGAGGTAGGTAAAGCGGTACATTTTAGCTCAAGCTGGTTTTTTGACACGGTCAGGAAAAATATTTTAAGAACAATACTTTCATTTAAAAGGCAACATAAAAAGTAAGGTAGATCATGGTTACATGGCTGGTACGCATTTACAGATCGATATAAAGAGGCCATATTGATTTGCATTTTCGTCACTGCAGGATGTCACTCTACTGGATTATATTGGCGTGCTTCGTGGTGATGTGCACTAGCCAACCCACTAGTAATACCATCTCAACAGACGGTGCCAAAGACAAGGGTTTACTACAGGGCTGGGTTACTGGATTCTTTCAACCCACGACCAATAGGCCCTCCCAAGAACCGCCTGAAGATTGCCCCTCTTGCCGTAAGTAACATATAACTGCTGCTATGACGGACCCGTAGACTAGTTGGTAGTATGTCTGCCTTCGAAGCACAGGGTCGCCCAGGGCAAACGTTCGTGTGATGAGCAGTAAACACTTGTGTTTGCCTTGTGTTTGGATGTTGTATATTAATACATACATACAGGGCGTCCCACGGCTATGCCACATGGAGGGAAAGATATTGTAGATAGAACATTTTACTGAAAGAAGACTTTATTTTAATTTAAAAGACCATTAAAATGCATTCATACATTTTTTAATAATTACATGGTTGAACCGGGAATCGAACCCTTACACGAGAAAAAAAATATCCTGTAGTTTTATCATTCCGATGGAAAGGCTTCATCATAAGGATTATTTTTTGCAAAATAACATAGTGTCTGACTACATTATACAGGAATATGTATAATATCAGCTGTCTGACACCCCTAATAGGCTCCGTCTAGTTTGAGGTCACATGTAAGATGTCCCCGCATATTTATTTATTATTTACTATTACTACAGAATCGAGTATACCTAGTAAGTTGGAAACTGGAAACCATAGTTACTTACATTACCACTACCTACAAATATCGGTCCTACTCTACTATTTCTTGCTGTCAACTACACATAAAGGTACCATGGTACCTTTAAAAAATAATAATTTTAAAACCAGCTCTGGAGGCGCCACGTGTATATTTTTATGTTTATAGCAAAATTTTCCATTATAAAATTTGTTTCACTGAAAAATCGCTATATGGCGAGGTTTTTTATTTTTCTGGTCGGGCTTTTATGACGCTTTCGACTGAAATAAAGTCAAAACATTTAGTTCCTGAGAGGTGAGGATTCTATGAAATGAACCCACCAAGCAGGGGCGAGTATTTATTATGTAACATTTTATAGTATACTAGTAGTAACTGTTTTAAAAAAAGAGAAAGAACAAAGATTCTGGCTTACCTTTCAGAATGTGGAGTCGCTCGAACTCGGAACCGCATCAACGGAGGAAATGAGACGAAGGTGCTGGAGTACCCCTGGATGGCGGTGATGATGTACAGCGGCCGGTTCTACTGCGCAGGCTCCCTCATCAACGACTTCTACGTGCTCACCGCTGCTCATTGCACTGCTGGGTAATTCTTAACACTGGATTTTGACACTAACCCCCTTAGTCATAAACGGTAAAGTTAAAAATATATTTCTGTCCCTTTCCAATTTAAATGTCCATAGTTTAAGTTAAATTATTTATATTGTTCAACATAAGCAAAATTTTATGAATAACGACTTTAGCTTGTGCTTTACTAGTTACTTGATTTCAGTAGAATTTTTTGTAATAAAAATGTGACGAAGCTGAGAAGACGATGCAAAACTTTAAAATATGTAGGTATAATAGGTAAATATAATGCAGAGAAGTTACATAAGACTTTCTATATTTTTTAAATAAATTGTATCAGGCGTAATTAGGCAAATTGTTACAAGATCTTCAAGCTGTCTGTCGGTAGACTCGGGAACGCTACTGAATTTATATTACCACTTTTTCGGACCAATCCTGCCTTTGTTGTGGCGGTGGCTAGTTAGTTTAGATTTGGGTGACTGACTACCACACGGTTATCTGAGGTTTTTATGAGCTCCTCCAGTAAGCAAGAGTGTCATTGGTAGGTCACAGTACATGAGCCAGTGTAGGTAAAGGTAAAATTTAATCCTGTGGCTTTATGTACAGGTTCCGCAAAGAGAGGATCACAGTTCGCTTCCTAGAGCACGACCGGGCCAACGCTGACGAGACGAAGACCGTTGACAGGAAGGTGCAGGCGATTATCAGACACCCGCGGTACAACCCCGGGACTTACGACAACGATATAGCTTTGCTGAAGCTGGATCAGAGGGTAAGAAAACTATGATCACCAGAATCGCATAATTCGTCGTCGGATCCGTGATAATAAGGATTTACCACTACCTACCTATAAACAAAAGTTTAACAATGAGATCTGATTTGTGGGAATGCTAAATTACACACTAAGGATTAAATAATAACTAACTACTTCGATCAGATATTACCTATTAAAGAAATTAATAAACAACGTAGATCTCTCCGAAAATAAGTGTCAAAGAAGTACCTATCGTGGTGATTCTGGCTGTACCTACTCCAATAAAGACATCAAAGGCACCTCAGAAAATCTTATAAATACAAGGGTTAATGGGCTCAGTCGAAGACCTTACAATCCACACAAGGAAGACCTTAGACAATATTATTAAAACCGTCTTTCAGGTGGACTTGACCAGTGCTATCAAGAGATTACGCGCAGAAAGTGAGGGCGGAGAGGGAAGCACTAATTTGGATGATGTAGGAATTCGCCCCGTGTGCCTCCCCGACCCAGGACTGTCGTATAGCAAGTATACTGGCATCGTCACTGGTTGGGGCTACACTGAAGAAGGAGGCTCAGTTTCCAACACGTTGCAAGAGGTAAGAAATTAAGAAGTATCTATGTAATCGAACATGTTTTAAATCTAGACCGGAGAACATGAGGTGATAACTTGCCAAATAAACGTTGACTCTTTCCAGGTGAAGGTCCCTATAATTTCCAATGCAGACTGCCGTAAGACGGCCTACAAACAGCGTATTACCAACAACATGCTCTGTGCCGGGGAGCCCGAGGGAGGGCGGGACGCGTGCCAGGGCGACTCCGGCGGCCCACTGCACATCAAGGATAACGCGACGACGCTGCGGTACCAAGAAGTTGGCAAGTATCGTTATCGTTGCTAGAAACAACAGTATAGCTTTCGCAATTTTCTACGATGTTTTCCTGATCAGAGGAAACATTTGAATTGTCTCGTACTTATTTACTGATTATAAATCTTACATATTCCTTTGTTTGCATAACAATCTGACTTCACTTATGTGTCTTCGGCAAATTGTATAACTTGTCATTTTACAAATCCTCATTTTGAAATGTTTATGCATTGCAGGAGTTGGAGTGCCGAGTGCCCATTCACGTAACCTACTACTACCTATATTTTTTACGCATAACTCCTTTCGCTCACGAATTGGTGCAAACTATATTGATTGTTTTTTTTTTTGATACAGGTATTGTTTCGTGGGGCGAAGGCTGCGCCAGGCCCGACCGGCCGGGGGTGTACACGAGAGTCAACCGGTACATGACCTGGCTCAAGAGCAACACCAGGGATGCATGCTACTGCCATTGATAAGGGCTGTGTAGTGTAACCATATGCTACATTTACATTCAGCCGAATTGAGCAAGGCGTGTTTACAGAGTGCGTTACCCCAGCACGAAAATCGTCATTCTAGTACAATACTCGTAGATAATTAGATAATAATATACGGCTTCTGTAAATGGTGCAGGTTTTAGAATTCGGCAAAGCGATTGTTTTTTAATTATGGTTATGGCCACCATTCAACATCTTCTACGTTTATTTTGTTTTCAACAACTGCTTAAATGTCGAACATAATTGTGCAATAAGACAGCGCGTACGGCCGCTGATTTTTACGTTTGCCATTGCCAAAACTTGAAAGCAAAGTGAGTGGTAGGTAGAAAAGTATGTATGTAAACATAATACGCCTTTCAAACCTGCTACTACAGTAGTAGTTATTTATAGACGGCAGCGCGATTGTCAGAGGAAGGGTCTGAATGTAAATGAGGCAATAGATCAAATATTGTGGTAATCTAGTTTCCTACAAAATCGATTCAATTCAATACATTATATAGCAAGTTATATCCACATGTTTGACAACATGACGCAACAGCAACCTGTATATAGCAAAACAAGGTATATTATTAAGCCTTCTTTGAATGGTTTTTCGAACAGCTTTTGTCCATTAATCTAAATAACTGATATATGTTAGACCTTTAAGCACCAAAGAAGTTACCAATCATAAAGTTATTAACTTATTTGTTACACCTACTTACTCTGTGAAATATTTTTTTTTTATTTAGTGATAGTGACCAATACTAGATATTATTTATTTATTTGCAAGCTTTTAGCCCAAGCTCTCTACAAAAAAATGATTTATTTAGTGCAATAAATTAATTTGTTTCAAATTGTTTTTCATTACATTGATAGAAAATTATAACTCTGTAGACTAGGGAGATACATAGATATTTTAATTTAAAACAGCTATATCTATTTTTATACTAATTTTATTTATTGTTAAGAATATAAATTTAAACTACTAAAAATGTACAATGTTTTACAATTTGAATGAAAATATCTAATTTTTTTTTATTATGTCATGTCTAAATCTATGATGTAATGTAATTAAAGCAGGTATTAATTACAGATTTTAAAAAGTGAAAATCTTATTTTAAGTACCTTCTTCTTTCAAATTTATTACACAAGATATAAATAAATAATAATCATACTATTCTTAGATATCTAAAATTCTATAGAAGTGCATCCTAATTTTTAAATATAGGAAGTATTTGAAGACACCACAGATACTAATGCTATTTCCGAACTAGACACATCATGGTGAATTTTGACAAATTTACCACAAGTAGCAAATTATACCGACTGCTTAGCTTATTAGGATATTTATTATGTCTGTAATTGGCTCAGTAGGTTAGTAAAAGTTTTTGAATAATGTAGCCAGTTCTGATAAAAGGAGACCAGTGGAGGACACAGTGCTCAGGCCAGGACTGGAGCCATGAGGACCCCTCGACTCAGGTGCAGATGATGTGGTTGTCTCCTCAACAATTTCATTACCACTTTTAACAATTCTTCTTGTCTCAACCGAGCCATCAGATTTAGTGACGCTGGTTGTGATTATAGTCTGGCAAAATGACCTTCCTGGAACTTTTGCACCATTGAAAGGCTCAACCAATCCAGGGCTGTTTTCATTTCCCTCCTCCTGTTTTTTGAACAACCCAGATATTTCCTGTGAGGATATTTTACCATCCAAGTCAACATCTTTTTGTTCAAGTCGATTGTGATAGCCAGGTTTCAAGTAGTAGTCTCTAATGGAATTGCTACTAAATTTGTCTGAATCTGCGGGGAGTTCTGGCACAGAACCGGCGTAATCAAAATCTAGGCTGTCGTGTTCGAAGAAGGATTTGAAGTCGTCGTGGAAGAACGATTTCATGTCTCCGAACATACCTCCAAAGGAGCGGACCATGTCGTGCATGTGGCGCGTGATCTCCTGGTGCAGGTCACTGGAGGCGTCCATCTGCTGCCGGGAGTAAAGTTCGTCGCCGTCGTCGTCATCGTCCGAGCCCCAAATCGGATTCCTAAATTCATTCTTGGGAGGTTGTTGATGCATGCCGAAAAACCAGCGCATTTTGCGCATAAATGAATCTTGAGCCATGTCGTGTAGATCTTTGTGTACTAATTTGTTGTTTGATACTTTGAAACGCCGGATTCTGAGTTTGTTTTCACTGCTTTTGTAGTTTATTATATAAATTGCGCAGCAAACAAAATTCTGCGATGTGACTTTGACCGACAGACTGACTTTGACAGATACTTAGATCAGTGTTGCCATATGGTGAGGGCGTGAAATCTATAAATGAGCGGGCTGGCTATCACACTGGCGACAAAGACAAAGTCGTGCAAAAACGAAAAGGGACGCAGTTATTCGCAAGAGTGAGCGCGGTGTATTTGTATCTCATTCCAACGCATAACTGCGTCCCTTTTCGTTTTTGCACGACTTTGTCTTTGTCGCCAGTGAAATAGGTCGCTAAAGGAGGGATTTTCATTTTGACAGTTCTAATAACAAAAAAATGTTTCATTATGGTCATAAGAGATGGCGCTGCACTAACTCTTACGTCAAATAAATACTTACGTACGTACGAGCTTAAAGGTAGGACAAGAAATCACAAAATGTCGCAAAAAGGACACTAGTGAAACGAATCAAAAATTTAAACGCAACTCAGCACGCAAAAACACGAAACGAAATTAAAACACAATAAAGTGCATGACGATTGACGTGACAACAACAGTATTGCCAGTTTTTTATCTGCCCTGATTTGTTTGACAAGCTCGCTTTTGACATTTTATACGACATGCACGCCATCTATTTGAGTCAATAGAACCTTTTTTTTTCTTAAATGCCATCTTGAAAATCCCTCATTAAAAAGACATGCTCTGGGGGCGCGCCACGTGTATATTCTTTATGGCTACAATTTCCATTATAAAATTAGTTCTAATGAAATTCCGCAATACGGCGAGGTTTTATACATATTTCTCTGGTCGGGCTTTATGTTACTACCTATAGCACTATTCAAGGGGAATTTGAATTACATGTATTATTATTATTATGAAACAGGGGAATCAGCTGCAGATGTATATTTTTATTCGTGTTGTATAATTGAAGTTATTTTAGTCCATTTTCTAAGTAGTTGTTTTCAGTCAATGGTAGCGGATGTATAACCATTGTAAATTATAAAAATAAAGTACGAGAAAAATTATCTATACTAATATTATAAAGAGGAAAGGTTTGATTGTTTGTTTTTTTGTTTGCATCGAATAGGCTCCGAAACAACTGAACCGATTTCAAAAATTCTTTCACTGTTGGGAAGCTACATTCACCCTGAGTAACATAGGCTATATTTTATTTTCAAAAAATTAGGGATCCTTACTAAAACTTCAATAATGTAACCCAAGGTGTGAAAAAAATACGTAAAATATTCCTAATAACTGAAAATACTCCGAAAGCACTGAACCGATTTTAGTGAAACTTGGCACAAAGTTTGAATAGACCTTAGGAAAGAACATAGGCTACAATTTACCGCGGGAAATTTTCTCATTCCCACGAGAAAAATTGTTAAAGCGGGCGGAGTTGGCACAAAGATAGAATAGACCTTGCGGAAGAACATAGGCTAACTTTTACCGCGGGAAAATTCCTCATTCCCACGGGAAAAACTATTAACGCGTGCGGAGCCGCGGCGGGAAGCTAGTCGTAAAATAAGTAAAAAAATATAATTATGAAAAAAAAACAACAGATTTTAGCAGAATTTGGATGAGCAGCTAGCAAATTTTTCATTTCAAATCTGGTCACACTTTTGTGTTACTGACACTGACACCGACCGACTGACACAGTGTCACAACACCTGTCACTCACTCCTGACAGATGCGATGCCTGACAGTCAGTGAGTGTCGCTCTCGCTCGGTCGATGACTAGCGGAAGGAAGAAGCAAATATTACAATAAATACCTACAACTGTATTCCTCAAAATATATCAAATGTTATAACAGAGATTACAAATAAAAAATAAAATGGTCTTGGCGTTTCCTTGACGAGCATCATATTAGGCCCTCAGAAACCAGGTATGTAAACAATTTCGTGTCATATTGCATTCCTTTCGCTTTCTATAAACAACTTTCGTACGTGGCTTGAATATTTTGATTACCATTATTGGATTTATTTTTCCTGTTAAATGACCAAGAAGAGAACTGCCCCGAACTAGACTCTCTGGCCGAACTTAAGGGTTTTGGCCTCATGCATTTCAGTTGATTGCTGTTTGGTTTTGTTACGGTCTTACGGTTAATTTAGTCGTTGATAAGTCGGTAAGTCGTTAAATTAAATATTTACGTCCTTATGCTTTTTACGTCTTCATGCTATTTACCTATTGTGTAGTGTTGGTTTCAATGCTTCCAATATCACAATAATAAGGTGGTATTAGTATAGTAGGTTGGGTGCAAGCATTATTGTGCGCACTATGAAGGTTTGTCTGCTTTTTAGTTAAGAAAGTGATAAATCCACAGGCAAAAAATGTCTACATCAACAACACTTCTCCAAAGGAGTGGTAGGTAAATTTTATAACAATTTAAATATTTATTTCTTTAGTATTTGTAATATTTTAGAAAATTTACATTGTGATATACCTACATACAATAGCATAGAAACTTCAATGGAAATTTATACAAGGTTATTGGTTATTGTTATGCAGCTCTGCCGGTATATTTTTTGATCTGTTAGCTATTTGTCCCCTTTCGAATTTTGTATACGAATAGTCCACTCCTGACAAGTCATGTACGGTCACTTTCATAAGTCCAGTCATGTCACGTGCACCTATACTTTAAATTAACTTTTTTTCCAAAAGCATTCAGGACAAATCATTTGAAGCAAAATATTGAGTCCCTTACACTGTATAAGTAACACAAAAAAATAAGAATATCAAGCCTTTGGGAAAAAAGTTATTTGAAAGTATAAAAACACGTGATTGACTGCACTTATGAACTTGACTGTACCTACCTATAGAGATCTGTATACTTTTCGAAATCCTATACTTCCGGTAAGAAAAAGGTATTTTTGTGTGGTAAAATTATTCTCTATCTTTCCCTATTATATCATCCACATCCCCGATTTTATCGTTATTATTTATTTTATTCATAATTTTTCATAACAAATGTATGTACAGTAGCCGGCACAGGCGGCTGGACATTGCACTACAAGTTTCACTTGTGCTGTTACAAAAACTCTCAATATGTCCAGCCGCATGGCTCCCTATATACTGTACATAAATCATATTAAAACAGGTTTTATAAATGTAATGAATTTTTTTAAAATTTTTGTTTAATGAATTTTTTTATTAATTTTACATTCTTGAAATTATTTCTGTTCTTTTACAAAACATACACTTTATTATAAACTATTAAATAATAATATGACTTAAAGTGAATTAAATTAATGCACATACACATAAACACAAACTGAATTTTCTCTGGATTTACCAATTTGAAAAAGATTTATAATATGCTTTACCAAAAATGTCCAAAATAGTACTTTCTAAAATATTCAAACAAAATATTTAAAAATTATTTATTTAAAAGAAGGTATTTACTATATAGTACGGCTTGCTAGCTAAAAAATATAAGGATATCGGTCCCATCTGGCAGAAAGTACGAAACATGGCATGAATGTAGCTGTCATATATGTGCTTCAATATCGATATGGAAACACTTCGATAAATTATTGTTTCCCCCCTTTCCCCCCCCTTTTATCTCCCTCATTCTGGTTTTTTGAATTTTATACTAAAACGGTACGTCTGAGGAGTTTACTTTTCAGAGACCAAATCATCGTCGATAAATTGCCTACAAAACGATACTACATTTTATAGTGCTAAGATTAATATATTTCTATATACAGCCATCAACGTTTTAAGAAAATTTAAAAACAGGCACACTTTTTTATTCCTTACTTCATTTATAGGAAAACGACAAGAGTGGTGATAAAATGGACTGAAGAAGTCAACTACCTTATACATTAAGCTAAAAAATTACATTTATTTCATAGTCGTAAAGGCATTACTTCTAGAGTTACAGCTCACCGCGTCTGACTCAAGTACTCTTTTTTTTACCTTATTAGAATAGGTACCATCTTTCTGTTAACTTTGTTTCGCGTAGATTAGATTCAGATTTTCCAATTAGAAATAAAACAGTCCATGTATTAATCCAGGCCACAGTCTATTTACATGTAAAACTAGCTGTCTGCCCGCGGCTACGCTTGCGTTGTGTTTCGACATTTCCGTAGTAATTTTTAACTATCCCACGTTTTTCCGTGATTTTAAAGTATCCAACATGTTGACCGAGTATATAAGGTACCACCATGCAAAATTTCATTTCAATAGGTCTAACAGTTTCGGAGATAAGCCCGTAGAATGTACTGCGCCGTATGAGTTACTAAAGTTTTTTAACTATCCCACGGGAACTTTTTAATTTTCTGGGATTAAAAGTATCTAAGATGTTGACCGGGATATAAGGTACCATATTGCGTCGGCAGGAACACGTCGTTGCGCTCAGAGGGAGCGCAGTCCAAATCCTATCACTATACAAAATTTCATTCAAATCGGTCGAATAGTTTCGGAGATTAGCCCGTACAAACAGACAAACAGAGAAACAAAAATATTAAAAAAAAATCTGGGTATGTACTATATCGCTTCTTACATCCCCTTGAATAGGTTTATAGCATTTTTTTTCTATGTACAGATTTTATAGATTTTTTTTGTTTCTCTTTGTACGAGCTAATCTCCGAAACTATTCGACCGATTTGAATGAAATTTTGTATAGTGGTACCTTATATCCCCGGTCAACATCTTAGATACTTTTAATCCCAGAAAATTAAAATGTTCCCGTGGGATAGTTAAAAAACTTTAGTAACTCATACGGCGCAGTATATTCTACGGGCTTATCTCCGAAACTGTTAGACCGATTGAAATGAAATTTTGCATGGTGGTACCTTATATACTCGGTCAACATGTTGGATACTTTAAAATCACGGAAAAAAGTGGGATAGTTAAAAATTAATACGGAAATGTCGAAACACAACGCAAGCGTAGCCGCGGGCAGACAGCTAGTTTTACATGTAAATAGACTGTGGCCTGGATTAATACATGGACTGTTTTATTTCTAATTGGAAAATCTGAATCTAATCTACGCTAAACAAAGTTAACAGAAAGATGGTACCTATTCTAATAAGGTAAAAAAAAGAGTACTTGAGTCAGACGCGGTGAGCTGTAACTCTAGAAATAATGCCTTTACGACTATGAAATAAATGTCATTTTTTAGCTTAATGTATAAGGTAGTTGACTTCTTTAGTCCATTTTATCACCACTCTTGTCGTTTTCCTATAAATGAAGTAAGGAAGAAAAAAGTGTGCCTGTTTTTAAAATTTCATAATACGTTGATGGCTGTATATATAGAAATATATTAATCTTAGCACTATAAAATGTAGTATCATTTTGTAGGTAATTTATCGACAACTATTTGGTTCTTGAAAAGTAAACTCATCAGTCCTACCGTTTTTGTAGAAAATGAAAAAAAACAAAATGAGGGAGGTAAAATGAGGGAAAAAGGGGGGGGGGAATCATTTCTCAGCGTGTTTCCATATCGACATTGAAGCACATATATAAAAGCTACATGTATGCTAAGTTTCATGCTTTCTGCCAGATGGGACCGTAATTCAGGTTAACAAGCCGTACTAATAAGTCATGTCATGACTAGAATCTTATAATGGGGTAAAAACTAAGTATTCTCAAACTCAAACTGATTCTAGTCACCTGACAATTTAATTAACTCAGTTATGATGTAAAACTATACCAAAAAGATTTCTTTTTGTCAAGCAGTTTACCTTAGGGGGCCTCCATTAAATTAATGTAGAAGATTCATGAAGAAGTATAATGACATAGTACTATACACGTGGCGCAGCCGGTAGGATAGCACAATATAAGAACAAACATTTAAGTTTCGGATTGCGCCTTGCGGGTTCAAATCTCTCCAAGAGACGCAAACATAGTTGCGTGTCGTCATAAGTTTATGTCCCTGCTTTACTTACTCTTTTAATTTAATTTTGCTTTGACAGAATGACGTCACTAAAATTCTACTCTTATTTGAAACGCATTAAAGACTACGCTGCTTCATAAAGCTTTCGATTTCGATTATAATTCCCTCCCTCTCCCTTCTCACAAATAGCTCGGCGCCCCAGGAATTTATATCGGTTTCCCCGCCTTTTGCCACCTTTGCGGCGAGCCGCTTTTGATCTTCTGGAATCTAGTTATAATGATTTTAATGATCTTATTGTTTCAGTCTTATGTTTGAACTATTGATTGAGTATGATTCATTCTGCGAATATAAATATCTTGCTGTCGTTGAATGTGTCTTTACCTTTTAGAGGAGATGGTAATAGGCGTTTGCAGCTGGTTTTTCAATTACCGTTTTACACCAAACCGCCAATCTTATTATTGTTATTAATAAGAAACAGTGAGGAAGACCTACCGATGTCTGTCGATTATTTAGCAAGGTCTTACTTAGGTAAACTTTTATAAAGCTATAGTAATTGGTCTAGTATAGACCTCTCAGGAACACTAAGCCACAAAGTATGGTTTTTGCGCCTCATTACTACCGCCTGCAATACTTACGATGACGTCATGGTATCCAAAGAATGCCAGTAACGAGACAACCATCTTCAGGCGTATCACGTTCCCTTGACGCCATCCTTCCAGGGCCGGAATATTCGCAAAAGTACATAATAAATTTTATTTTATGAAATCACTCGTGCAGTATGTTTGACAAAAAGATTTAGATTAAAAAATGGAAATAAAATCTAAAAAATTTTAGGAATACGTCATGGTCTTACAAATATCTTTCACTAGCTCTCCGCCCAGCGGCTCCGCCCGCGTTAACAGTTTTTCCCGTGGGAATGATCCCGTGGTAAGATAAGATAAGATAAGATAAGATAAGATAAGATAAAGATAAGATAAGATATTAGTGTGATGTGATTAGTGTTTTATGCCCTCAAGGTGCCTCAAGATACCATCCATTATAAGTAGGTACAACAAGCTCTTCTAAAATGAGAATTATATGTTTTAATATTCATTTCAAGTCTCTTCATGCATATCGACAGATTTTCTTTTATTTCGACCGTGAAGTCCACGAGCGACCTTCACGTTTACTTGGAAATGTAGTCTTATTTCCATCTCTTCATTCTAGGTACAGTTTAAATAGACTCGGACACTAGAATAATAATAATAATGATTATATGTGGGACATCTCACACACGGCCATCTGACCCTAAACTAGGCAGAGCCTGCACTATGGGTGCCAGACAGCTGATATACATACATATATGAATATACAACATCCAGACACAGCGCAAACACAAGTGCTCTTCACACGAATGTTTGCCCTGGGCGGATTCGAACTCGCGACCCTGTGCTCAATAGGCAGACGTACTACCATCTAGGCTACAGGGCCGTCAAATATTGCTTCTTAAAATACAAGATAATCTTAGTTTAGGTAAGGACTACTATTTGGTATTCTGTGGTTTAGGGAGCAGGGTCAATATCTAATCCATTTAAAATGTATACCTCCTGTACTTTATATATAATGCAGCAATAAATTATTATTATTATTATTCTCTGCAAGCAATATTTACCTTGTTTTCCTATAAAGTGAGTGATTCATTCATTACTGCAAAAAATATTCGTGTCAGTTTAGCCACAAATATATTTCTTGTGCTTTTTTCCTCTCATCAATTAATTTATTAAACCCGCAACTGAATCCAGGACTAAAATTGAAATTTACCTCTATTTTTGAGGTAAGAAGCAAATAATGATGTAATAAGAAAGAGGGCTATTCCGGCTTTGGACATCATCGCTGAATAAAAAAAAATCCTAAACCTGGTAGATTTGGACTCTGTTTTATGCTCGCAACATTTTCTCCTTGATAAAGAAAGAGTTTCTTTTCAAATAAAATAGCTGAATTAAAAAAACTTATTTCAGTGACTGGTCTGTCTATTTTGTTTTTGAACATAAAACTTTACATGTTACGAAAATAAATTATTTATTATTGTGCACAAGTGGTTCCCTTATCATAACACGTGTTTGGTTTTTCATAGTAATCTATCTATACTAATATTATAAAGAGGAAATATTTGATTGCTTGGTTGTTTGTTTGCATTGAATAGACTTCGAAACTACTGGATCGATTTTAACGAAACTTAGTATAAAGATAGAGGAGACCTTGTGGAGTCACATAGGCTACCCTTTACCGCGGGAAAATTCCTCATTCTCACGGGAAAAACTATCAACGCGCTAGTTAGTTTATACAGACAATCTCCAATTTCCATGTAACATAAAGATACTTCGTACCTCATTTTCTGGTCCTTTATCATAACAAAGCTCATTCAGTATTAATAATCATCAATGTTCGCAATACGCACCCTATGTCCACAGGATGATATTATTTCTGTGCTCCAGAAAGAATAATCCGAATTTCTTCTAAATCCGACTCTGGGTACGGCGCTTTTCAATCTTGTGATGTGTGTGGATCCAAGACTTTATTTACTGCGCTTTCCTAAAATTGGACATTCAGCTGTTTCTGGGCTAGCAGACGAGCCTTTTCGGTTTGCGACCTAAATACAAAAGTCGTGACACAATCTAATCGTATTGCCAAAAGGCATTGACTTACTCATCCATCAATATTTACGATATTTTGGCGAATTATCTACCTACATCAAATATATTTTATCTCTCAATTGACGCGCAAACATTTTCTTATCTTCAGTAGGTAAGTACAGTAGACAAGCGACGCGATGAGGAGTTTCTTCTGGCCCGGCCAACCAAGGAGTCTGATCCTTCTTTGCCTTGGTTTTTATTAGCTCTGACGACGCGTAAAATCTTAGAGCATTTGATTTTGACAATCGCAATACGAGTTTTACCCCCACTGCTACGGAATAAAGTCGCACTCAAGGTCAATATGTCCAGCCGCATGTGCTGGATACTGTACATGAAATTGATTCGTTCTTCACGGCGCATTGTTGCAATTGTATTGTATAGAGGAACGAATTCGGTCTTCGGCATAGAATAATTAGAACTTAGAGAATAAATATACATAGAGCACGCGCATCGCTCCGCTGCCTTTATGTCAATAGTAAGCAAATTTTGGCAGATTTTGTATGGGCGGTGAAATCGGGGCACGAAGCTACTCGTACAGCTTAAAAATAAATGTGTAGAAATTGGTACGACAAAAAATAACTTTGAAACCTTCTTAAAGAATTTTAAATTAGCTTGCGTGCATCCCAAGCAAGAAAGTATTCCCATAAGAATATAATCATATTCACAAAGTACTTGACCTTATATTATAAGCACTTCGTCAGTGTACAAATTTCCCACAAAACGCGTCATTTTACCAAAAACACTCTTTGTTAAATTGGCATACTATCGGACATGTTTCCGATAACCCCAATAAAAATATATCAGTTCATAAGTTTCCTTCCAGAAAATTTTCTATTTATACTCTAAGAATTAGAATTGTTCGGCGAGTATCGAATCCTCTGAGCTCGAATGTCTCCACGTCGAGTCGCATTGCATCGTACGTTACTTTACACGCGCTTATTACGTTATTTATTACGCCGAGCGGATTTCTGTACGGTCAACGCCGAAAATGTTATTACTGTTGTATTATCATTGTCATGTACTCTTACCGACAAACATGGACCTAGATATCTGTAAACATTATGAATCACACATCATTTTAATAAACAAGCCAATCAGTCATACTATTGAGCCGGGTGTACACTGTACACTTAGCCGGTAGAGTACAGAGTTAGAGTTAGCCATTAGTGCCTGTAGTCAGCTGCATCACTACATAGTATAAAACAAAGTCGCTTTCTCTGTCCCTATGTCCCTATATCCCTATATATGCTTAAATCTTTAAAACTACGTAACGGATTTTGGTGCGGTTTTTTTTAATAGATAGAGTGATTCAAGAGAAAGGTTTATATGTATAATACATGCATAATATACTTAAGGATAACACACAATAACCATTTTCCCGTGCGGAGCCGGGGCGGGTCGCTAGTATTATATAACTTACTCCTAGCGCTATGTAACGGGTTTAAGTTATCTCTTTAGCTGAACGAATTCTACCGTACTCTACCGGCTAACTTGACTGCCTACTCTACCCGTGTACACCCGACTTTAGCTTAAGCCGGCTCCACATTCCCCACAGAACTAGACGAGACATGCCAAATACGAGAGTGTAGCGGGAGGTATTGGCCTATATTCGTGTTGTCTCACGTATATTGACCTTTCGACAAAAGTTTTGGCTCTCGACAAAAGTTTTGGCTCTCGACAAAAGTTTTGGCTCTCGACAAAAGTTTTGGCTCTCGGCAAAACTCCAGAGTGTAGAGCGGGCTTAAGAATAATTCTTTCTTACTCACCATGACAATAAAAAATATATTGTTATTGTACGGAATACAAAGGATATTTGATGGGTGTTATTTCCAGAACTAACTAACCTTATAAAATAAACGCGAAAATTGGTTTGTCTTACATTTAAAGGTCGTTAAATGTACTTCGGAAATAACACTTATGGGACATTTTATCGGACGGATACTTAAACTATAGCTACCTATATCATTAGTACCATTATGATTCTGAAGAAATATAGCTATATCTTCAGAATCATAATGATACTAATTGGAAACGAATGGAACTATTTACTACTATTCCAATAGTATTTTTAGTATATAGTCAAAATTGATTTCATTAAGGTTTCATATTGGAGGATTGTAGCTTGAAGGACATATATATCGATGTGCCTAAAACATAGAAAGTTTAATGTATTTCGTTGTATGAAATGAATTAATAAAAAACGTCAATAAAAAAAAACATATTGATCGATAGGACCGTTTTAAGTTATCATATTGTTTTCTAAACGCACGATAGGGGGCTGATCAGAAATCGAAAATCTGTTAAATATTAAAATAGATATCCTACAGTCTACGCCGCCCTTTTTTAAACAAAGTTCAACACCCTAGACTTATTAACCTACCTCAAAACTCATATCATGCACTGCATATTATGGGAAATAAACTCTTCACACGTTTTGTGAACTTTAAGGATGAAAAAATGCAGGTTGGTGAACTTCAGTAGGTGACCAGTGACGTGACGTGGTTTTGTTTTTTAACATTGTACAGACTTTTCTCTCTTAATTCCCTGTTAATATGTACCTACATTCCTATCTATTTGTACTACTAACTCTATATTATAATATTTAATATTAAAATATTATAATAGGCTTCGGTCCAAAATGTGGAGAATTAATTTTGAGATTTTTAGATTAATTCTACGTGATTCTACATTTTACTATTCGTAAGCGGATTCTTTTTTATTACTTATTGATTGATTACAGTCGTCATTGTACTGATTGTACGTAACTTATTATACCAAGTCGTATAAGAAAGAAGAAAAGCCGATGAGAGTTAGCGAGTATTATAGGTACATCCTTTATAGAGTAAGTAGGCATATGGTTTCGGCTAGCCGCATTTCCGTTGAGGGTAAAGTGGTGGAGCTTCCAACTCTAAGGGTGAATTTATAATTAGCCATCGGGGTTTCCCATATTCTGGCTGGTTTTCTTTAAGGACATCAAATACCATAACAGTATTTTTAGATCATGAAACAAATAAATCTATTATAGCGAACTCAGCTTGGACTGTCTTCAAATACATTATATGTATTCGACTATGAGTCAGAAATACATTCTGAGCCCTTCAGACGAAGGGTCCCGCTAGGGTAACGAACATGTCAATAATAGTTCCTTTACCTAATTTTGCATTTAGATAAATCTTCGTGTAAGTTTGTGTGCATTTAGGGCATTGTACATTTCGACATTTTGCGTTGGGAGGGTTTTGGATTTACATGTGGTCTTTATAAATGCTTGCATGTCTAAATCTCAGACAATGAAGCTAACAGATTGACTAGCTGTATTTTAGTTCCATTACAATAGATACTAATACATTATAAATAATTTATTACAATTCGAATAGATAATCCACCAGCATGTTTGTTGTTCACTCACGTACCTACTTAATATCTGGTGCCTTTTATGTTAATTGCAAGAGTACATTGCAAGCAACTTGTAATTTACGTCGACAGACGGCAAGTTGAACAAGTTTAGCTTAGTGCGACCTCCAGTGTACCAATAGTACTCTGTGGCCAGTACTCCTCGTTCCGTTAGCACAGTCGCACACGTTGCCGCTATTTATTTATTTACCGACAATAATTTATTTTTATTACACTCACGCTCTCCATATTTGAGTTTAAGTTTATTTAAAATAAAACTAGTGCCCATTGTAGTTTGAACTAGAAGTGAATCAGTGTTGAGGTAAGCGTATTATCGGTGTACGTATAAAAACGTGGATAATTCTAGTAAGCAAGCTAAGTTGTTTTGGTATGTTGCACGACTTAATCGCACAGATACCAGCTAGACAGGTGCTATTTATATGGTAAATATTTAAAAATACGTGTCTAAAGTTAAAACGTGAATATTATTTTGTTGGTAAAAGATTGGTGAAGAAGTTGTTGGTGAAACTCGGTATCGGCATCGACTATCGATTGATCTTGACCGACATTCTTCAATGGAGTCTTACTTTACTATTGTCAACTTTCTTTAATTGTAGTGGTAAGGTATAAATAGAATTTACCTGGATCAGAAATCTTTAATTAAACATTTATTTGAAGATTGCCTTTTTCATATATGAATCCGGTTTTCGACAGCGACTAAAAGTTCGTCGTAAACTTAGTTTTTTCTTTTATATCAATGTCTTTATATACATTTAAGACGCCAAAGATATAAACTTAGTATAGACATTAGTATGATATTTCGTGGAACGCTGCGCAGTACTAATCTTGTTATTGTAGATATCTTTACCCATCACTCTCTGTTTACAAACAAAAATACAGTTCTATTAATAACCACACACCCCACGCCACATTACATTCCACGCCATTGCATGGTTATCACATCAACTGTGAGCCAAGTAAGTCAACCACCTGATATCATTCCTTTAACCTTGTTATAAACATAACAACCGGTGAACCGGTAACAACTTGTAAACTTTATACCTTGCGCTGAAGAAATTATTGTGTAGAATTTAATTTAGCAACTGATTAAAGGGATGTTTAAGGATGAATTATGAGACATCCGTTTGCAGTTCTGCACAACTCGTATTTCTCTCTTAGAAAACGCATGGTTATACAATATTTACTAAACCTTTTGCAAAATCTTGAGCAGTGTCCTATCCAGCCCCCGTAACATGCAGTGCTATGACAAAAGTTTGTTGCACATTTAACTGTCAAAAAACCCGCCATATTGAAATATCCTCCGATTCCTCCAATAGGATAAGAGAATACGCACGACAAAATTATGTCTGTCACGCGTGGACCGGGTATGTTAGATAGAGGGGCAGAGCTCGTTATCAACAGGCTGTGATCTAAACCATCCGTCGTCGTCCCGAAAGTTTCATTACGATTGGTATAGGTAGTATAACGATTCTGCGCATTAAAAAAGTAAGTAGGTGTATTCCTACATAGCGTTTGTAGAGGATAAATAAAAAAACTGTGTACATGAATGAAGAAGGAAAACCACATCTTTTGGATAATTCCTTCAAATTACCTGTTTGTTGGTGACTCAATAATAAGATAATCAAAACGGACAGGTACGGTGTAGACGCAAACATTTTAATCATTTTACTAGCATTCCACCCCGCGGCTCCGCCTGCGCAAATTTAGAGTTGCGTACGGATATCGAAATACGTTTGATCACTTAACAACAGGTCTCCAGAACTATAACAGTATTTCTCCTGTTTTACTTATTTTTTTAATATTAAACTGTGTAATATATATGAAAAATTTGCTTTCAGCACCGCTTACTGTTTTTCCCGTGGGATTGAGGGATTTTCCCGCGGTAAAAGCAGCCTAAGTGCTATTCTAATATATAAGCTATAAATCATTATAAAGTTTAATTATAATCCATTTAGTCGTTTTTGCGTGAAAGAGTAACGAACATCCTTACATCCTCACAAACTATCGCGTTTGTAATATTAGTAGGATAATTAAATTAATTAAAATAACTGCATTATAAAATATCTGTCGATTGTGCAGACTTTTTTGTTGTGTGTGTACTGTGTAGTTTATCGTTGTAACAATACGACCTGTATGACCATAATGTGTATGACCAATGAATGACAATTCTTACTAGATATTAAATCGCTCCATTGTTTCCTTGTCTTGTGGCTTTTATCCTTTACTGTGTCAAAGTTGTGTGTGACTCAATTACAAATAAAATGAGCAGATTAAAAAAAATGGACTATATTACTTATTCATAATGTTGCGGTGTAGTGTTAAGGCATTCTTCTTTTCATATCTAGTCATATCACAATGCCATAAACAAAAACTATACCGCATCTACATAATCTTATATCATAAAAATAATGTTATATAAGTAGGGTACGAAATTCTTATCATATTCATAGATCTCATCTGTTATCTGAATCGCTTCAAGCGATAAGTTTAATATTGTATAGTTCAGTTTAGTATTCACTTAAGACACTTCACTTGTGTTTGACAAGTAAGTCGGTAGCCCCGCTATTTTTGTTGTGAGTATTATTTATTTCGTTATTAAACGTCTGATGAAATATTATGCTGGAATTCACAGTGTACAGTAGGCAGCACATGCGGCTGGACATTATGACCTCGAGAGCGCGCCCGTATTCCGTAGCGTTAGGGGTGAATTTCGTAGTGCACTTGACACTTGTCCAACATGTGCAAGTGCTAGCTTCTGTATTTTGTGCTCTATATCTTACGCGTAATGTTAGAAAAAAAAAACTTACTTACCTATTATATACTAATTGTGAGTATTATACTTATACATTGATCGTAGTGTAACCTAACCTATAGCCTAACCTAATGGAGGCTGTAAAAATAGGATATATCACAACAGTATATCCTATTTTTTTACGTATATATTCGCTTCTTATTTTTTATTAGATCACTGGCATCAGCATTTTATTTTCACTTATTTAATGAACGTTGTTTTATAGAGATCTCTCTGAGGAGTTCTTTCCGTTGTTCTTTTTACTTATTTTTGTACAGTCAGTCATTGTCATGCAAAAAGTTCTGTCTGCAAACTGTAACAACAAATTGAAATCTCCTTGTTTCGTTTTGTAATATAATGGTGCAACGAATCGTTTGTACGAAACTGAAAGCAATCGTAGACGCTCTAAAATACAATATTTAGTGTACTACCTTTGTGTCTAAATGCATTGTTTATATTATACATACACATTAGTTTTAAAATATGTTGTAGTGATTATATTATTATCTAATAATATTTGCTTCTGTACTATTCTGTATATATATTACAATGTTAGAATCTAGTTGGTATAACCTTCACTTCTCGACTTATCAATAACCAGCTGTCCGACCACGGCTACGCCTGCGTTGTTTTTTGACTTTTCCGTGCAGTTTCCCGTAGTAAAAACTATCTAAGATGTTGACCGGGGTTATAAGGTACCACCATGCAAAATTTTATTAAAATCAGTCCAACGGTTCCGGAGATATGCCCGTAAAACAAAACAAACAGAGAAACAAAAAAAATTAAAAAATCTAGATAATACACGTATCTATTTATAATATCTATTATGTTCTACATCACTTCTTACATCCCCCTAACTCGGTTTCTAGCATTTTTCCTATGTACAAATTTTCAACCTCTACAGTTTTATTATATAAATAATCTGATACATAAGCAGTAATTAGCATAGCAGATAAAAGTATCTTGATAAAATGTACAATCATAGGTATTTCGCTTTTATGTCAAAAATATAATCTTTTTTTTGTATATCAAGCACATCGATATACTATCTTGAGTTATAAAATCTTTTGCCGCTGATCTGACCCTTTAAGATTACCTGTTACATAATAAATACACACATACTTAAAGACACGCTTTTTTCTCTTACGGGGTGAGCAAGGTTAAGTTTATAGGGATCCCAAACTAAAACCACCTCTAGTAAAGATACGGAACCAACAACTAAAACTAGCTTTCCGCCTCGCGTTTTTACCCTGGGAATGAGGAATTTTCCTGTGGTAAAAAAAATTGCCTATGTCCTTCCCCAATGTATATACCTACTATCTTTATACGAAGTTTCATCGAAATAGGTTCAGTAGTCTTAGAACCTATTCAATGCAAACAAACAAACAATCAAATCTTTCCACTTTATCTGACTGATATACGTTACCCTAAATTTGGTCTGTTTTATTTCCAGAGCCGCCAGTACGTCCCAAGATGGCGCAAGGTGGGACGACAGGCGCGCTGCTGTACGCAGTGTGCGCCGCAGTGCTAGGAATGCTCCAGTTCGGCTTCAACACCGGCGTCATCAACTCGCCAAGGGCCTTCATCGAAGTATTCATCTCGGAAAACTATGCAGCCTCACCAAGCTTACTCTTCAGCGTCACCGTCAGTATATTCGCCGTGGGAGGCATGATCGGCTGCCCCCTAGCCAGCTGGATGCAAGAAACTTTTGGTCGTAAAAGGGCGCTTCTTTTAAATGCTGCTTTCGGCATCGTTGGCGCTGCGTTCATGGGCTTCAGTAAACTCGCTCTGTCTGTGGAGATGCTAATCATCGGCAGGTTCCTCATCGGTATTAATTGCGGCTTCGCCACTACTGCTTCTCCGACATATGTATCAGAAATTGCACCGATTAGGTTGCGAGGAGCATTTGGGACGATTAATCAATTTGCTGTCGCCTTCGGTATGGTTATTGGACAGATATTGGGTATTGACGCCATACTTGGAAGCAACGAAGGTTGGCCCTTGCTGCTGGGATTAGCTGTTGTACCATCCGCAGTTCAATTAATGATGTTGCCTTTAGCGCCCGAGTCTCCCCGTTATCTCCTGCTAGCTCGTCGCGATGAGCAACGAGCAAGGGAAGCTCTGATTAAACTAAGGGGAACGGATGCTGTTTCCGATGAAATCGAAGCAATGCATGTTGAAGACCGAGCTGAGAAACAGGAGCAAAAGTTTTCCATTATGGATCTGATCAGGATACCAGCACTACGAACACCTCTGCTAATCGGTGTGGTCATGCATTTATCGCAACAGCTGGGTGGAATCAACGCTGTATTATATTATTCGTCTTCGATATTTGAAGATGCCGGTTTAGAGGTAGAAGAAGCGAGATTGGCGTCCATCGGCGTTGGCAGTATTCTCTTTATAATGGCTCTCGTGTCTATTCCCTTGATAGATAGGCTGGGGCGACGAACGCTCCAACTCGGCGGTCTTGCAGGTATGGCAGTTTTCTCTATCCTGATGACAGTAGCGTTCACGAACAAAGGGAACGCTACGATGAGCGTATTTGCTGTCATCTTTACTTTGCTGTACGTCGCATTCTTCGGTGTTGGGCCTAGTTCTATTCCTTGGATGATACTGTCGGAGATGTTCGGGCAAGGAGCTCGTAGCGCCGCCGTGAGCGTTGGAGCTTTGGTCAACTGGCTGGCTAACTTCGTAGTTGGTTTGACATTCATTCCAATGAGTGAGGCTTTAGGGGACTTCGTATTCATTCCTTATACTGTGCTTTTAGTCGTATTCTTCTTATTCTGTTACTACATGCAGCCAGAGACTAAAAATAAGACGGTGGAAGAAGTGGCAGCTCTCTTCAAATAATATTAAAAGTACTTTAGTAGTAAATACATTCCGTAGCTGTAAGAATATAAATTGCAATAAGTTTATATGTGATTATTTTACACAGCACTTTGTGATAGTTATTTATAATTTTCCTTTTTGTTATACTTTGTCCATAGTTGATTGGAATATTATCAGAGATAGTCTAACTAAGTCATCTAATCTTAAATCTGTTTTTATTATTGGATTTTTAAATTTTGCTTATGCATGATGGATGATTAAAGTTGGTGGAAAATAATATTTTAATCAACTAAGTACTTGCTTGTTGAATGGTGTGGTAGTCCGTCTATTGGGAATGAAATGACACGTTGTTAATAGCCCAGTCTTAGATGATATTTATAATTTCCTGGTTTCGCATAAAAACATTAAGACTGAAAACCATTTTGAATATAACGTTACTATTTGATATTTCTAAAAAAGTACTTATTATGTAGAAAGTATTTAAATTTAAAACTCCATAAAGTAATAAATAAGCAATTACTGTCATCTATTTCGTAGTAATTAAGTAATAAGGAAAAAAACGCAATCACGTCAATATTCGTGTAATAAGTTATTTTAATTCTTGATTACACATTTTCCGTAGCAGCTTTAAGATTGAAACAATTTTATAATTCTTAGTCTACATTTTTTGTCTATGTTTGTAAATCAATTTTATTATTTTACATTATTTAGTTTTTACATAATTTTATTTGGTTTTATTTATTTTTAATAAAGTCAGATTTGTTAACAAATTTTATGAAACTTTTTTCAGGCTTGGCTTCATAATAATGTATGATATCTAGTTAATCACTACGTATGACAGTGCCTTAAAAGTTAAAACTATTCACTATTTTCACAGTTGCAAATAGAAAGTTTATTGATTTCGTTAGTATTTTATTTTTATACAGTTACTATTCAGTGCTAACACAGTTTGTTTGAAAACGTACAACAATTGAAAAGAAAAGAAAGAGACAGCACCGACGTACACATCAGATGTACCTAATTTATTTAAATGATACAGATGTTTTATCTCACGAGTGCAGGCGAGCCATACTTGTGTGTCTTGTGTGTACCTACACATTGTCTTTGTGTGCGTAGCGCTCAGTTTAGCTGTGGTTTAGTAGTACGCGCACACGAGCGCATGTCTATACACACTACACTACAAGTATGGTTCGCCTGCACTCGCGAGATAAAATAATTGTATGCTATAGAGTCAAACTTGATCGACTTTTCCATCCAGTTTTTTTCACTTTTGGTGAGAAATCCGAGTTATTCTAGTACGTTTTCAAACTAAAGGTTTGACGGGATGATTCAATCCATGAAATTGAACGAAGCAAAATGGCCCTTTGACTTTTCACGTAATTCATTTATCTATTTCTCATACTAAGTAACGTCACCCAAGTATTAGATATTTATTGTTTATTGTTACTAGAGAAAGCCTGAATCAACCCTTCAAAGATTTTCGTGACTTACTCTCTGACAAAATTACATTAAAAACGTAGCTAAACGTAGGCCTATTACAAATGTTTATAAATTAGGTACTCTATTAAAAATAAAAGTAAAATATTTGCTCATATTCACATTTTAGCAATCTTTAGGCACATTTTAGAACGTACTATTTTATGATAGGTAATTAATTACCCAAATATCTAAAACAAATAATCTTAGTGTAGATACGTACGATCCTATCACCGTCCTAGTATTTTAGTGCCAACTATACGTAGACTTTACACTACAGATTATTGTCACTATATAAGATAATTTGTTTCACTTAGCGTCGTATATAACATGGAAATTATATTTGGGCTTGTATTAATACAACTATGATCGCTCTCAGCCGGCCTAGCTTGGCAATGATTTCCTCTGGTCTGGTGATCTTGAACGAAATTGATGGGAGCTTCAGTTCTATATATTAGGCATTGTATCAACTAGTTGCAACTGCCCGGAATAGATTTGATAAAATAAATTAGATGGCTTATATTATTAATATAGGTAAAGTCCGACCAAAGAAATAAGAAACCTCGCTATATTGCGGAATTTCAATGGAACTAATTTTATAAGGGAAATTGTTGCCATAGTCGTAAAAATATACACGTGGCGCCCCCAGAGCAGGTTTCTTATTTCTTTGGTCAGGCTTAACTGACAAAATTTGAAAAAATAAATTGGTCTAATATTGAACAAAGAGATTTGACCAGTGGATCACCAGCCGAGTCGAGTCGAGACGCATTTATTACCTCAATTGTTTGTAAAGTCCACTGCTGAATTAGTCCAGTGTAAGAACCTTTAGGCCTTAGTCAGGCCTGCTTTGAATAGCAAGTATTGCAACAATCCCCGTGGATTTCTATCACATTTATTGGTTGGTATAAGTATTTGCTACTGTTCCTCAAGTGTGCACTTAAGCGCGATCTCAGTTAAGGCTGAGAGTTGATATTATTGCAGGCCTAAGCGACATGTTTGACTAGCTCATTGTCTCGAAGATACTTTGTGGTCTGCAAAGACAACTGCTCCGCTGGACACCTGTACTGTGCCCCCAAGGGGCTCGACGAATAAACTCGAATGCTCCGTTGTGCCCCTTTAATAGCTAAATGTTTTTTTTTAAGTATCCGTCGTTGCTCCCTTATCTTCATGGGTTCCAATCTTAGTACCTAGTGGTAAAATCGAAACAATAATATGGTTATAGAAGGTGTGCACCACAACCACTATAGGAACACTTCGAATCATGCAAAATTCACCTGTTTTGCCACTAGGGGCACAGTTCGGTGTTTAGCGGAGCAGTCGTCTTTGCAAAAGTGTTTAAGAATTGTACCAATATTACACATACTTAGTATTAAATTTGTACTCTCACAATAATTTCAAGTATTATTTATATAAAAATATTACGTAGTTAAAAATTATACTTCATTTTGACTCTAGATCTTATAGTACTAAGGTATGTTTAATCGGAGGAGAAAATTGTAAAAATTCTTGCCAAGATTCAGTTTCATCAAAGTTTTTGCTTCGATTAAACATATTTGATATTCGGAATTACGAATTCTATTAAAAATCATAATATTATACCTATAATATTGTACGTAGCACTAAAGTATTAATTGTAAACTGATTAAATGTAAAAAATAAGAAAAAATACATATATACGAATTTAATTCGTTTTGTTGATATTATAATAATAATTATTACGATAGTAATACATGGTGGTTTAATTTCATAATTGACAGTATAATTATTTCTGTACAAAATTAATGTAGGTGAAGCCTGACCTAACCAGCCAGAATAATAAAAAACCTGTGTGTATATATTTATATTCATAGCAACAATTTCCATTATAAAACTAGTTACCTTAAAATTCCGCAAAATGGCGAGGTTTTTTATTTTTCTGGTCGGGCTTTTACTTCTAATCATGGTCTAAGATAACAAGGTCTTGCATTCGGACCATGTCACTTGACACAAGCCTACGTCATCTAGCTGTTCATCCTTGTCTATTAACACGGATTCGACAGGGATGAACAGCATGATGACGTAGCTTCGACCATGCTTCTAATCTAATCTTTATGAATAAGAAAATTCACTAAAACAAATTCACACTATCAGAACAGAACTTATTGATGTGACGTCGAAAACGTATCTAAGGGGCTGTTAATGCCTTAACATGACAGAGCCATCTATTGCCAAATAGAGTAAGTTTTCCTAAAGACGCCCTCTATGTAAATAGTATTGTATTACATTCAACTCTATAGATTCAGATAGCCTGATAACGGAGAAACATGTATAGTAGTTTGGACTATTGGCAATAGATGTCGCCACTTTCCATACAAGATTATCTTTACCGAGTGCGACACCTGTTCTACTATGGTTGTATTGCTTTCTGGATATATTTCATGTATAGTCTTTCGATATTGATGTAACATAGAAGTTCCAGATTCTATCCGTGTCGCCACTCGCATACATAATTCAGTATTAAATAAGAATGTATCGAATGTTCGATCCTTTTCGCCTGCAGACTTCAAATTAAACGGTCGTCGTTGTATGCGCTCCTTTTCATTTTTAACATCCCTATGTCCAAATCGGGACAGGGGCAAGGGTTGTCAAGTTATTGTTCCCCGCAGAGCGCCGAGAATAGCATCAGAGCCTCGTCTTGGTCGTCCTCGTCCAACTCCGCCTCCAGCCAAAACGTATCCATCATCCCTTTACCCTGAATTAAAATAAGTTGTCTTAGGTACATTAGGCAGCACATGCGGCTGGACTTGTTGACAACCTTGAGAGCAGAGCGCCTGTATTCCGTAGCAGTAGTGATGAATTTCTAAGTGCGAATGTCCAGCCACATGTGCTGGCTTCTGTACTAACTAGGTAATGCACACACTGCAAAACATCTAATCATACCATTCTGTCAGTTCTCTCAATGGAAATATATGCCCTCGTTTCCTTAAAGCATGGTCATTCTTATTATTTTTTTAACTGTAGGTACGTACGTATAGAAATATTTCGTGTTAATGTTTTAGTTCCTTGAGCACTAAGTGTGACTGTCTGTCCTAGTACGCTTACGTTGGAAAACACGAGAATATCTGGTACCTACAGACGCCTACAGTAGGTACTGGATAGAGCTCACTCAGCTAAAAAGGTTGTTTACCGTCTGCTACGGTTTTTTTACTGAGTAGCTATCTACAAGTTAATGTTGTTACTTGTAATAAGTAGGTAGGTACCTATACAAAATCCATGGGCCTCAACTTGAAGCCAAATAATAATCAGAAGAATAGTAAGGTAAAGAGAGCCACATTTCTTTTGTGTTTCATTAGGTAAATCAAAACAAGTTTTATTGGAAATCTGCAATGTGCAATATTTCATTATTCGTCAGACTTTATAAGACGAAGAAGGAAGACATACTTACTTTAACTTTGATGAGTCCTCGTCGCCGGAGTCGAAACTTGGCGGGCAGCTCGGAGGCTGTTTGCGAAGATATTTGGATCTTTCCCGGCTGCAAAACAATGGAAAATTTTATATAGTAGGTACTGTGGTGTGCAATAGTGTGCATGCGTCCTGAGTGCCGACTGCGAGTTTTGCAACCAAAGTAAACGCGCTCGATATCGAGATCGTAAACGCGATTTTGTATGGAATTGAAACTACGCCATCTGTGGACAGTTCGCTGAACTAAAATTTCTCCATACTAAATGCACGTTTACGTTGTAGTTATCGAGCGGGTTTCGTAAGTAAAAAACTCGCACTCTGCACTCTGCTTGCTGCTTTCGTACTGGCAGTCTATTCGCACATTTTGGCTATTTAAAGCCCGACCAGAGAAATAAAAAACCTCGCCATATCGCGGAATTTCAATGGAACTAAACTAAAAAATTCGGGATTTTTTTACAGAGCAGGTTTTTTTTAATTTCTTTGGTCAGGCTCACACGATCCTACGTCATTTTGCGCTGGTCATCCTTGTCTATTAACACGCATTCGACAAGGACGAACAGCGCAAGATGACGTAGATTTGTGTCAGTCACGTGGTCTAATGGTTAGACCTTGTTTTCTTAGACCATGGTCAGGCTTTAATATGAATCTTGCGGCTGCCAGTCAGATGACCGCAGCCCTCGCTGCGTGACTGCCGGTCATTATTATTTTCTTCTAAACGTTACCTATGTAATTTCGCAAATACTCCAATAAAACGTATTAAAGTTTCGACTGAGATGATGACGATGACAGCTTTATTATATAGAAGATACAATACCTCGGAAGTGGTCTGCATGCGGCTGGCTGTGTTGACGGTGTCTCCAACCAGGCAGAAGCGCGGCAGCTTCAGCCCCAACACGCCCGCCACGCACGGGCCTGAGTGCACCCCTGCAACACACACACAAATCATCTCTTTTCATGCCATGTCATATGCATCACCTATTGTCGTGTCCTGTATGCCCCGAGTCTTGCACATAGGAGGAGCTCATGGAAGCCTCAGAAAGAGCAGTCTGGTAGGGTATTAGCCTATTGTAATTAATTCTGGTAACGTAGATGTTTTACATCTGATTTTCTTTTAAAGCAATCAAAAGGCGCTGCTTTAGTTACGATGAAAACTTTGCCACGTCGTCGTCGGCTACGTCGTAGCAAAGCGTAGCAGCGTAGCGGGAATTTTCGTCTTTTGTGCTACGGCATGACTAAAGGACGAGTTGAAATGGATGAAAATTCATCCTTTATTTTTCTATTCTTTCCCAGTCTTTATATAAAATATATTTAATTGAATACATAACTGTCAGTTTGTTTGTTTGTTTCGCTCCTTTACCGTACTTAATTGGTATATAAAGCTATTTTATATACCTACAGGACACATTATAGGAAAGACACTTTATCACACGGCTTACTGCGTAATACCTACCACAGGCGCGCGGTTCTAAGAACCAACGCTATTTGTTATTTATTTTATAAACAACTAAGACGTAAATAAAAAACAAAAGAATTATGCTGCATCAAGTACTAACAACAGTCGACCTCCACTCGCCTCCCGAATCCGGCGCGGGCGATCGGATATCGGGCGGGCGGGGCACTCGTTTTGCTGCGGGGAGATGGATTTTCCTGCTCTATGGTGAGTAGTATTGTATATTGTTCTCTCTCTCACCGATAGTGAGCATGGGCAGTGCGCGCGAGATGGCGAGCGCTGCGCTGGCGGCGGAGGCGGCGTGCGCGCGGCGACGCTCCGGGGCACCCGACACCAACATGTACACCGTGCCCACCGTCTCCACCTGCAAACATATTTATACAACATATCACATACTAGATTTCCACTGGCAAACATATTTATACAACATATCACTTACTAGATTTCCACCGGCAAACATATTTATACAACATATCAGGTTGTCCGTAGCCATACAGCGGGGGAATGCTGCAAGTGTACTTTTGCACCCGGTGCAGCCAGGGGCGGGTTATTTGACGAGTGTAGATAGCACAAATTGTTATGTTTGACGATTTTGTAATTTGAATACATATAATGTCAATAAACATATCATACCTACTAGGTTTAATTCAAAAGCTTTAGGCGAGCTTGGTCATTTTTTCAGACAAGTCAATTTAGAGACACGGTATATTCTTATCGTTTTCGGCCTAGCGTTTTCCAAGCCTGGGATCACTTTCCTACTCAATCTCCTCCACTTTGCCTGGTCTTCGGCATCCTCGGGTATGAGATTGTTTTCTTTAATATACGCTTTCAAAAGTCTAGCCAGCGTGTCCTAGCCCTGCCGCGTGCTTTGGGGCCTTGAACAGTGAGGTCCAAGCATCTATTCTATGCATAATTTGACGGCCATCAGAGACGACTTTCGTGCAGCTTATCCGCTACGTAACGGACTCCGAGCCTGCCACGGGTGGACGCGGTCCTATCGCTGTTTGATTCATAATAAGACGAGAAGACGGAAGATGGACTAGAGCAATAACTGAGTGGCGGCCAAGAACTACAAAGTGCTCAGTCGGCAGACCACCCGCCCGATAGTCAGATGACATTGTTGTTGTTGAGGGCAAACAGTGGCTCAGGGAGGCTCAGGACCGGTGTGAATGGCGCAAAAAAGAGGAGGCCTATGTCCAGCAGTTGACTGATGTGGGCTGAATATAGAATATAATAAACAATCAGCAACCAACGAAAAACTGAACGTTACTAAAATTAAATTACTTTACTCCCGAATTAAAGACAGCGGCCCTAGCTACTAGGCCGCCGACCGTGTATAAGGATTACATCGTAATAATTAGTATGGATTGCCTTGTAGACGCGGTGTCCGTCGAGCAGGCGGTCGATCTTGGAGTAGACGTCGTTCATGTAGGCCACGGTCTGCATCACGTCGGCCCGCGTGCCCGCCTCCGCCAGCTGCAGACCGCAGAACATCACCGTCACGTTCTCGTACGCCTAACCAACCAAACAAGTTACATCAAGCTATGTATGATTTGGACGGAGAGGGAGGGGCAATAGATACCCAAGACCATAGTCTAAGAAAACAAGGTCTAACACTCCGACCACCCTTCAGGTAACAACGCCCGTACCCGCCGGCGGGACGCGGTCATAACCAAAATCAAAATTGATAATCAGAGACGGAGCCCCTCAGGCCGCGTCTCCTTCACGATGTTTTTCAGTATCAACGCGCTGGGCCGTGGTCCGAGGCTCCCTCGAGTCGCCCCTAGCACGCGTTGGCATATGACTTTTTTTGGGATAGAGTCTTCCACTCCCCCACAAGTCCGGTGAAACTTGATTGGTCGTACTTTTTCGACACAAGTACAGGACAATTAAAAAAAGAAAAAAAAAACTCCGACCACGTGACTGACACAAGCCTACGTTATTTTGCGCTGTTTATCCTTGTCTATTACACGCATTCGACAAGAATGAACAGGCAAAATGACGTAGGCTTCTGTCAGTCACGTGGTCGGAGTGTTAGACCTTGTTTTCTTAGACCATGCCCAAGACCACTGCGACCCATGGTGGATCTATTGTAGTCAGCCCCCATTTTCTTTCGGAAATTTCCTTCAATAGGGTCATGTTATGTTTTGAAATCTCGTTCTATCCCTGCTAGTTTCACGAGTGACAAGATAGTTTAATAAATCTATACTTAAAAGTTAAAACTTTTTGGAGAAATTTTCAATACGGTGGCAGTTTTAAAGTTAAGTGTTTAAGACCTGAAATGTATGCACAGCTCAAACAAGTAACGGGTTTTAAATAATTACTACTGCAAGACAGGATACGAGAGGATGAGTGTCACCAGTTTCCGAAATCTTTTAAAATGTGTGAATATTTATTTATATATCGAGAGACCCTTTCTGTTAAATCTGTCTATTGAAACAACTTTATGTACCTGACACGCTGCCATGGGATCCTTGCCTGCCCTCAAGTGATACGCAATAGCCTTTGGTATCATGGAGTACAGCAACTGATCCCCTTTGTTCTTCCACTGATCGCGCAGACGATGGGACTTCTCCAGGGAAAGACTCCTGGTCTCTGCCTTCTCGAACAGAAGTTCCAGACGGGAGAGGTGTTGCCAGCCTTGAAGAACCATCTCCTTGGAAAGACCGTGACCGTTCAGATCGGCCAGGAAGAGGTCCGCTTGTCGAAGTTCTTCGAGGTCGTTGAAGCTAGAATTTGAAATTATATATGAATTACTAACTTGATACTTGAATAATTAAAATAAGTCTCTAATACCAGAATAGAGTAGAATGTTGTTTGGCGACCAAATCTGTAATTATTTGCTGAAAATTTTAATTTATTTATATATTGGGGGTGAAGATTGTGATCAACACCGAAAGGGCATTGAAATAAGCTGGAGCCTAGACCCAGTGAGTAAGTAGAGTGAACCTCGTAAGTACCAAAATCAGAATTTATAATCAGAGACGGAGCGCCTCAGGCGTCGTCTCCTTCACGATGTTTTTCAATATCAACGCGCTAGGCCGTGGTCCGAGGCTCCCTTGAGCCGCCCCTAGACGCGTTGGTATATGACTTTTTTTGGGGTAGAGTCTTCCACTCCCCCACAAGTCCGGTGAAGCTTGATTGGTCGAATAATAAGGTCGTTGTAGAATACCATGGTAGATCAACACCAAATGGGGAAATGAAATAAGCTCGAGTCTAGACCCAGTGAGTAAGTAGAGTGAACCTCGTAAGTTAAACTGTTTTTTTTGTAGAAAACCATGGTAGCTCCGGAGCTGACTATCCTTGTCGACACTTACATTGGACTGCACAAGAAGATGAGGGCATCAATTTCTTCGAGCAGGTACATGGGTCCCTTGAAGAGCACGGCCCTCGTGCCTTGCGACCCTCGCCGAGCGTCATTCGCCACCTTCGCTCGCCACCGCATCAGCTCCAGCTCAAATAACATCGTCTGCATACATACCACCTTTAATTAACAGAACAGTGTCAATTTCATTAAAGTGTCTGTTTAGTGTCTTTAAAGTTAAGAGTCTATAAAGTGTCATGTTCGCCACTCGAAAACCTTTCGCTTCTAGATCCAAGTCTAGTTGGGTCCCGCCGCCGTCAACTCAAATGACATAAGTAGTACGACCGGTTTTTAAAAAGGACCTTGGCTAAAGCTTTCTTCTGGGTTTAGAAACTAGAATTCTGATAATGAAATTCTAGGTCTTCTAAATAAAAATAAATAGGTAGGCACACTAATTTTGTAACTTACCTTGTCCCAGGTGAATGTAATTTTGGGTTTCCTCAAGCGTAAAATGTCAGTCACCGGTTGCTTCTCTATACGGCTGTACGGTCCGCCCCACGCCTCAACCAACTGGAATGACAATAATTCTAGTAAGGAGTGATGTTAGTATATCACAAACTCTAACATATTCAACGACAGCCTCAGCAATATTGAACTTCTTTTAATATAATGATAGTATACTCGTAGATGTCATAGAATATACGACAGCATTTTACTTTGTTTTCTTATTTTTTTGTAGGATGTTACTGCTTTAAGCTCAAGTGTATTTAATATACCTACTTACCCATGCTTTCGAATCCCGAATACAATATACCTAATACAATTTTGATCCGATTTAAATAAATAGTGTATTTCAAGAAATATAATTAAAAATAATAAAGACATGTTTACCTTCCCTCCAGCGCTGATGATCCTCATTTTCCTGTCCAGAAGTACTCCGAAAGGGAACAGTTGTAGGAAGAGCGATACGGGTACAGGTGGCAGAGGACAAGGTATGTTCTTGCGCAGCGTTAGGGACTGCACCTGCAGTTTAAACCACAAATTAATGGGGTAGATACTTCATACTTACTTTATAAGGTGGACCTGCTGAAAGTCGCAAAAAAACTGTTCCCGGTTGGACTTAATTAAAATCCTTGAAAGTAGTCTTTGGCAATCTAATCTAAGTAGTGGACTTTTAGCAGACAAGGGATAAAAATACAAAGTTTGTAAAATATTTTATCGGAAGGAACCCCTAGAGTCGTAAACGAGGAGCCACTGTCACAAAATCTTTAATTTATGTTTTAATTGCGTATAAAAATTTATGTTCTATAATCCGGAGTCCGAATACCTGCCGTAAAAAATCAAATTTCGTTGGAACATTTCTTGTTATAAAACTGGCTTAGTCTGAGGGCAGACGAACGTAATTTTGTGAGTCGTGAGTCGCAGAGATTCGGTCGCGCAATTTCTGCTGCATTCGGTTTCATACAAAACCCGTTTCGTTCACACGGCGACTCAAAATGAGTAACGTATTTTGTATGAAACATAAATTGCGCGACCGAAAATGAGCGACTCACAACTCAAAAATTACGCTCGTCAGGCCTCACCCTAAGAACATTTTATAACCCCTTTTATTTAAAATAACCAAGACTTCTGGAATTCATGATGTTCGGTCATAAAAATGGAGATAGCTCCTAAATAGGGTACTAGACAACATTTCGAAGCAATTTTCTTGCGACGTTACTTAATTTGATCTCTGTAGTTAAATGTTCAAGACAATGGCTTTGTAGGACAATGCTCAATTTACTGCCCGTTTTAGAAGCAAACGACTGTAGATGCTTTGTTGGAGATATTAATGGAGATCTAACAATAAAATTATTAAAAGGAAGGTTGGTTCCTGGCTTGCACAGAGCACATCTATTTAGTTATATATGTATTTAGTCCCAAAATTTTTTATTAAGAATTTACAAATAATTTTTTGAAGTCAAAGCTAATGATCAGAAGTAAATAGAGCTTTTGCTCAAACCATAGCTGGCTCTCGTGTCACACTAATGAATAAGAATAAACTCAATAGAATAAAGAAGCGATGCGATAAACAGAACTGGCAGGTTCGCGTAATTCCAAGTGTTCTTTTCAAGAATTTTCCAAGAGTGGAAGAGCCCACTGTGGACAGACACAAGCCTTTAGTGATGAAATCGAGGACAGGGACGAAACAACTCTTAAATGTATTTGCAAACCAAAGGTCATTTAAGTATATATGTATGACTGTCAGCTGTCTGGCACCCAAAAAGCGGCTAAAGCGGCTCCCAACTCTCTGTAGTACAGGCTCTGCCTAGTTTAGGGTTAGATGGCCATGTGTGAGATTTCCCCACTTTATTTATTTATAAACGTAAGAATTCAAAAATAGAAAACATTCATAAGTGCCGAACATCCGAAGCTTGAATTCGCCAACTTCCAATCAACCGCCACTAGCCTAGCCACTTGGCCAAGCTCTATCTACTATCTAGCTAGGACATTATTTAATTTACCTATATTTTAAGTTACTAGTAAAGAATACATTAAAATTCTTAATCATCGCTCAAGCAAAGCAAAACGATGAAAAAGTAAAATAAAATAAAATAAAAATAAAGTTGGCGAAGTTTACTTAGGATTTCAATTTGCAAGTTATGTTATTCCTATCGCCCATCTGGCACCGCAATGGCCGATAAAATTGAAAAGCTCTTCAAATTGCAATACTCCTTTCCTTTGGCAGAGCTAGTTGAATCAATTCACCGAAATAGGTCATTGAGAGAATTTATTGCCTTTAGTAATTTGGAAGCCTATAAACAGCTGGTTTATTATACCTAAGTACTTTAGAGTTCGTGAAACCCTACTGAGATACAATGTATATTCGTTTAGAAATGTCGTTAAGCAGAAAATCATGCAAAATTTTTAATAAAGCTCAAAGAAAAATGACGCTCAATTTATGATACCTACTTATGATATTAAATTTCTTCTTTCCTTTAGCAAATAAAGCAATAACTGTCCGTATAAATTTTACGATTGGATGTCTAACTACGGTTATTTTGGTTTTTCTTTTTCACTGTAAAAACGCCTTGTTCATTACTATTACTACTACTAACAGATGATTTATTTATATATGTATTTATAAGTAAGAACAGTTCACAATCAGTCAATATTAATATACGCTAAGCTTTTTTAATAGTTTTTATTTAAACGCTCTTAACTTGACGTGTACGTACATACAAAATTTCAGCTCAATCGGTTGAAGATATCTACTTCAAAATTGAGTTCAAAGATTCCACCCGAACAATCATACATACATTGCAAGTAAAATAAAAGCTTTAAAAAAATTATAGTCTTGCAAACAAAATGTGAAATCTTACATAGTCACTGTTGTCGAACTCGAGTCGAAGCACGGCGATATAGTAGGAGCCCTCCATAGTCTCCCTGACTACCGACACCTTCAGTTTGAGCGAGAAGATGTCTTCTGCTATCTCGTACAGTTGACCTGACAACATAAACAACAAACATCCATACATACACTTAATAATTCCTTGGAAGTCAATCAGAAATTAATCAGATTCTTTAATCTTTATTTTTCCCCAAAGGCGAATATATAATGCGCTGGGTAACTATGTTTTTATTCTTCCTATAACTGTTTTCTGCCACCCTTGGCATAATAAATAACTTTGGAAAATATTTTCGACACAATGTCATCACATAGGCCATCGCCTACGCCGTAGCAAGCGTAGCAATTGCTACGATGTGCTACGGTTACATGCAGTATTTTTCCTTTCCGTTTGTAATGCTATAATTTTACAGAATTATATTATAATATTATATAGTAAAGTATAATTATATAATCTATATAATATTATAATCATAATCATCACCATAGTCATCATCAATATCATATTTTTTGCAAAAAAGTTAGGGATCCTTACTAAAACTTTAATAATATAAACCAAGCCCAAAGTGTAAAAAAATACCTATAATATTCCCAATAATTGAATAGGCTCCGAAGGTACCAAACCTGATGAAACTTGGTACAAATATAAAATAGACGTTGGGAAAGAATATAGGCTACCTGTTACCGCAGGAAAATCCTCATTCCTACGGGAAAAAAACTGTTAAAGCGGGCTGAGCCGCGGCGGAAAGCTAGTAATGAATATACATACACAGACCTTCGCTACACAGTATAAAACAAAGTCGCTTTCTCTATCCCTATGTATGCTTAAATCTTTAAAATTGCGCAACGGATTTTGATGCGGTTTTTTTAATAGATAGAGTGATTCAAGAGGAAGGTTTATATGTATAATACATGCATATTATACTTAAGGATAACCCACAATAACCATTTTCCCGTGCAGAGCCGGGGCGGGTCGCTAGTATAAAACAAAGTCGCTTTCTCTATCCCTATGTATGCTTAAATCTTTAAAACTGCGCAACGGATTTTGATGCGGTTTTTTTAATAGATAGAGTGATTCAAGAGGAAGGTTTATATGTATAATACTGTAACGTGGTGCATTACCATGCCACCTCGTTGCCTCATTCTCATCTCATTTACCATTCTCGCCTAAATTCGAATATATTTAATTTTGGAATTCAGTCAATAATCATCCGTCATTTCATTCATTTTTTTACTCACTTTTCGTTTTCCCATCGGCCATGCCGGCCGATGTCCTAAATTCATTGTGATTTTCTGTGATTTTATTTATTAAACCTGTCGACAAGTTTATAAGAAGATTTATAAGTTTTAAGTTTATTACAAGTTTATTCTACTTCTACTTTTGTGTTTCTACTCATCGTGTTAACTTCTTGTCGATGCCTTGCAGGCGCGCTCCCTGTTCAGAGCGCGCTGCGGGCGCGACAATACATGCATAATATACTTAAGGATAACCCACAATAACCATTTTCCCGTGCAGAGCTGGGGCGGGTCGATAGTAGAGTATAAATAAAAAAATTGTGACACAGACCCATAAGATAGTGCGTGAAGCCGACCCTCGTGGAGCTGTATACGATTTCGGCGCCGTGGCGGTGCGCGCGCGTCAGCTGCATGCTCGGCGAGCGCATGCGCGGGAACGTGAACCGCATGCGCTGGTGGATGCTGTCCACTGATTGGAGGAACGTGCAGAAGTAACGGCCCGTCGCGCGGATCATGGAGTCGTACCTGACAACATTGAAGAATAATACACTGGATGTGAATAAAATAACATCCCCAATAAAATTGACAAGGTTGCCAGGAAGATGCTATTTCTATATAGCAATAACCCAACTATCTATATTTTCTAGGTATCTACATGTAAGTATTTACAAAGAAAATAGCAGAATAGGTCTACTTTATCTTAAGTTTTATTATGCTGGCCCCGACTCTACGTATGATGCTCTAACTTAAATTTGAAAACCATAATATGTCCCTTTCTCGTTCTTAACAACGAAAAGGGACTGGTGATTTTCAACTTAAATTTAGAGACGTCAATCATCGAATTTACGCATAAACATCTCAACGTTAATAAAAGCGCAGTTGTCAAATTCAGCCTAATTTTAAATATCATTCATTCAAATAAGATTCATTCATCTCCCATCCTTTTCGATTACCAAATCCCAGACCATGAACTTAAATTTAGATATTTTAGCGGCCACGCCGGAATTGAGCCCAATGCTACATATTATTATTATTGTACAGTCAACAGTAAGGTAAGCTGAACAATTTGCACCGTTCTTATGTACACGTGGTCAGCTTACCTTGCACTTGAGCGTACCGTTAGCGGCTTTAGTTTTTGAATTATTTTTATTTTCAATTCTAGTGTAGGGCAAACTAGGTTTTTTTTGTCATAACGCACGTAAAGTACCTAAGAACGCTTTCTGAACTACAAAAATAAATGTTATTTTGGAGCCCTAAACGACGCTCTATGAAAATTCGCTTCATTTTCCTCGTCTGATAAAGGAAACGCGCGGATCTCATATACTCGGTTCAATCGCTTGTCTCTCAGAAGTCAGTCGCCGCGCCGATGGATATTAATCGCTTTCCTTTCATCTTTCTGCTTTGAGCAAGCAAGCAATCAATATGAAGACGAAAGTTAATGAAAGGGTATTATTCCGGATGTTATCGATAAAGATGAACAAGCATTTTTATTACAAATATACGTATAGAATAAAATGTTGGTAGCTAGGTGTAGTCATAAAAAAAAATGCGAAAGTAACCCTGTCTATTAGCCTACGTGGCTTAACGGATTGCAATAATCATTCATACAATAATTAGATGACAATATCCTAATTTCTCAACCCTTCTCTCCTTACTCTACTTTTACCCTGATCCTGCGAAATAAAAAACCCTGGTGTTCTGAAGGGTGGAAATCTGTATCAAAAGATCACGATATCTGTAATTTACATTGGGATCATGATTACGTAAGAGCATGTATTTTTTCACTCACCCGTAGTTGCTGAAGAATTTGACAAAACATCTTCCGAAGAAGTGCATCACTTTGTCAGGGGTTCCAAACCTCTCCTTCATGACACTCAGCTTGTCTCCAGGCACCGTTATGTTGATATGGCTGAGGCTGTTCATCCTTGGCCTCACCGGGTTTCCCGAACCTCGTCTTCTATACACATCTAAAGCCACAGTGACACTACTTTTCCTCTGTCTCAGCGGTTTCAAAATTGAAGCTGTTGTTGTGAGTTGACTGCGGTTTTTGCTGGTGTCAGAAGTGCTTGAGCACGGTATCTCAACAACCTCATATGGTTTTTTCTCTGGTTCAGGACTGGGGAGGGATTCACAAGTGTCAATGGTGCTGCTATGTTCCAGTTTCACGGATAGACTTCTACGGTTGTAACTTGTGCTTGGATGGGGAGGGATCTCGAGCTCTGGGGCTTCATTTATCTGTTCAGATGATAGCGTCTGCGCTGGGGTTGGTTTGATATTCTCAGTAGAAGTATACGCAGTGATTTCTTTTTTAGTAGCCGCTGTCAATGCATTCGTGGCTGTGAATGGGCACCTAAATTGTGTCCTGTTGTCGGTATGGACTGAAGCGCTCCTCCAGGATGGTTTGGACTTCAAAGACGTTTGTTTTCGAAGCCCAGGGCTGCTGGGGCGAGACTGTGCTGGGCTGTTTGGGTCTTTGGAAATCAAACGAGCCAAAGCGCTGGCCAGACGTAACATGAGCGTGTCTGGGTATTGCTGAAAAAGCAAATATTTTGGTAAAAATTTGATTAAATTGGTACTTTGTATGGAAAAGTGTAAAATGTGGTACCTGCGTAGCGCTGAAGACCGTATTTCTTGCTCCTGCCTCTCGAAGAATAGTCTCCCATATTTCTTCTCCACATTCTTGCTGCGTTACAAAAATAAAAACATAAATTGTTACTGTAAATTAATGTCTAGTCACTATTTTTAGAAGTTAGGTATTTGAATACCTTTCGTTATAATATACCTACGTTACGAATAAAATACCTACGTTATAAAAAATTAAAGTAAAAGAAAATAGTTTACATAATACCTACATACTCGTAATATACGTTTTAAAGTGATTTGTATATAATAAGTACTCAACCTATATAAGTACTTTGATCTAATTGGAAAGATATTAAAATACTCATTCTTTAAAAATTCATTTTGTAAATGATAGCTGTCTGGGTACAAAAGGTATTTATAACAAAAGTTTGAGATTCCTTTTATCATGATCTTTTTGATTACGAATGAAGCTAGTGACAGCCATATTTTTAGATTATTGTACAACGAAATTATGACTTTCCTGTCCTTTGTACAATTTTAATAAGAGCTTGTGCTAAATCGAGGTAGATTTATTAACTGACAAGATCTATGTTGAAATTTCCATCTCCCACTCATATGTCAAATTTTATCATGTAGTCAACTCGAGTACGTTCAAGGTCAAAATTAATAGCACGAGGAAAGGAACTATTACATCGATTTCTCAACAGCACGTGACGCGCCAAAACTTATCCAAGTTTGTCGTGTACGTCATTGAATATGATGGCCGGTACTTGGAGACTGGCTCGAGTGTTGTGTTGTGGACACTGAATAGAGGATCACATTAATAAAACATGCGGACCGCCCGATATTCGTAATAAAATCATAGTCATAGTCATAGTCATTTATTTATTGCACCATGTGGTCAATCAGCTTTATATAGAGCACTAACAATAGCTTAGATTCTGGTTGTAAACAGAAGTCTAAATAAAACAGTCGTAAGAGCTAATGGAAAGGCACTTTTTGACTGGCTGCTTACCAAATGCCACTATAGGATACGAGTACAAGATTTTTTTAATGACAATTAAGTGCTAAAGTAAATAATAATGTTAATTTCACATTTGTTTGACATGAATAAATATTTGCATGCTGTATAATACTTAAACATAGCTAAATAGAGAAACTGTACTATGAACTAGTAAGACCTTTTGTAGGTAGGTACCTATAAATCAATCATTTCATTTCCATTTCAAGAACTTTCCTCTCGCCACATAGCACTAAATATAGTCGGTCATTTTATTTCTGTTTTATCTTTCATTGCTGTGCCACGTCCCTTCTGTTCCAAATTTCCTTAGGTAAAATAAAATTATTGGGAAAAATTCCGGCCCATCTAAGGATGCCCTTAGGCTTGTTGTTTCAACTTTTGGGACTACTGCTTTCGGTTAACTTATAAATTCACGTGGAACTTGTTTCATTTATAACGGATAATGTGACAAATAATTTATAAAAAAAAACTTTATACATTTATCTATTAGTTTCTTGACAAATTGGCATTTCAGAACGTGCAACATTGTTTTTGCATCGCATCAACTCCGCCATGTATGTACGTGCGTTATTTTATTTTCCAATTCATATTCGATTCGAAAATATCGAAAGAACTTATACACATCTAGGAATAAATTCAAAGGCATTTGTGTACGCACTGGACCTTCATGGTTAATTGGCCTGTATGCACTGTTCATTCTACTATGTTCATCCAGAGTCCAGACTTGTCATGGAGGGATTAGTCATACTCGACAACAACGGTAGTTAAGTGATTTTGTTCATACCACACTCGACTAAGCTCACTTACTAGTCCGGTCAATAAAGAAATGTAGAGTGCGTGAGCGGGAGCACAAAGCGGGAGCCTAAGCGATTTCTTCAGAAACTTATTCAGAGTGCTTAGGGATAAAACATACTTAAAGTCCTGACGTCTAGGAGGTGAGCTGGAGGGGGGAGGGGGGGTCAAAGGTCTCATTTTTAAGTTTTCGCCAATATTACAGAAACGATGCGTTGTAGCAAAATATGATCTAAGATGAAATGAAAGCTTATAAAATTCTCTACAACTTCTATTCATATCAATTTTTCATATTCCTAACCGTTTTTGAACTACACCCTCTTGAAATGTAGAAAGTATTGAGCCATTCGTTGACTGGACTATACGGCTAATTGAAAATACATACAAATTCGATATATTACTGCGACACCCAGACACAGTGCAAACACAAGTGCTCAACCATCACAAAACGGGGTCGGAGGTTCGAATCCCGCCCGCCCAGAGCTGAGTGGGATGAACACTTGTATGTAACCTTGTGACTGTATAATGAATGTTGTTTATTCATTTACTAGCTTCCTGCACCGCTGCTCCACCCGCGCTAACTGTTTTTCCCTTAGGAATGATGGATTTTCCCTCGATAAAAGGTAGCCTATGAGTTATTTTGATGTATAAGCTACATTCATGGAAAATTTCATTAAAATCCATTCAGTTTTAGCGTTAAAAAGTATAAAACATTCATCCATACATACATCCTTACAAATTTTCACATTTATAATATTAGTTTAGTAGGACTTGATATCTAAAATGAACAGTATCGTATGGACTCGTACAAGTAATTAAAACTCTCCCCAATTTTAGGCTTGTTGGAAACCTATCATTAATCTTAATCAATCAACGAAAACTACTTACGCACACAATAAGTACATAAAGATACGAGTACTACTAAAAACTTCCATCCTAAATTACCATAACGACTACGCGCTGAAATTTGGTACCTAACCTATTATCATCGTCATCTTTAACAGCTCATATATTATTATGTCCCCACCGAGGGGCTCGAGCCTACCCTTAAATTAGGGTGAATAGACCTTTGTTGACCACGCTGGCCCAGTGCGGGTTGGTCAACTTCACACTCAACCCTTGAATTACTTCGCAAGTCGCAAGTGTGTGCAGATTTCCTCACGATGTTTCCTTCACCGTAAGAGCGTCGAATAAACGTTTATATGAATTCGAAAATTTAAATTACCCTTCCCATCACCATACGACCACATTACCACCCGAAATATATAGACATACATAACGTAGTTATATTCAATACTAAATATATGTGTAGTAATTGTGATTTAATAAATAGAAGCCATTAATGTATAATACATAGTGTTAATAGAAGCTGATTATGATTACCCTTGCAGACAAATATGTACAGGATGGATTAATTACATAATCTCGTCTATCCCAATGTCTATTTACGTAGCGAGACATAGGTCAAAACATAGGTTTATTAATTTTGTGGCACAGTCAAAATAGTTAGAATTTTGATTGTCTCCTCTATAGTATTAGTACCTTCATTTTATTATTGATGAATTATAATATAACTTACCACTATAAAATGTTGGACACTTTCAAGCAACCACCCGTACATGTTACTGAAGTGTCTTAACTTTTTTTACGAAAGTTAACAAACAAAATTCGAAATTATTTTCTCGCTGCTCCGACTGACGTTTGAAAATGGAACTGAAAAAACTTTTCTTTTAATATTTGGTGATTGCGATTTGAAAATAGAACTTTGTCTTTTCTTCTTAAGTTGGGGCTGTTGCTGTTATTATGCAGCCTTAGCTAAGGGTAAACGTTTATCCCGCGAGGCTTTCGCGAAGGTACTGAGTGAGGGTCCGTGATACACACAGCTGCTTTGTATGCTAAGCACATCCCTTGTTACAATGGAGTGATAATAACAAAGGCTCGTAACCGTAATGGTTTTTTGACGAGTTATTTTGCAGTTGACTTATTTAAGTAATTCATTTGTGTGGCGTATGCAGGATCAACGCGCGACTTTTGTTTTTAGAGACATTTTAACCTAATAAAACATATAAGGCTGTCGTTTTTCTGCTCTACCACAAAGTCTCGAAAAGCAAGAAAACATACACGTATACATACATACATAACATTACTACGTATATCTATTTTATTGTTTTTTTCCATTGCCTTAGCAAATACTGTAATAAAGTAATAATAATAAGATAATGTGTTTTTGATTTTCGAATTCATGTACGTTAATTCGACGCTCTTACGATGAAGGAAAACATCGTGAGGAAACCTGCACACACTTGCGAAGTAATTCAATAGTTGTGTGTGAAGTTAACCAACCCGCACTGGGCCAGCGTGGTCGACTAAAGCCTTTTTACCCTGATTTCAGGGAAGACTCGAACCCCTCGGTGGGAACATGTATGAGCTGTTAATGATTAGCAAATATGAGATGAAATGTCTCAACTTAATGGTTTTGAGCGACTATCCCTGAGCAACTTTACTTCAAAAAAAACTGTAAAATTAAAAAAAACATTCAACACTCCTATACTACAATATAAGTAGGTAAATAAAGCCTGGCCAAAGAAATACAAAATGTGCTCTGGGGGCGCCACGTGTATATTTTTATGTTTATGGCTACAATTTCCATTATAAAATTAGTTCTACAAAAAATCCGCAATATGGCGAGGTTTCTTATTTCTCTGGTGGGGTTTTACAAAAGATAACCATTATAATCGTACAATTTGTTGACATAAAGCGGAGTCAATACTTTTTCGTTTCAGGAAAAAGATAATTGTACTTTCAGTTTATTCTAAGCCAAGCCTTCACTCTGTATGTAACTAGAACCAACTACCTACATAAGTCCTCTCCATTTTGATAATTTCATTTGCGAAAACATAACCTGCTTGCTTCCTACCTACTAACATAACCTATAGCGAAAGTACACTAACATCATTCCACTCAGTTTCATACACAACCTTATCAATAATTTACGAATGTGCTACTTAGGTTCTCTTCATGTAGTTTTACCGGGAGGCAGAAAATAATATTGCGCAATTTCGTTACCAATTCATATCGGCGGACTCGAGCTTTCCCTAAATTTTGGATCGTAAGCCCTATATGGAACGGCCGGATTCACACACGATCTTACTTAGATTTATTAATTAAACGGGCTAACATTGTTAACATGAAAATGAAGACCATAACTTCAAATACTATACCCACAACATGCAAAAAATGTCTTTACATATTTATTTATTTATGGCCTCTGTGAAATTTTAAGCTACGCCTGGGCACTGCAAAGTTTAGGTACAAAATGAACCCTATTAACATCATTAACAGCTCATATACGTCCCCACCGATGGCCTCGAGCCTACCCTGTAATTAGGTGAACATGCCTTAGTCGACCACGCTGGCCCAGTGCGGGTTGGTCAACTTCTGACACAACATTTGAATTACATCGCAGGTGCATTTAGGATTCCTCACGACGTTTTCCTTCACCATAAGAGCGTCGAATAAACCTCGTAAATATGAATTCGAAAATTTATAATTAAAAACACATACCGAGGCTTAAACCCTCGAACTTCCGAATGGAAGTCAATAGCCCTAGCCACTTGGCCACCAACTCTCTCAACCGTTTATATATAGATATACATAATATAAATATAAACTTCGGCTTAGGACTTAAAAATGTAAATTAAAAAACAATCCCAGTTTCTTGTCACTCCGCTACGCAGACAAAAGGTCCCTCCGCCCTGCGACCTCCGCAGAATACTCGTAAAACATTCCTTTTGCATACCTACTTTTTCGCGAAAACTACTTTAGGGTGCTTTTAGGTTACAATTCAGTAGAGACACGGCAATGAGAAATTTAGAAGTCATTGCATAAATAAAATAACTTTCGCTGCAACTTTCATAGCACTTTCAACGTTGAACCACGTTTAACTTGAAAGTTCCAAATAATCACGGTAGGTAAGCCCGTTTAATGTCTCATATTAAGTGAAACGTTACTATTTATTGTCGTCAATTAGGAGTAGGTAGTTAAATCAAACGTAGTTGTTTTGGGTGTCCTTGCCCTTCTTGGCTTACGAGAGTTGTCGGCGAATATAGAAGAGAAAGAGAATGAATAAGAGAGAAGGAAATCCCGGTATATTTTAAGATCAGCGTTCAAAATCTGAAAAAGTTTATGGTTGACTTCTGTTCGAGTGTCCTCTACCCTAGGGTAGAGATCGCTATAAGCGGTAAGGCCGCCTTTGTGGACTCTGATTACCTGTGTTGTTTTGTAATTGTTTCCGTAATGAAACTTTTCTACTACTTAACGTCCCGAAGCCGTTGAAAGCTTACTTTTTACAATAAAATGAGACGCCTCAAGTATCAAAAAGAAATATAAAAAAAGCTATACGTTTTTCTACGCGTTCGCGATATTAAACGTTTTTGTAACATCCAAAGGGCATAAGGTCGCTTGCACGCACGCACTTCTCTTTATTGAATATTCTCTTGTCACTCGAAATGAGTTTATTGCCGAGCCGCAATGATGTCATATCACTATTGCCATTAGCCAATGCATGCTATGCGTACTACGCTAAATTGGCTCCTGCGTGCACCAATTCTGATGGTGATGGGATGACTGAGGATATGTTTCAACGATCTCGCCTGCTATGATCTTTATTGATGACTAAGGGAGTTAAGAATTTTTCGCAATTTTACTGTTTTTTGCTATGTTTTGATATTCGCGTCATTGTACCTATTGAGCATCGATGGTGCCTTTACTTTTCTTTTAAATAAATAAAGAAAATTTTTAAGTTTATAAAATTTTATCTTACACGATTTTTTAAGTAAGCAAGTGACAAATCTAATAAAACAAAAATATATCAAAAATATATTTTTGTTTTATTAGATTTTTTATTTATATTAGATTTAAAGAAACATAAAAAGCTAAAAAGTAAAAACATTCAAAAAAGGTTCTGTCGCCAACAGTCCCAATCTTAAGTAATTTTACAGGGAGGGGGATTTTTCTATGGATTTATATTTTTAGGTAGTTTGGTTATTGAAAATTATATTATTGTATTTAACGCTGCTATGTATTATATTGGCTAACTCATTAAAAAATACACCAGTCAATACGTAGCCCTTAAAAAAATTCAATGTTTTTCTCTATCCGAACTAGAGTTTGGCACATGAAAGTAGACAACCGATGAAATTTGAAAACATTGTACCGGCAACAAAGTTACATAGAAAAAAGAAACAAAGTATCAAATTAGGCAAATCCATAGAATCGGTGTTGCCAGGATGATTTTATTCAAATTTGCCGCGTTTTTTCATTGTCTACTTTCATGTGCCAAACTCTATACTTTACGGAGCTTAAAAACTTCTATTCGACACTATATTTTCCGATTTTAGCATTTGTGACTACACAGAGAGCTTAGTCAAATATTTGACTATATAGGTAGATTTCCTATAGGTAGAGTTCCGCTATTCCGTTAAAAAAAACTGAACAACAATGACAGAATAGGACTCTGTTCAGCGAATCGCATTGGGGTCAATTACACGCGCCCTTCCAAGGACGCGCTCATTCAACAGGAACCCGGCCATATCACGGCCGTTATTAGGTTACTGGTTACTGACTGCTATCATCATCAATAATGATCTAAACACTGCTCAACTGCACGAAATTGGACTCTGTAACTACATCATCAATCAACGCGGAAGGGTGAAAAGTTACCGAACAAAATTACCGACTTTTATTTCAGCCAGTTCGTAATTTTATCTTCTTTTTTTAAATAAGCGTTTTTTTATCCGATGAAAATGACAAAGCATTTTTGCCAATTAAGCATCCCAGAATAGAAACTAATTCCAGCATTTCCAGCCAGCTACAAAATTGCCAACTAGAAGTATTTTATCGTAACAATTTTAATTTCAAGCGCTTACCAAGACGAAGTGCTGGACACTTTGCATGAGGATCCCGTACATGATAAAGAACTTATTTGAAGCGGAATGGTGTCGCAAAACGGTTTTGTGACGTGTGTCGCCCTTGACCACTGAGGGTAAACTGCAATTTTTCCTGTTATGGGAAAATGGGCCCGTACTCATGTAATGTTTACGTCGTGACGTCATCCTTCCTTTATTAAATTAATTGTTCTTTGAAACAACTCCGTTCTAAGTAATGGATGAACTGTCAGAGGAAAGTTCCACTTTCATATAGGGAAAGTAATGTTTTTTATTTGTAGGTACGTGGCTCTCTTCCTTCCTGGAATTGGTAATGTAATAAATGGTGATATGTATGCGCAGAATAACAACATTTCGGTATTTTCCAATCGAGTAAAATGGAAAAGAATATTACCAAAGTGATTTACAGCTATGCTACGTGGTAAGATTTTCTGTCTCACTGCTTACTTGTCATACCTTCGTTTCGTGGACTATTGGTCAAAGCTCAGCTCAAAAGTGGTCACAAAATAAAAAAGGATTTGTGACCATGGACTTAGCAGCACAGATACAATTAGGTCCATGTTGTGACTATCTCTCGACATTTGAATCCTTTCAAACGAAACACTCATTGTGAAATAGCATAGAGGTAAAAAGGAAATAGTCGAAAACGTGAACCGTGCCAGAAGTCTAGAAAACCGATTTGTGCGTAATTTTCATTACAAAGACTTGACATTCGATTTTAAATTCCACGAATTACTTGTAGACAAAGAAAAAGTCTGTTTCCGACCCGTAACCAGTACGGATCATTCAACCTAAATCCAACAAAATACGGTCCAATCTCATTGTACTGCGATCGTAAATATTGGATGGTGATTGGAGAGATTTTTGCGACAGGAAAATTTTATTATCATTGAAAGTCAATTTACGTCAATTTCATCTTCTTATTTTACAGACTGAAAGTTGTCTCTTAATGTAATTTGGTGGTGTTGTGCATAGAGGAGATCGTTGGAAGACGCCTTTTCATTATTTCATAATATATTCTGTGATATAATATAATTAATTAAAATTTAAAAAGATGCAACACGCACGATATTGCGAGTTTCTTCTTTCCGTTCTTCTCTACAGACGAACGCCACTTTTGAACGGTCAACAGTAGACAGGAGAGCTCTGTTTAGTAAAATTAGAAAAAAAAACCCTATGAAATTTTAATAAGTAAAATAAAATATCAGTTAGGTTTTTCAGAATATTCTTCATCATTTGCCGACTGTACGATATTTTAGCGAATTTCTATCAATTCGATTTAAATAAATAAGCTCATTTCGGTTCGTTAAGTCTATTTCCCGGACCGTCAAGCTTAATGAATTCCTGTTTTTTTAAACAAATTCATTTCCTTCAGGACGTTCGGGTCGCGAAACCGAATAACTTTTCCAGATTTTTGGGGCAGCATATTTTAATATGAAAATATAAACGGTTTTTGTAAAAAATATCGAATAGAAATAAAAACAACAACTATCCTTAAGTATTATTTAAACAAACGCGTACCTGCGATATGTTTTCACGAGTGTGTTGTCTAAAGCAATAAAAGTGTTGTTGTTTGTTACATGGGTACATTTTTCGTTTATAAACTTGAGGAGATTTAACAAAAAAAAAAGTTTTTATTGTATTACATGTTACTGGCGCGTAATGGAGTTATTTGAAATTGGACCTTGTATGTAAATTCAGGCAATATAGAGCAAATATAGAGATTGCCTTCATATTGCAAATCCCAACAATGGAAGGAGAATCGTTTCTCTTGCGACCCTTTTTTATACGCTCAGAAATCGTCGAGGGACAAATAGGAATAACGAATCGAGTGTTTTGCTGATAAAATATAACCTCTGGCAGATTGAACCTTGTAAAAGTAGAAAATAAACGTGAGTACTAACATGGTGAGAGTCTGGATTTAATAATATAACCTATGTACTTATTAATTGGCCTCCCGCCATTGTTGAGAAGTAAATTAAAAATAATCTATGGCATTATCGCCACTGCAACGCGATAGCCTGGATCAGGGAAGTTTGAAAATTAGCTCGCTTTTGATTCTAAGACCCCGGCTGAAGTTTGCCTATAAAGTCAATAGCGGCGCGGCGTGCGAGGTTTTTCGCTTTGATTGAACAGTCTGTGCACCCCGCCGTATTTTTTCTAATTTATGATCCAGCCTTCAATGTTCGTTCACCTCAAAATTGGCTAGGCATTGTCGCTTATTTTAGTCAGCTACATTGCCTAGATCATTCTAATGAAGGCCAATATATTCAAATTATCAACATTTCTTCTATAGATGTCGGCAAAGACCGAAATACAGCATGATGCAATCTAAATGATATTGTATGAGCTTCTGAACGTATTACTTTCATTGTTACACAAATTCACCCAAAAAATTCAAGGTTCCCGTAGGTATTTCAAGAGGCGACTAATGGCAGGTATATAACCCAGCCGGAATGAGCAACATCACCCAGCCACAAAATATTTACGTAAGTATTTTCAGCGGTCACCAGTGTACTCGGAACAACTATAAACAACTGCCATCCACCTGCCAAGCAGGGATTTATAGTAACACTGTAGAATAGCATAGTATTATTGTATTTTACAAATTATACTATATTGTTGACATCTCTGCACGATTGCAATAAAATATTTGACCTTGACTTTGGTAGCAATTTCCTCCAGAATATTATAAGTTATAATGGTGACTATGAAATCGATATTTGGGACAGCCTGTATCTAGGCCGGACAGTGCTCCGATTGACCTGCACAATTAAAAAGTGGTCGTTTGCTTTAGGAATTGGTGCGTATGGTCGCGATTGCTAGGCAGACACTGATATTGGATCGCGGCCTACATATTGCCTGAAAACGGGATGGCCAACTCGCGGGCTCTTATGGCCACTAAATTTTTTTTATATATCCAAAAACCTGAAAATTATATTTTTTAACTATCTATCTATATGTTTTATAGGTTTTGAAACGATCATCATCATCATTAACAGCTCATATATATCCCCATTGGAGGCCTTTGTCTATCCTGAAATCAGGGTGAAAAGGCCACGATGACCCAGTGTGGGTTGGTCAACTTCACACACAACCTTCGATTTAATTCGTAGGTTTGTGCGTTTAAACAATAAAGAACAGTTATTAAAGTATATTAATAGAGGTTTTTTTTGTAGTGCACTCTGTAAATCCATTACTCTGTTTGGTATTTATTTAGTCAGATACTTTGTCTAAATACCAAATCTGTTTTGTCTGAAAGAATAACAGAATACATATAGACCAGTAAGTAAATAAAGGTTAAATTAACTCTTGGATGATTTGGACTCTTGAAGTAGGTACCTAAATATATATTTTTAACTTTGATCCATATCCTAAGAATTTTTATACAGTACGTACGTTTCATATACATTAGTTAGTTTCCTGACATAAACAAACAGATTTTGTTGAGCTCAGTAGAGATACTGCGGTTAGTCTATTTCCCAGGAGGGTTCTACTTGATTTACGTGTCTCTAAGAGATTAATCCTAAATTTTAGATAGGGAAGTTTTCTCATTATTTTCAGCCTTAGCAGCAAGCGCACTATCCGATGCTGTTAACATTAATTTACAAGATGAATATAAGCAAAATGAACATTATGTTTATTATGTAAATTTTAGAAAGTTCCGGAGTTCAGATTCATTTCTTTAAAGAAGAGAATGTTTTTGTCGGTTTGCTTATTTCACTTTCACGGGATCTTTTGGAAAGGTAAATCCAGTATGGGATGAATCATGTACGTGTAGACAATTTTTTTGTGCGAGGAATATCAAATAGACGAATTTGAAAGTTTAAAAATGAAAAGGAAATCGCAGGTGAGTTGTAAACTATAATAAAAAAAGGACGAATTTTAGATTCAATTTTAGGGGTATCTAGGTTGACCATCCCTGAGGCTCCCGTACTCTCGGTGTTTGGGGTCAAACGCACGCGCATATTTATCGTGCTCGCGGACAAGCCTGCGCATTCGTGCGGCGTACGCGCCGCGCATCCCTTCGTATCCCCGCACAAGACATGGGTAAGTGTTTTTTTTTGTCACAATTCTAAATATCGGGTGGAGAATATGGTTATTCTGTATTTCTTCTTTTCGAGTCGATATCTCCAACTAGAGAGTTCACGACCTTGCAACTATGCGACTTAGCCTCCCTCTGTTGTCTCGATCAAGAGCAATAATAAAATTTTAAGAATAATATAAGTATCTAAACATCAGCTCATACAAATTTTAGCATTCGTTTAATACTTCTAAATCCATAATTTCTAACTTTTAGATATTTTTCTTAGTTTGTCTTGTCTCATAGTGATATAATTGCAATCGCGAAAGTATAAAATTACATGTTTAAATGCTATACCTAAGCAGTAACTTTATGAATAATCGTTGAATGTTTTAAATTTATGTTCCCTGTATTAAAAAAAAACACTCGCTGTTGCGGAAATTGATCTTGCAAACTTAGCCAAATATTCTACAAATACGTCTACCTACTGTGAAAAGTGACAATTTATTACAGTACTAGCTGTCCGCCCGCGGCTACGCCCACGTTGTTTTTAGATTTTCCCGTGGTAAAAAGTATCTAAGATGTTGACTGGAGATATAAGGTACCGCCATGCAAAATTTCATTTTAATCGGTCCAGTAGTTTCGGACATAAGCCCGTACAAACAGACAAACCGACAAACAGAGAAACAATAAAATTTGAAAAACATCAGGATTTATGTTCTATAACACGTCTTGCATCCCCCTGACTCGATTTTAGGCATTTTTTTTCTATGTACAGATTTTCGACCTCTACAATTTTATTATATAGATTTAGTGGGTTGAATGACTTGTATATGAATCCAGCCAACCCTAAGAGGGATGTTGACTGTATTCAAAGTAAATTATCTTACACTATGTAGGAAATAAAACATCTGAAATTACTATTGTATAACTTATGTAGAGGCGATTTTTGCCAATTTTATGATTTGTTACAGTAAATCAAAATAAAAATCGTACAAAAACAACAATACAAGCTTGTGACGTCATAAAATAGTATTCCCTTTAACTTTTAATTTAAAATATTGTTTTTGACATTTCGTAAAAAGAAGCTCTTTGACTAGCCATTCAACATCCCATTGGGCACCGCTTAGTCGTCATTTAGAGTAGGCGCGAGCCCCTCGGTGGGGACACATAGTTCTTAAAAAACACACTGTAGAATACGAAGCGACCTAAAATACTTATTTTATATACTAATTAAATAAATAGGTACTTGCGTAATACGTCAATCTAAGCTATCGTTACCACAGTCCACAATCAACAGGCAGAATTTCTTGCACACTTAGATATCTTACTTCATCACAACTTGTAGATAATAATCAATTTTAAATTAAACTCACATTATTTAATAACCATGAAGTTTTAAAACAAAAATGCAGTCATTGATAGCTGGAGTAGTGTTAAAGAAGATTTAGTACACGATTTTTTATTTTGATAGTGCGCTTCTAAAAATAACCTAATATTCCAATTGACGCTTGTGCACTGCAATATAATGCAGACTGCATTTGTTTTGCCCCTTAACTGTATAATAAATAACCTGTTTATTATGAAAGTTAATTAATGCATTAATGATTTCATCTATTCGTTATTAAAGTTTAATGATATGATTAATGAGTTTACCTGGTCGGTGTGCACCTGATTGTTTTGCCTAAAGAGATGGTAAAAAAATTCTGAGAAATATATTATAGTATTGATTCACCTAGGACGTTAAATAGTGCAAAAACGAACATGCTTTGCCTTTTAAATCCTAACAAATATCACAGAACTATATATGTATGTATAGGTAAAATATTACAAAACAAGTGTACGTTTTAATTTTTGAAGCTAAAAAGTTACTAATGGCAATGAAAATCTGCAAGGCGATAGGCATTAAGTACTTACAGCAACTTTTTATGACAGAAAAATATCTCATTTTGAACAAAAACAATATTTACATCGGTCGAGACAACAAGACAAAAAGCTAGCACGGATTTGTATTTATATAGATTTGAATATCATCATCACACATCAACAAGAATTAAAGTTCTTTATATAATTATTTTATAGACGAAATTATGCCAATTGTTGCTGTCAACTCCATGCAGATAGATGCCGTGATGAGGAGAGGTTAGTGGGCCGCGCGTGGATCTATTGGGAATATTTGGGGCATTTCGTTTACGAGTTGGGACATCTTACAGTTTTTATTGATTTGTGGTTGAGTAGGATCGGGTCGAATTGCTACAATACTGTTTTCATTATTACTTATTAGTTAGTTAGTTTTGGAATTTTGAATTAAGGTATTTTAACCGTTGTTGTCGGTATTTTCGATACATTCGAAGTGTAGTCAAAACAGAATCAATCTTTCGAATATTTTAGATTACGTTCAAATATTTTTTCTATTATTTCATACAAATTAAAAATATCGTAGTATAAAGTGTTTGTATTATATGGTTTGTATTATGAATCGTAGTAACTTACATAATAACTAAAACAGTTTGAAAAAAATCGGTCGTAAATTGAAAATCAACACTCTTGGAATTGATGAAATCCCAAAAAAAATGTCCAATATTTATTTTTCATTCAAACTTTTTTCATTTCGGTTTTCTCTACTATAAATTAGTTTAGTTCCCATCAAACATAACTATTTCCAGATCCAATGTGCGGTAGTTTTAGTTTCATTCCTTGTTAATGCTGGTAAGACGGCCGTGTCTATAAGAACAGTTGGTGATAACCCCGCTGATAACTCTAAAGACCTCAAATTACGAGTAGGTACTATAAAAATTCCTCGTCCCCCCACAGGCAGCATGTGGGGAGCTGGAGTGGCTTGCCTGCTGTTGCTGCTGCAGACCAGCGCAGGGGGCGAAGTGAAGGATGCTCACGACGTGCCCCAAGCCCAAGAAGCAGAACCCAGCTACGACGACTACGACCCTTTAACTGATGGAAACCGTAAGCCAACGCAGTTTTTCCTCAGCTAAATCGACTTAACAAGCCTCCAAGTGAACTGGATCATATCATAGTTACTTATTGCTTTGTCTGTTAAAGAAAATGCTCTATAGACTCGCTCTCATATTAATCAGAGACGGAGCCCCTCAGGCGTCGTCTCCTTCACGATGTTTTTCAGTATCAACGCGCTAGGCCGAGGTCCGAGGCTCCCTCGAGCCGCCCCTAAACGCGTTGGTACATGACTTTTTTTTGAGGTAGAGTCTTCCGCACCCCCACAAGTCCGGTGAAGCTTGATTGGTCGTACTTTTTCGACACAAGCATAGGTCAATTAAAAAAAAAAGAAATATACTCGCGGTCTCTTCTTTTAATGGTAAATTCGTAAGTAGGTAATTTGTGATGATCGGCATCTACCTACCGTTCACTTTTTAATTGAGACTCAATATTAATCTCCTTTTGTTTTATTATATTAAACTATAAGTGACAAAAGTATTTAAAATTGTGTCTCTTTACAGTGGTATTGCCTGAAGAACCCTCATACAGCATACCAAGTAAGTAATATCTGAACAAAAATGATTTTAGAACAACCATTTTATCATAAACTTGCAGCAATGCTTAAATGATGAAATATTTTATTTCAGGTGGTCGGCCTTCTACTACACCTCGACGTAAGTATTGCAGTCAATGACATATTTAAGTAAATTATGCACCAAAAATAAAACCATCCTCAAAATAGCAGGTTCGCTAGCTTAGAGGCCTTTCAGTGCTTGCTTATCGTGTAGTTTTTTTGAGGTTAACCTACCTCATGAACCCTAGTGGCAAAATTATTAAGCCGCCTATAGGCCTTTCAGTGATTAAGGCAAGTTGATGAGGGAGAACGTTATATGCGAAATCATTGAATTACTAGGCGAGTTGGGTCGGGGTCACAAAACAAGCCTTGGGTTCGTTGTTCTTTGATCGTAAATACTTGTCTAGCAATAGAAAAAAGTTGTTTTAGTTTTTTCTCCTCTATTGCTATTTATTCTGTGCTATTGTTAACCCGCTCTGAACTCGTTCTCAGCTCAGGGCTTCTGGTGTTTGAGCATTTTTTATTAATTTTGCAGCAGCTGTAAGATGTATACAGAACGGCCATGGGTATTACGAAGGGGAGATCTGGAATATGGACAACTGCACCCAATGCCAGTGCTCAGGGGGCCGCATCAACTGTTCCATCAACACCGCCCTCCCTGGATGTTCATTACGTAAGAAATCTTTATGCCGCGAACACTAGGCAACAATTCTTCTTCTTATTGAGTGGGTTTCGACGTTAATTTACCTCACACCCAAAACAAGATAGTAGCCGGGACCAACGGCTTTACGCGCCTTCCGAAGACCGAAATCTTCTTTCTTTTCGGACAATCAGGTGATTCAGCTTCTTTGGACTTCTTTCATTTTTTTTGTACTTATAGGTACTGTGAAGTGAACTAACGATAAAATGTAACTTCGTGAAATAAAATTTTAATATTCTCCTATAGGGCAAAGTACCGGTTCTGTGGGGATAAGCGCCGGTAGTGGCAGGGCTCAAAATGGCCGTGTAGGTGTTACGACGTCGGTTCGAGGTTACCCCGGTCCTCCTGGTGAGGAAGGGGCCGCTGGTCTGCCCGGCATTCCCGGCGTCCACGGACCTTCGGGCGCGCCTGGCATTCCTGGACCCACCGGACCTATGCCTGATGTAAGTTTATGGAACAATTCTGACTTTCCACTATCCAATTGATACTGCTTCTCCGTCATTAACACTTTGGGATTGAGGTGTTATTTGATTTTATTCTTATAGTGACCACCCTGTATATAAATATATGTAAATTGGCTGTGTGATATACATAATCAAGAGGACTTTGTGAGCAGAAAATTCAATCAACTAATTTTATAATGTAAATTATCAATAGGACTAAAATGTTATTCTTATAAATTAAGTCTTGATTAGTTGCGACTGTAAAATATCGAGAGAGTAATGGCAACATTCTGTTTGTTAGGTAAACACATATTTGGCCCAACTGTCAGCTTCTGCGGGAGGCGATAAAGGACCTGCCTTCGATCCTTACCAGTACATGCAGGCTTCGGTAGGAGCTCCGGGAATCAGAGGAATACCAGGTACAGTTTACGTCAAATGGAAACATAATTAAAATGATTTAAGTTTATCTCATGGTCACATTATACTAATTTCAACTTGAAATGCTTTAGGACCTCAAGGCCCGCCTGGTCCGCAAGGTTTTCAAGGCCCAAGAGGAGAGCCAGGAGAACCAGGCCTGCCAGGACTGCAGGGCCCACCAGGAGAAAGAGGACCAATTGGACCGCCAGGCAAAGACGTATGTTTACTTAATTATACGAAAACCTCGTTCAATTCGTATATTTTACAACATTTTTATTTTAGCCTAATGTTATATGTTATTTATGTTAGTGGGTTGGAAATTTCAATTGTTATTAGTAAGTAATAGTAACACAGGTACGTATAACCTGCTGATTATCGGCTTCTGTACTTTTAGTCGCTAGTTGAATAGGCCCAATTCTAAGCTGTTTACAATTTCTAGGGTGCTCCGGGAGAAGATGGTGAACCTGGTCCAGCAGGAGCAGTAGGTCAAACAGGACCTCGCGGAGCCCCAGGAGTTCCCGGAATTCAAGGGTTGAAAGGTCACCGAGGATTTGATGGCAAAGACGGCACCAAAGGAGACCAAGGCCCGGCGGGAGAGAAAGGACCTACTGGATTGCCAGGACCGATGGGACCTACTGGGCCAGTGGTAAGTTAAGGCTTTTGGCATACTTTCTGATGTCTGAATATTAGGCCATATTCTAGATAAAAGTACTAAGTATTAATTGTAAATAATGTAATTTTAAACACGTAAAAAATAAATAAGTATTATAATGTAAAAATTTACATAAATTTAAAATTTGGAGTTCGGATTCCGACGAAAATAGTTAGGTAGGTACTTAGTAAATATATATGTATAGGTTTGGAGTCGCAGTAGTCAACCTCTACAACCCATGAGAAGATGGCCGGTATTTATTAACTAACGTTTGTTTTTGTCAGGGACCTGTTGGTTCTCGTGGTGAACGTGGCAGAGAGGGCACTCCAGGAGCTCCCGGCATGCGAGGAGCGGACGGCGCGCAGGGACCGCCTGGACCTATGGTATTTAAACATGCTTGAATAATACTGCTTGAAACTACACCATATTGCCACTCGAAAATATAATTAATTTCAGTACAAAAAAGAATTTTAGGATTCACAGATACTGACTAAGTTATGTGTAGGAATATCCATTATATCCCTATCTTTACGTTTTAATATAGCGCGGTGATCAATTATTGGAATCATTGCCATTATAAATTAAAAATATTAAAGACTTATCTTATAGTTTCTGCTAAAGAAATAAGCAGTGTTACTACTCCGTTATGTCTCCATTCTCTACTTTGTGAATGTTGGAGCGCTTACCAACGCCGCTGATTAATATTATTGTTTTAGGGTAATGCAGGAAAACCAGGCCCACCAGGTTTCACAGGCAATCCTGGCATGAAAGGGGAACAAGGTGCAATAGGACCAAAAGGCAGCCAAGGCGTGCAAGGTCCCCGCGGTGAGGCCGGTCGTCCGGGTCAACCAGGGGAAATGGGTCCCCCAGGTTTAGCTGGCAGGGACGGCACTCCAGGGGAAAAAGGTGTCCAGGGGCAATCTGGAGCGACTGGGCCCCAGGGCTTCCCAGGTCCTAGAGGAACTCCCGGAGCCGTTGGCGAATCTGGTGTTCCAGGCAGCAAAGGAATGCCTGTAAGTGTTTTACAATTTTTCCTACATAAACAATTACCAATTAAAGCAATTATACCTTAAAAATATAAAAAGAAAAAGAAAACTAAGTATTTAGCAGAATTCTGGACAAATAATCTATTATTCATGATCTGCATATTGTATTTATTATGGAGAAGTAGGTAATTTATAATTTATTTAATCTAACCTAACTTATTTAAGGGTCAACCTGGTGAAAGAGGCATTAAAGGTGACTCTGGGCCGAGAGGAGAGTCGGGTGCTTCCGGTCCTAGGGGATTACCAGGCACTGTTGGTCCAGAAGGAAAACGCGGCAAACGAGGATTAAGAGGGCCTGCTGGTAGCGTCGGCCCTCAGGGTGAAAGAGGCTTACAAGGCATGAGAGGTCTACCTGGAAATGATGGACCAATGGGAGCCAAAGGCCAAACCGGTGAACGAGGGGGTGTTGGCTTACCAGGACCTAAAGGCAGCACAGGTGATGCTGGAAGATCTGGACCACAAGGGTTACAAGGCCCACGAGGAGCGATTGGAAGGCCTGGTGTTCCGGGAAAAACTGGACCTGCTGGAGAAAGGGGTATTCCAGGCGCGGATGGAAGACCTGGCGAACAAGGATCTCAAGGACTTCAAGGAGTACCTGGCCCGCCTGGTAGCCAAGGGGAAAGAGGTTTACAGGGGGAATCTGGAAAAGACGGAGATGTGGGCCAGCCAGGCCCGCAAGGACCTAAAGGGGATGCAGGGCGCGATGGTAACCCTGGTGTTCAAGGACCACAGGGCCCCTCTGGCCCTTCTGGAGAAAGAGGGCCAACTGGACCTGCCGGACCTACTGGTTTTCCTGTAAGTAATCAAGTTGTCATTCTACATTTGAATTTGTCCATTCATATGACTTTTTAAAATCTTTATTTATAGGAAAGGGTTTTGTCATACAATGACCACGTCACCCTTATCGTTCTAACTAAAATTGCACTCTCCTCTTAATTGAAAATACACAATTTTATAAAGCGATCTAGCCGTGGATCTAGCCTCATCCGAAGTGGCCGAGGCAAGAACACTGTTATAAATGCCAACATTAGCAATTTACAAAAGAATGCACATCTTTCAGCTTCGACACGAATACACTCCGCTAGCATGTGGAACACATCCTCCACACAATCGCACTCTGTACATTCAGGTGAACGTATTTTGTAAATAATTAAAAGAATTATACGTTTATTGAGTTAATGCTGTATTGTAGGGACTACCCGGATCAGCTGGTTTGCCAGGATCTTCTGGTAAGGATGGTGAACCAGGCGTAGCTGGCCCGGCTGGCCCACCAGGACAAGCAGGACCTCGAGGAGAGAGGGGTTTTCCAGGAGAAAGAGGCCTTCCTGGTCCACAGGGCTCTCCGGGAGAAAAGGGAGACACTGGATCACAGGGGCCTGATGGACCATCGGTTAGTGATTTTCTATAGTAGTAGCTCAATGTAATTAACTTACGTTGAAGCACTTATAATATTTCCAGTCAATATAACAAAAAAATTGTTCTGCATTTGGCAATAGTTCTGATCTTCCGTTTATAATACGGATAATATCACCTTTTCGTACTTTTTTAATCTGTTCATTGTGAAGAATTATTCTTCATTTTAATATTAGATGCACATGGCTTCGTTTTGTATTTTCCTTTCTCTTTGGGAGTAGGTACTACTTATATCATTAATATTTTTATATAGTAAAGTTTATCGATGCCACTCTTGAGTTAAAAAAAAATACTATTATTCCGTTAGGTGTTGAACACATTTTAAACAGATGTCTGCTTATATATTCCATAGGGACCAGAAGGTCCCCGAGGAGCTAAGGGTCACCAAGGTCCTGTGGGAGCAATGGGCGTGCCTGGACTTCGGGGGATGACCGGCGCTCCCGGCGATAAGGGAGAGAGAGGCGCACAAGGACCTACGGGCAATGATGGACCTCCAGGTAATGAAAACAAATTTTTAAATACAAATTACGTAAATCATATTATTCTAATGTTTGTTTGAGGCTTTCGCGCTTTCTACACATTATTACTGTTGTTTACGGGTCTTAGCGCGATAATTTTAAATAGGTAGGTATGTATTACGTACAATTATCGCGCTAAGACCCGTAAACAACAGTAATAATGCATATTATTCTAGGTTCAAATTTCCAATATTGTTTTAAATAAAACGTCATCCGTTTTTTTATATAATTATAACAAACGCTAATATCCTTATCCTTATAAGTGTTGGCAAATTTTGATGTCAATAAGCATTTTTTTCAATTTTATTATTTTATATTGTACTGCGTATCAAATCTTAGACCGAAACTATTAAATCACGAATTTAATGACGAAAATAACCTATTACTTATGCTACTTGATTTTATATTGTTTAGGCCGTCAAGGAGAACAAGGTCCCCAAGGGCCTATCGGTCCCGCTGGACCACCTGGCGAGCCAGCTGAGCGAGGAGAACCTGGCTCACCTGGTGTTCCCGGTGAAGCGGGCGCGACAGGTTCTCCAGGAGAGCGGGGACAGCCAGGACCACAGGGGTCTCCAGGAAATCCAGGACCGCAAGGCTTGACAGGAATGCCAGGATTGAAAGGAGACAGAGGCTTTGCGGGCCCGAAAGGTCAACAAGGATCGAGTGGAAGTCCAGGTTAGTGATTTATGTACCTATCGCTTAGCTTTATTAAGAGATCGCAATTGTTGATTGTTACATAGGTGAACGCTGCTGCCCCTTCACTGGGCTTGAACGACACCCACAAGAGACGCTGGGTTTGTCCAAATTAAAAGACAAATACCATATAATGACCTAAGTGGCCTCCATTACTTTATATTTTGAATCAAGCTATTTCCACGAATCTCAAAAAGTTTCTGCACTTGACAATGTTTTCTTTTTCACAGGCGTTCCTGGAGAGGCAGGGCCTCGAGGCTTACCAGGGTTACAAGGCACTAAAGGAGCTCGCGGTGAACAAGGTCACAAGGGTGAGGCTGGCATCGCCGGCTTGCCAGGACGCATGGGCGACTTAGGACCTCCAGTAAGTATTTCTTCTCGAATCAATTAAATTATACTCGGTCTAAAGAAGTTCCTTCTCAAATATTTCATGCCTGATATTAATAGACATAAACTTTAGTGTCTGAAAAGTGAACTTATTTTGCACACTGATTACATAGACGGCTATTCATTTAAATATAAAGCAATACAGTCAACAATTAAAAACAGCTTCTTTTACGGTAAATCCACCTACCTAATATATTATTCTTTTCAGGGCCCTCAAGGCAGTGTTGGACCCGCGGGTGCGCCAGGAATACCAGGAGCCAAAGGATCTACCGGTGACTCTGGACGGTCAGGACCGCCAGGACCTATGGGACTTACAGGACCTTCAGGGCCTGAAGGAGCTAAAGGAGAACGCGGTTCCGAAGGAGATCAGGGCCCTCAAGGATTGAGCGGTCCCCCCGGTCCGGCTGGGGAAAGGGGTCCCAGTGGATTACCAGGTCTAGCTGGACCCGCCGGTCCTCAGGGTCTACGTGGTATACAGGTAAGTGTCACTTACTAAGTGAAGGAATACTACATTAATCAAGCATACAAATTTAAATTAGTGACTTGTTACATCGATTGAAGCGTATGTTTTTAGTCAATTTAAATAACATATTGAGCATATTGTACTCACATGTTTCTAGCAGTTGCAATAAAACAACGCTTGTAATGTTTGAACTTCCCCATAAGAACTATCAATCATAAATTATAAATCGAAACCGATTTCTAATTACAGCAATAAACATTCTTTTTTTCAACGACAAATCTCTAATTTTACCTGTAGGGTGAAACCGGCGCTACAGGGAAACCTGGATCAGACGGAGCCCCGGGCCCAGTTGGGGCTCCTGGTATCCAAGGACCACCAGGCCAGATGGGCGAGCCAGGGCCGGAGGGGCGCCCAGGCAAACAGGGACAGCCTGGCTTATCCGGCCGCCCGGGAGACAAAGGACCACAGGGACAGCCAGGGACTCCTGGAAATACCGGTCCTCCGGGACCTATGGTAAAAAATTATCTTCCTGCTGTGGTTAATTTTTAGTTCTCTGCAGTCTTCTCCAACACTATCTTACTTGTAACTTTTTCTTTTGCACTATGATTGTGACTTTTTCATACAAAGTAAAAGTGGTGACCCAAGTTTTTGAGAAATAAAATTTTGGATTTGAGGAAAAAAAGGTGCTGCTTGCGAAAAGTCGTCTAGTTTCATGAAATCACCCCTTGAACTTTTTACGAAATACAAATGACTCAATCCATAGCAAAGGTTTCAAACTGATCTATACATTGCCTTTTTAGGGTCCACAAGGCCAAGCTGGTCAGCCTGGACCAGCTGGTGAACGAGGCCAACGCGGTGAGACTGGTCTTCCAGGAGCCGACGGGCCGCAAGGTCCCGCTGGGAAGCAAGGGCCTGCTGGCTTAGACGGAGCTAAGGGCGAGAGGGGAGAGGCTGGTCAGGACGGACACAAAGGACACGCTGGTCTTCCAGGGCTGCCTGGCATGATGGGAACTCCTGGCAGGCAGGGAGAAAGAGGCTTGCCAGGACCTAGTGGGCCACCTGGGAAGGATGGTGAAGCTGGTTCTAGAGGTATGTAGAAATTTCAGATGTGGAAAAAATTAAGTCGTATATTCCATCACGTTTTTGCCTAGTATTTGGGTAATTATTATAATTAGGGTCCAAATAAATTAGTACTCCTTTACGACTCATCCTTTATTTAATGCTAATTCGAAGAGGGAAAGAGAATAAAAGAGGGACAGAGATATAACACAATTTAAATATGTGTCTGTCTAGATAAAACATGTTTATTACTGGTGTCAATTAAGAATATTTGTATTGAATTTGTTTGCGTTCACAACAGGTCCCCCTGGTCGCGACGGAACCCCTGGTCCCCAAGGCCCCCCCGGGCCGGCGGGCCAGCGAGGGCCCCCCGGAGATGCTGGGCGTCACGGATCCCCTGGACCCGCAGGACCCCCTGGACCTCCCGGACCGCCTGGAGAAGGGCTCGCATATGACGCTGCTGCCATCGCTGCTATGTTGCAACAAGGTACGCACTAAACTTGTTACACCACAAATTCCTGACAAAGTTGAAAGAGAGGTGTTGTCTCATGACATCAACACACTTAGCAAGCGGGTTTTTACACTGGTGAACGCTGCTGCCCTTTCCGGCAGACTAACTTGAGAATATTTTTTAAACCATAGTTGGAAGTGTGGAATCTTGTTAATTAAGTCAAAAAAGCAAGAAGTTTATTTCATTGTAATAAAAGCAATTATGATACTTCCTTTGCATCGGTTCTTCAGAACCAACTCTCTGAATTGAGGTGTTACTCTTAAATTACGTATTTATACGTCATCTTCAAAAAGAAGACGACGACGTCGCTGATAAATGAGAAGATGTAGATGAAGATGTTAGATGTTAATCAAGAAATGTCCTTCCAAATACTTCCAACCAAAATGTGTCTTTACAGGTTCCGTCAAAGGCCCCGACCCGCTGGGAGACGATCCGAATATACCAGCGCGATTCTTCAAAGACGATATAACTCCAGCTGAGCGGAAAGAAATTGTTACAAAAGCATACGAGCGACTGAAGATCTCTTTAGACAAGTTCCTGAAACCTGACGGGACAAAGGAAGCTCCGGCAAAGACTTGTGGAGATATCTTATACCATCATCCGACTTATGAATCAGGTAATAATTTTATCAGTCTATTCGGAGCGAGGTACAGTCCTCTTATATTTGTCACCAAAACGTAACGAGATAAGAAGAACTCACAATACGTTGCTATTCAGAAGTCTAATTTTTTCCCAGGTCAATACTGGATCGATCCAAATGGAGGTGATATTAATGACGCCATCATGGTTTATTGCGATATGAAGGTTGGAGCAAGTTGTCTGTATCCTAAACCGATGGAATCGCAGGACATCTCCTACAAAGGACGGGACAAGGAAGTCTGGCTGAGCGAGATGGAAGAAGGATTTACCGTGAGTAGAACAAACTCATTGTTTCATTAACTCAACGACAAGCCACTGACATTCATCATACAAGTTTCACTTAGTTTGAGTATCAGCAATGCTATTCTGTAAAAACAAAATCGAAAGTCACGCGTGAATTCGCAAGTGAGATTATGATTTGGTATTCTGTAACTTATGTAGTGCGATGCTAGCGCCTCCACGTGAGAGTGGCGGCGAGATGAACTGTTTCAAGTGAGATTTTGACGTTTCCTAATAAAGTACCTATTACACTGTATTGTACAATACCTATGTAATTTATTTTGAATTTAAATTTTCAAAGTATTACTTCCTAGCTTCCCGCCACGGCTCTGCCCGGGTTAACAGTTTTTCCTGTGGGAAAAAGGAATTTAGTCTATGTTACCGGGGGATAGTATAGCTTCTTAACAGGAAAAGAATTTTTGAAATCGGATTAGTAGTTTTGGAGCTTATTCAATACAAATTAAACAAACAAATAATAAATTTTTTTCTTTTTAATATTAGCATAGATAATTTCAATTTTAGTAGGAATCATTTTTAGAGGTACATTATAACATTAACTTACTGAATATCTTTATATAAATAAAAGTTAAAATTATTTTCCATATTTTTTATTAATATAATTAACGTAGTATATTCCAAAATATTGTGTAGTCTAAAAGGCCTTTTAAAACTCATCTTTCGACTCATCTTTCACTTCGATCGTGAACTCACATGTATGTATTTCGGTATTCTGTAACTTCTAAAAGCTCAAGTGATGTGAGGTGAAAATCAAAAACTTTGACAAGTTCTAGTGATGCGGTTAATCTTTGCGCTTTTAAAATCGATGTGTCATTCTAATTTTATTCGTCTAGTTACAAAAGTGAGATGAAAATGAAAGTGACTGTGAAAATCGAAGTGAAAAGTGAGATGAGTTTTAAATTTTACAGAATAGCATTCCAGGGGATAGTCTATTTGCACCACATAGCCTACCTAAGTTTATACTGTTTTGTACCACCTAGTTGTAAAAATAGGCTTCAATAAAAATTGAGGCAAATCTAGCCAAGATAGCGAAAAAACTATCCAATTTAAAATAACTTTACTTACAACATAATACACTTTTTTCAGTATTTTCTAAACGTTTAAGACTGTTTTTCATGCTTGCACAGATCAACTACAAGGCGGATTCTACCCAGATAACCTACCTACAACTGATGTCAAAGCAGGCTGTCCAGAATGTTACCTTCCACTGCAAGAATACCGTCGGGTACTTCGACCCAGCCACCAATAACTACCGCAAGGGGTTGAAACTGCTATCATACACTGATTCTGAAATTTTGCCCAAAGCTAATAACAGGCTAAGATATACTGCCTTGATGGACGAATGCAAGGTAAGTTATGAAATATGAAATAGTCTGTTATTGCAATACTGAAAATAATAGTCAACAGGTATTCTTCTTCCTTTCTCATGCGAGTTGTAAGTTCGTCGACCGACGTATACGATGAAATATTGATTGCAGAGAAATATAAACTCTTTGGCATGACACGCAGTATGCTAGAGGGGTCATATTTGTTGGATATCTAGCTAGTAGGTTTTTATTTAGCTTGCGAACAGCGACGTATCGGTTGATGTGGAGATCCGTGGAGGACGCCTTTGTCCATGGAAATCTATCGGCTAAAAAGAAGTTTTCTCTTGTAAATTACAAAATAAAACTTCCCTATGAATACTAAAAAACTCTTGCTCACAAGTTTTATCGTTTTCAGCACAAGAGTCTTGAATGGGCCAAGACGGTGGTGCAGTACGAGACGGACAAGCCTGGTCGTCTACCGTTGCTCGACGTGGCGGTGCGTGACGTCGGCAAACCCAACCAAATGTTCAGGGTCCAACTTGGACTCCCCTGCTTCAGTTAAAAAAGTGATTATGCTTAAGTTCAGAGACGATAACTAAGCCAAAATTACTTTTCAATGTCAATTTTAGTTGTTCTCGTCACGTTGATACATTTTAGTAAAGGTTGTTATTCTTTTGATGAATATTCAATAATGGAAAATTTTAGAATCTGCTAAATATGATTTAGTTTTGTCTCTGAATTTTAATATATCTGCAATCTAAACGTCTATTTTGTTTGACTATTTAAAAAAAGGTGGGCTATAATTTCAAATTTTCAAATATACCTACAATTCTTCAATTATAGCACGACATGACAATGTCATTATCCCTTAGACGTTTTCTAAAAACCGGAAGAATTTCGTGTTTTCGTGTAGGTACTTAAGTACTAGTTTACTGTAATATTTTATACAATTAGATTTGCCTAGACGTTTTTAGTTGGTTTAGACCTTTAGAAAGACTCTCTGGAAAACTACGAAATTATTACGTTAGTTCGAGTATTATTTCACATTTTAAAGAATGTGTAAATTAATACATTATTTTGGTACCTATTCAAGTAAGACATTCACTAGTTTTAAAATTTTGCATTTATATTATTATTTGATTGTATTTTTATAGAAAGTGTGCGTAGTCACTGTTTTTTTTTACTTAATCTTTTTAAGCTTAATTAGAATTGAATAATATTTTTTTATATAGTCCAAAATATTCCTCATTAATGTTTAAAACTATATATTATACCTATATGTAGTTTAAGTACTTAATTAAGTATGTACCAAAACTCGTCACAACATTTTAGTTTTAAGAACTTAATTAACATATTTTCTAAGGTCCAAAGGCTGTGTATGTACATAGTGTAAATATATCCTTATTTATATAAACAGGTTTTACATTAAAATAAGTGTGTAAGACGTAAATAATAAATGTAATAATGTTAAGATGACAACTAGTAAAATTTAAAATATAATTAAGAATTGAAACATTAAACAAATCTATTATTTTGTAACCACATGCAATTTATATGAGATACTAATATTTTAAAGAACTACCTCTGGCAACATTCTACATTGAAAAACATAGAAAATTACCCAGGTGGAGAGGAATTTCCGTACTTAAGGGGCTCCCTATGCTAAGTGGCGCCGCCGTCTGTTAAAAAATAATAACTCGCGAAGTATACATTTTTTATAAAATCCGGTAGGTCATTTTCAAGTTGGCGTGCTATAGTATATATAGCGGCCATAAACTGTATTTATTATATTCCGCTGTAGTTACAGATAGAAAATTTGCTAAAAACGGCCACTTTTGGCAAATTTTCTATCTGTAACTTCATCGAACTCAAACTAACAGAGTTGATGGCTTCTATATATCCTAAAACACCAAATCTTTAAAATGACCTACCGGATTTTTGAAAAACTGTTTACTCATAGAGTAATTATTTTTTAACGGATGGCGGCGCCACTTAGCATAGGGGAGCCCCTTAAGTACCTATCTACTGCCAAAGGACTAGATATTTACAATGTCTTTATCCACTTCCTACTACCACGGGAAAAACTGTAAGCGCGGGGGGAGGCGCGGCGGAACGCTAGTATTACATAAAAAGAAAATTTAGAATAATATGTCACTCAGGGTGAATGTAGGTATCTAATGGCGAAAGAATTTTTAAAATTGAGTAGTTTTTAAATATATTCATTACAAACATACTTACATACACACACACACAAACACAAAAATACAAATCTTTCCTCTTTATATAAATAATATGATATGATTGATTCGGCCGGATAAAAACCTTAGCATTCGGTTATCTGCAGATAAATATGAACTCTCTGACATGATACGACAGGAGAGTTACTTACATTTCTAAACGTAACCGTAAATGCTTCTCTCGTAGAGGTATGAAAGAAGTAAAAATCCTCATAAAAGATGTGACGGTTTATTTACTTTTTTTCCTACTCTTACATCGATACAATACAACAAACGGTTTATCTAAGTCCTAAAAGATAGATAGATAAATCGTTTTTCCCCTGTTGGTACTCGTAGTACGCGTATTAACCCAAGGCTTGTATTTCACAGGAGACAAAAGACAGAAGACCAAAGGGCCGCAGTTATGCGTTAGAATGAGATACAAATACACCGCGCTCACTCTTGCGCATAACTGCGTCCCTTTCGTCTTTTGTTTTCGTGAAATATGTGCCTAACTAGTCTGGCAATTGCTAATGGGCCGTTTGAGGCAGTCGAGGAAAGGCGGCACGTTGCACTCGCACCTTGTGCAGTCGGTGAAATCCACCGCGTCTCCGACGGCCAGGGTCTGGTTTCCAAACCCGCACTGAGCGCTTACTCCACGCACATTCAATCCCTTTGTAATCTTCATGTCGGAGGTAGCTGAAATGAAAACATATGTTTTAAAGCTTATCATCATCATCATCTCAGCCGAAAGACGTCCACTGCTGGACAAACGCCTCCCCCAAGGATCTCCACAATGATCGGTACTGCGCTGCCCGCAGATCGTCAGTCCACCTCGTGGGGGGCCTGCCCAATACGTCTTACGGGGCGCGGTCGCCATTCAAGAACCTTTCTGCCCCAACGACCCAAAGTTTTGAAGTATTTAAAGCTAGTTTTAATCACGTCTTTCATTTAATTAACATAAGACTAGCTGTCCGCCCACGGCTATCTAATATGTTGACCGGGGATATACCACCATGCAAAACTTCATTTAAATCGGTCCAACAACGGTTCCAGAGATTAGCGTGTACAAACAGACAGACAGACAGGCAGACAGACGGACATTTTTTTCAAAACTTGTATTTTTGTGTTCAGCTACACTCCTTTCAATACCTACAATCAGTTAGACACGCCGATTCTTCAGTTTTATTATAGTATAGAAGATAGTAAAATTCTTTGTCTATGTCCATCGAGGCTCCTATTTTGAATTAGGATGGACTGACCATAATGTAGGGAAACCCTGCACCCCGACCTAGGAGGGAGATAGAAGGCAGTAGAGGACGTAATAACCAAGACGTATTTTTTTAGAATAATTGAAGGAAAACATTGATTGTGTCGTACCAGGAAGTCAAGTAGTTGGCAATAGACAAAGAGAGAAAAGGGCCCAGTGCGATTTAATCGACAGTAAACCTTTACTTCAATTCGTTATTTTTACGAAAATCTTATTTTGTGGGTTGTATCAATTTGTATCCAAATATCATTGTATTCCTAACATGTTCAACTTACGACATTGGAATGTAATGGGACACGCGTCACCCTTGCTGGAGAAGACAGGCGCACATTTCCTGTAAAATAAGGGCTGCTGAGATATCTCCATATATCTCCCGCAGTTCCTCTCCCAACAGTCCTCGCCATCGGTCTTCCCGTTCCACTTGTCTGAACACACGCAGGTCGAGTGAGTATTCTCATGGTAGAATCGCTGGAACTCTTTGTAGGTATTGCCTTCCACTACACAGGTCTTCAGTTGGGCTATTGCGTCTTTTCCTGTGGGCAAAAAATGCCTTTTTAATACTCAACAGGCTAAAGATTTTCTGAAAAAATTACCTTTTGTTACATATTAATTTCCGGAACTTTCTTAGCTAAATTTAAAACAGGAAAGTATTTTTAGAGTCTTTATTAATCGTAATAAATCGGAACAATAGGTTAATTTAGTCCAGTTGTGGTCTTTGGCAAAGCTAATGCCTCATTATTAAATCATACACTGACGTGTACATAAATATATAATATATGCGAGTATACATACACAAGGTGACACATACTTATTTATGTAGGTAACTTCTAGATAAAGTGCAGTGTTTGAATATAGAAGTGTATTTACACGTTACAGGTGACAACCTAAATATTGCACCAGAGATCAGCGCAGGACTTTCTACAAAGGTAGGAAGTAGGAATACCCAACCTTACCTGCTCAAAGATATATTTAGCCGCGATTAGACTACACAATTGTCAGCCACCGACAAATTGGCGTTCTACAAATTGGAGTAAGTGTAATTGCAGTAAGGCTTCGATAATTAGGATGCTAACTACAATTACACTTGTCCTTACTAAGGATCCTAACTGAATAAGTGTCCAACAAATAGTGTAGTCTAATCGCGGCTTGAACTGAACTGAATCATCATTGCCGAACGTAAACCTAAGCTAGACGCGCCTAACTCTACATAGAGAAAAATTCTACTTAGTAGGCGGGGATCATAGCAGTGCCTTCCCGTTGGGAAGAAGCAAATTCGGCACAAAGTATGCTCTAAGACAGTACAATCTATATGTCGACGTACGCGATGGCGGACTATCAGGGGTGTTACACCCGCGGCTCGTCTAGCTCCTGAACGAGCCTGCGGGGCAACTACGTTTAGGATGAAGATGATGCACAATAAAAGAGGGGACTAAAGTCACGTAAATTATATTATATTAGCCACTGTAACATCACACTTTAATTATACACACTCTCAGGAGTTCATACTTTAATTATACATTTTGAAGGGTGGCCACGTAGTTCGTGGCCAAGAGCAAGACTAGGAATGAATAATAAAAATATGAATGATTGACGGATGATTTTGAATGAATTCCAAAATTAAATCCATTTGAATTTAGATGAAAATGGTAAATGAGATGAGAAATGAAGTAGAAAACAAAGTAGGAACGAGGTAGCACGCAATGCACCTCGTTACAGGGGGGTTGAAAAGAAGAAGAAGAAGAGGGGTTGATTCTTTAAATTAAAACATATTAAGTAATTGGATTATAATGATTCCTTGAGGTCGCGTTGCGTGCGCGGGCGCTAAGTTAAGACCACGGGAAAGGAGTCCTTTCCCGTGGTCTTAACTCAGCGCCCGAAGGACTGACTCCCAAATAGCATTGCGTCATTGCTTCGCGGCCAAATACTTAGCTATTGTTTCTGTGACTCTCAAACTACAACAGCGGATCTCAAGCAACTACCCCAAGACTTCATTCATGAACTAGCCTCACGATCCAATTCGGTTTATACCTTAGACTATAAATAGAAAATTTTCTTCTCTAAGGGTTTAGACATTCTGCAATCCGACTTAAATAAATAAAACTGTAGAGGTCGAAAATGCGTACATAGAAATAAAAAGGAAAAACCGAGGCAGGGGGGCGTAAAAAATGATATAAAACATAATCATGATTTGTTTTAATTTTCGTTTCTCAGTTTATCTGTTTGTCTGTTTGTACGGGCTAATCTCCAAAACTGTTGGACCGATTTGAATGAAATTTTGCATAATAGTACCTTACATCCCCGTCAACATCTTAGATAGTTTTTACCGCGGGGAACTCATACCTACGGTAAACTGCACGGAAAAGTCAAAAAATAATGCCGGCGTAGCCGCGGACGGACAGCTAGTTACGAGTATTAAATAACTATTTGATCAAATTACTATTGAGCAATAGCTCACCTCGCGTGAGCAGTGCAGTTGAGCTATAAGGAAGAAATGAATCCTACACTCACCACAGACTTCGCCAGTGCTACAGCAGGAGTCCACGCTGTACTTGCGGATGCACTCTTCACTCAGCTTTTCTTCTGCGAACCACTCCGCGCACTCCACCAGTGTGCAGGTGAAGTATGGCAATCCGTCGGAGATGATGCACGTGCACCGTCCGTTGCAAGGATCCTTGATCAACTGCTCTGGCAGCCGCGACTTGTCTGGGTATGCTACTCCTCTGTAATAGTTTTATTACTTTAATATTTTTCACTATGTTACCGCGGTTTCGTCGGCGTTAATATTCTACTCGTGAGAAAGGATTATTTTCGTATGGTAAAGGTTATGTAAAGTTTATTTGGACAATAGCTATAACAAAACAAACAGTCGATTGTTATTCGAAGCCTTATGGACAGTAAGTAATTTTAACAACATTTGAATTGTTCATCAAACATGTCAGCAGTCGCCGAAGATCAAATTGTCGGGGTTTCCAACCATTCGCGTCTCGAAAGGTCATCTTCATTTTTTGCTGTCCTGTGAAGGATACTTGAGACTTTAACATCAATAATGTTTATTGCAACATTTCGCAGAACGCACGAGGTCTTCGGTCAGGGTTCTTAAATAACAAAATGGTAAATGTAACATTTTAATCTTACATTTTCCAAATGTGCATGTGAATCTTATTCAACAAGTATCTAGAAGTTTAATGTGTGTAGAGTTAACTGTTTATTGACTGAGAAACAATTAATAATTTTAAACTTTCGTATTCACTATCATAAAATCTATGAATTATTTTATTTTATTATTTGATTTAACTTGACAATTGAGGGTTGTTTCAAGCACCATTAATTTATGCTTACATACAAGTGTTGGTTGGGCTGAAATATTCCTCACAAAAGCGAAAGCGTGGCGATTTTAGTACTTATTTGAATAAAATTTATGAGTTAGGTGACATGCCGCGATGCCGCCCGCTACAAAATCTGGGCCGCGCCGCGGCCCAAATGTCTACTTTTGGAAAGTCAAGGGGTATTCTCGGCCACATTCAAATCTGGTGAAAGGGCGAGATATCCATTTGTAAAAACATAGAGGACAACTAGCCCAAATACAATTTTGTTGTATGCTAATATCATTCATTCCAAAAATAATGAGACTGACAATGTAGATAGACGTACGGTTACGTCATTTTATTCCCCACCGACGAACCAATCTTCTTCTTTCTTCTTCTCATCCTGTAGTCCCTAATCAGGGACATAGGGCTCTCAGCATACTCCTCCACCTCGACCGATCGTGCGCCGCATCCTCTAACTCCGGCCAGCTCATGCCAAGGGATTGGGCCTCCTTCTCGACAGAGCGCTGCCACGTAGTTTTTGGTCGACCTCGCTTTCTCCTTCCCGGTGGGCGCCATTGCAAGGCCTGCTTGGGTATGTGTTCGTTGGTTCTCCTCAACGTATGACCTATCCAGCGCCACTTTCTATACCGGATTTCCTCCTCTATGGACTTTTGGTCAGTCAGCCTCCACAGTTCCGTGTTACGAATGGTTCGCGGCCAGAAGATTTTCAAAAACGACGAACCAATCAGTATTACTTAAATAAGCATAGTTTGTCAACTAAATTTTGTTTGGCCAGTTAATGTCAAGTCCTTTGACCAGATTTGGATGTGGCCGAGAATAACCTTTGATTTTCCAAAAGTGGACATTTGGACCGCGGCCCAGATATGTAGCGTGCGACATGTCCCCTAACTCGAATTTATATGAACAGCTTTACAACAGTGATCATTTTCGCTTTCTGTGTGCGGATCACTGTAAAAACACCCACACTTGTACCTGTAGTGACACTTGGCAGTCTCTTCTTCAGAGAAATAGACACAAGAGTATGCGCGAGGGCATACGACGCCCCCCGCCTTGGTGGTGTCCTCGGTGGTGTCTGTGATCGGGGAGCAGCTCAGCTCCTGGTAGAAGCGAGCCATATCGCACTCGCCACCCATGTCCGATAGACAGCCAGTTGCCGCTACAAAACACAAAAGATTAGGTTGAGGTCAGCTTTGAAGAATATTGTTATATAATTGTAAATTGACAAAATATAAAATTATTTATTTATTTATTTTTATTTTATTATTTATTGCACACAGAACATTTTACAATTACAGGTATTTAAAAAGTAGACACAACAGGCACAGCTTATCTCTCGCGAAATGTCTTCCAGCTAGCCTAGGCCGGCTAATAAATTATCTAGAATAACTGTTTCAAACGCTCCGACCATTAAGAACACTGTGGTAAGGAAACCGGTTTCCTAAAAGGCTTTTTTTATACTTCTATGTAACTAGTTCCCATGAGTCCTTCATACCATATTATTACTATATTAGTCGGCTAAGCAGTGAACTATCAGAAAGTTGCCTACCATAATCCCTAATATCCGTCTTTAACGTTAGATGTATAAAATTTGATTTCGGCTAATAAATTAACAAAATAAATTAGAATGTGATGGAATAAATTTGATGGCTGACATTCCTGAAAATGCTATGAGAGCTGTGCGTCAAGTTTATCCAGGAATTGAAGTTAAAGGTTGTTATTTCCATTACAACAGATGCTTTATCAGAAAGAGTAAACAGTTGAAAATATCAACTCCATTAAAGAAAGAAACGCCATGTATCACGGTGTTCCGGAATCGCACGATTGCCACCAGAAGTCATAGAAAGTGGTATTCAGTATGTGATGCTGAAGACGCCCTCAGCTGAGGACATAAATAGATTCAATACTTATTTTAAAACACAGTGGCTAAACAAAACAGACTTAGAAAAAACTTGTTGCTGTAGTAAGGAACAGAGTGCCAAGTGCGAGTTTTTTACTCACGAAACGCGCTCGATAACTACAACGTAAACGAGCATTTAGTATGGAGAATGCGTAGTTTCAATTCCATACAAAATCGCGTTTACGCTCTCGCTATCGAGCGCGTTTACTTTGGTTGCAAAACTCGCACTCGGCACTCTGGTCAGAACCACCAACAACTTAGAAGGTTGGCATAACAGGATTAACCGGTTCATCGGTCACAAAAATGTTAATGTAGCCAATTTACTAGAAATTTTGATTAAGGAGAATAAATTTAGAAATATTTTCAAAACTAACTGCAAAAAAAGTAAACGCTACAAGGAAATAAATACTGAAATTGATAATGAAATTATTGATTTGAAAAATGGACTAACTTTTACTCTGATTTATTAGAACTGGTTGATTAATTTACATTAGTACTGGGCTAAACTTTATAAAATTATAAAAATGAAACAATTTTTTTTATTGACTTATGCTTGTGTCGAAAAGGTACGACCAATCAAGCTTCACCGGACTTGCGGAGGAGCGGAAGACTACCCCAAAAAAAGTCATATACCAACGCGTCTAGGGGCGGCTCAAGGGAGCCTCGGACCACGGCCTAGCGCGTTGATATTGAAAAACATCGTGAAGGAGACGACGCTTGAGGATCTCCGTCTCTGATTTTCAATTTTAATTTTGGTTCTGGCCGCGTCCCCGCCGGCGGGTGCGGGCATTGTTACCTGAAGGGAAATGAACCACGAAATACGGCCGTCTAGGCCAGAAGTTAAGGAAATAGTGAAGAACAAAATGGGCGAAATAACATATGAATGACAAATTAATTCCAAAATTTAATATTTGAATTTAGACGAGAAAGAATGGAAAATGTGTTGAGAATAAGGTGGCATGCAAGGCACCTCGTTACAAGCTAAGGTGTTTAAAGGTACAAACTGTATCATCATCTGCAGTGTGATATATATGTTCCTAACCTTTATGTAGTAGTGAAAAAGTATCTAACATAACAATGTTAATACTTACATAGCAAAACAAGTAGACAACCGGCGACAGCCTTCATGATCTAAGGGTTTCTTTGAACACAGATCGCATAAAGGAAAGACAACAAAGTCAATTCTTTACAGGCACTTTGACAAATAAGTATTTTTTGTAACAGCAATTAAATTTGAATAAAGAACTGAAAGCACGGGGACGTCCGCCTCCGTCTGTGGTCGGATTGTAAATGATCGAAGTTGGGTCAGGCAAGTCGCATGTTTATCCTGCCCTATGCTGTGCGCGAACGCAAGTTGAAGATTTTGCATTGGCAATGAAAACGGGCTTCAATTCTACTACGATTATGCTCAAAGTTCAAAGTATTTATTTTAACTTTAGGATACTTACATCACTTAGTTAAGTCAGACGTCCACGGACCTTCAGGCGCGCCCATGACTTTTCTTCATTGCCACAATGCGTTGAGATCGAATAGCATGTCAGCCACGACACCAATTTCGCTATTTGGTCTTTCTATGATTGCCACAACGCGTCGTGCGCGTTTTCATTAGAGCCATAACACGAATTTCGCCATGTGGATGTTTTACTATGACCACAACGCGTTGTGAGCTATTTTTCCGCTCACTGAGCGTTTTCGATCTTTGAGCGTAACATATATGTTACGGCTAATACCCGAAGTGCGGCTACACCTAGTTCTAACCGGCTAAAACTAGGTGTAGCCGCACTTCGGGCTTTAGCCGTAACATATATACCTATATTATTATGTAGTTTAAGTACTTAATTAAGTATGAACAAAACTCGTCACAACATTTTAGTTTTAAGAACGAATAACGAAAAAAAAAAGTATATATATCCTTATTTATATAAACAGGTTTTACATTAAATTGACACGTAAATAATAAAAATGTAATAATATTAAGATGACAACTAGTATTTAAAATATAGTTAAGAATTGAAACATTAAACAAATGTATCATTTTGTGACCATACGCAATATAATATGAAATATTAATATTTTAAAGAAATACCTACGGCTGGTATATCACGAGAGACAAAAGCCAGAAGACGAAAGGGACGCAGTTATGCGTTAGAATGAGATACAAATACACCGGCTCACTCTTGCGCATAACTGCGTCCCTTTCGTCTTTTGTCTTTGACTACCGTAAAATAGGTGCCTAAATAGTCTGGCATTTGCTGAGAGGCCGTTTGAGGCAGTCGAGGAAAGGCGGCACGTTGCACTCGCACCTTGTGCAGTCGGTGAAATCCACCGCGTCTCCGACGGCCAGGGTCTGGTTTCCAAACGCACACTGAGCGCTAACTCCACGCACATTCAATCCCTTTATCATCTTCATGTCGGAGGTTGCTGAAATATGTTTTAAAGTATTTAAAGCTAGTTTTAATCACGTCTTTCATTTAATTAACATAAGACTAGCTGTCCCCCCACGGCTATCTAAGATGTTGACCTGGGATTCCCTCTTAGACATCTTAGATAGCCGTGGGGGGACAAGGCTGGGATATACCACCATGCAAAACTTCATTTAAGGCGACTACATTTTAGGCGATGAAACAATTGCGGAAAATCGCAATTTTTCCATCAATAACTACTAGCGAGATATAATAAATAAAGTTAATGGCTTCAAAAAAAGGAGAGAGCGTCGGTGGCCTAGTGGCTAGGCCCGTTGACTTCCATTCCGAAGTTCGCGGGTTCAAACCTCGGCACGTACCAATGTGTTTTCGATTTTCGAATTCATACATATATATTTATTCGACGCTCTTACGGTGAAGGAAAACATCGTGAGGAAACCTGCACACACCTGCGAAGAAATTCAAAGGTTGTGTGTGAAGTTGACCAACCCGCACTGGGCCAGCGTGGTCGACTAAGGCCTATTCACCCTGGTATCAGGGTAGGCTCGAGCCCCTCGGTGGGGACATATATGAGCTGTTAACGATGGCTTCAATATATCCCACAAAACACCGTCTAGAGAAGAGGGCCCTGTGCGATAATCGACGATAAACTTTTACTTAATAGATTCGTTATTTTTACGAAAAATCTTATTTTCTGGGTTGTATCAATTTGTAATCATTGTATTCCTAACAATTAGGAACTACATATACAACTTACGACATTGGAATGTAATGGGACACGCTCCGCCCTTGCTGAAGAACACAGGCGCACATTTCTTGTACAGCATGGCCTGGTTATATATTTCCAGATCGCAGTTCACGTCCCGACAGTCCTCGCCATCGGTCTTCCCGTTCCACTTGTCTGAACACACGCAGGTCTTGTGAGTATTCTCAGGGCTGAACGTCTGGAACTCTTTGTACGTCCTGCCGTCCACTTCACAGGTCTTCAATTGGGCTATTGCGTCTTTTCCTGTGGGCAAAAAATGCGATTTCACTCAATAGCCTAAAGATTTCTGGAACTTTTTTAGCTAAAATTAAAACAGGAAAGTATTTTTGGAGTCTTTATTAAACGTTAGAAATTGGAACAATAGGTTGTATCGACCCGGCTCTAGCCTAAAAAGACAATGGAAAGTTTGGAAGGTATTTTCTTTAATGTAGAAAACACAATAATAATACGAAACCATGTTGCAAATAGCTTATAAGACAATATCAGTTGAATATAACAAATAGAAAACCTTTTAGAAATTTACTTTTTTACTTTATACGTCCCTGTATTGAGCTGAACTTTTTTTATGTCCATTATACGTTCCTGTATTGAACCAACAGCCGAAACCTTAATAACTTATAAAGTAGAGGAGATAACTTAATTCTGACAACGGATTTAAACTCCTTATAAGCTATAGCCTTTACATTACGAGTTTGGCGTGGTTTGGCTGAAAACATTAAAAAAGCGCGGACCTTCGTTTCGTAGCGTCCGTATACATGGTGGTGAGTGCGTCGTCGGTCAGTAGTCTACAATTTTATCTTTGTACTTGCAATAGGCACTGAGCTACAGGGGGATCAAATTGTGGGTCGAAACGGTTCGTGTAAATAGTGCACGGCATGCGAGCGGCCTGTAGCTGGTCTTTGGCCTGTGCAATGAGGGCATAGCCGCGGGCGGACAGCTACCTAGTTTCGTGTACTAAATAACTATTTGATCAAATTACTATTGCGCAATAGCTCACCACGCGTGAGCAGTGTAGATGAGCTATAAGGAAGAACTGAATCCTACACTCACCACATACTTTCCCAGTGCTACAGCAGGAGTCCAGGCTGTACTTGCGGATGCACTCTCCGCTCCATTCTCCCTCGAAGAACTCCGGACAGTCCAGCACTGCGCAAGAGAAGGATGGCACTCCGTAGGAGATGCTGCACGAGCACGCTATGGAGCAAGGGTCCTTGACCACCTGCTCTGGCAGCGGCGACCTGTCTGGGTATCCTACTCCTCTGTAATAGAGTTTTGTTACTTTAATACGAGATTTTTTACTATGTTTCCGCGGTTTCGTCGGCGTTTATTCTACACGTGAGAAAGGATTATTTTCCTATGGTAAAAAGTACCCGATGTGAAAGCTATGTAAAGTTTTTTCGGACAATAGCTATAAAAAAACAAACAGTCGATTGTTATTCGAAGCCTTATGGACTGTCAGTAAATCTTATTTACCTAAAAGGGAAGTGTTGGCAAAAGCTCTACTACGCTTAGCAAGCGTCATACGACACCCACAGATGTAGAGACGAGTAAACAACTTTAGTGAACAAATTTTAATTGTTAATCAAACATGTCAGCAGTAGTCGAAGGTCAAAATTGTGGGGGTTTCCGACCAGTCGCGTCTCGGGAGGTCATCTTCATTTTGTGCTGTCCTATGAAGGATACCTTGAGTGAGACATTAACTAAACGGGTGTGTAATATATGATATAAATTTAGATAAACTAACGTTCAAGTGCTATAATTTTATATGATATAAAAACATTTAGTATAACGATTCAAATGATATAATGTACCATTAATATAATTTTATTTAGTATAATTTCACTTGGTATAACAGTTATTTCATATAATGTTCATATTAACTAATAATTATTTGTCATAACGGACAATTTATATAAAATTTAGAAGACATAATAAACTTTTCGAATAACGCCTGATTTGTACTCAAAAGTAAACGACCGCAGATACTTTGTATTTTTTGACACATGCAAGCATCCAGGCATGCAAACGTGCGAACAAGCAAGCATGCAAGCAATCATGCAAGCAAGCATGCAAGCAAGCAAGAAAGAAAACACGCAAGCAAGCAAGCAAGCATGCAAGGAAGCATGCAGGGATGCATACATGTCAACCTAACCCGAAGGGTATGGCGGAATCGAGTGGGCTCGCTGCGCTCGCCGCACTCGTTTTCGCCATACCCTTCAAACCTAACCTATCCAAGTCGGTGTGCCCCGGATTTCCGTGCTCGCTACGCTCGCACCCGCCCTGAATTACGGTGCCCTACTTTATACTGTAGGTACTTTAATATAATCATTGTTTTTTTTTTTCAATAAAAATAATCTGGTATTTTATATCAAATGATCATTATATCTTATGATTATTAGTTGAAATAAAGGTTATGTGACACGAATGTTATATGAAATGAGTGTTATACTAAATGTTTTTATAAAAACTGATCTTTATACCAAATGAACTTTATATGAATTAAAATTATAGCTTATAAACGTTATCCCAAATGAATGTTATATGAAAATAACGTTATGTCTTTTGAAATTATATTATCTGTTTTTATACGAAATGAACCGCACCCTAACTAAACGTCAATAACAAACAAAAACAGAAAGAAAGAAGGAAAAAAGGAAAAACAGAAAAAAGGAAAAACGGCCCACGAATCATCTCTGCACCACTTCACCCGAGATAGAACACGTACCGGCAGGGCAGTCCAGCCTACTTGCGACCAGCCTCAGGATGCTGTTGGCGCTGCCCCGCACCCCTCGCACCAGGGAGGCGCATCTCTTACGCATAGTTGCGTAGAAGCAATCTACCCGCGCCTCCGCGAACATCCCTGACGCGCTGCAGTAACGAGGCAACCCCAACAGCACCCTGAACGTGTTATTATACTGTACCCGGATGGCGTTGTAGGTCCTTTTTGTGAAACTTGCCCACAAGCAGCAGGTGTAAAAAGACGTACAATAGGCTCTGAAAAGTGTCAGTTTTAGGTAAAACTTACACTTTCACCAGATTTGGATGTGGCCGAGATACCCCTTGACTTTCCAAAATTGGACATTTGGGCCGCTGCCCATATTATGTAGCGGGCGACATGTATACTAACTCACTCGTACCTGTAGTAACACTTGGTAGTCTCTTCATCATGGAACATCTTGGGGCAAGAGTATGCGTGAGGGCAGACGACGCCCCCCGCCTTGATGGTGTCTTTAGTGGTGTCTGTGATGGGGGAGCAGCCCAGCTCCTGATAGAAGCGAGCCATATCGCACTCGCCACCCATGTCCGATAGACAGCCAGTTACCGCTACAAAACACAAAAGATTAGGTTGAGGTCAGCTTTGAAGAATATTGTTATAAAATTATAATATACTTTATTGCACACATAAAGAACAACATCAGTCAGAATTTTCACAACAAAGGCGAGCTTATCTCTATGCAGAGATCTCTTCCAGCCAACCTATACGCTAGTTGGAGAAAATTGGTGAATAAATAATTTTGAGATAGACAAGAAAGTGCACTGAAATGGGGTTTAACATCATCATCTGCAGTGTGATAGATAGATATGTTCCTAACATTTATGTAATAGTAAAAAAGTATCTAACATAACAATGTTAATACTTACATAGCAAAACGAGTAGATAACCGGCGACAGCCTTCATGATCTAAGGGTTTCTTTGGACACAGATCGCACAAAAGAAAGATAACAAAGTTAATTTTTTACCGGCACTTTGACAAACAAGTATTTTTTGTAACAGCAATTAAATTTGAATAAAGAACTGAAAGTATGGGGACGTCCGCCTCTGTCTGTGGTCGGATTGCAAATGATCGAAGTTGGGATAAGTCGCATTGTAATGTACCTGTACACCCTTATTTATTACTTAAGTAATTTACTGCATTTCGATTAAAACCACAATCATTTATTAAGATGTATTCCGGAAAGTTTTAATAGATAAGATACTTGTCATGTTTATTCGAATTTAATTACTATTTAATTTCTTTATTTTTAACCCCCAACGAAAAAGAGGGGTGTTATAAGTTTGACGTGTGTGTCTGTCTGTCTGTCTGTGGTATCGTAGCTCCTAAACAGATGCGCCGATTTTGATCTAGTTTCTAAGCTATTGCATAACTTCAATCGCGGGCCTTGAGCGTGGAGACCGAATCCAGAAATTCCGTAACGAAAATAACCTAACACCCCCTTTGACATACATCGAAATCAGAAATCAGAATATTTATTGGCCTTAAAGTTGTAAAACAAATAAATTTAATTAATAAATTTAATATTTTTTTAGGAATATGATGATATTAAAATATTATGGTTTTGGAACTCTATACAATTCGACAAAAAATGTAATTTGAATTAATATCAAAGAAAAAAAAACAAGGAAAAAAATACTGTATAAATAAAATAAATAAATAAATAATTATAATTGCATAAGTTGATAAATTGACTTGAGTTGAGTTAAGTTGAGTTGAGCTGAGCTGAGGTGAGCTGAGCTGACCTGAGCTCAGCTAAACAAACAAATAAACAAGGAAAAAAATTGCACGCGAAGCCGGTGCAAGACAGAGAAGATTAGAGTAACGAAAGTGACGAATTATGTTTGGGTATAAATAGTAGCTACCAATAAAAAAGTGCAATCCTAACTATTAGGTACCCGATCAAGGCCAAGCAGGCTCTTGTAGTCGCAGGGTTAGTAACGGTTTATTTCTAAATGGTGCTACTATCTGTACCCGATGTGGGTCGAGTCGGCGTGTCTTGTAGAGGTATATTTAGTAGTAGTCAATTTGTAAGTTGTTCCTCCTAATTGTACCCTAAGAAGATAGACAAGCTCGTGATGCCACTGGCGTTTCCACAAGGTACATTTAGTAAACACGCGTCAGGGCAATAGACTTAGGAGTACCATATTAAGAGGTCACGATGGCCGAAATCGGTCTGGATCCATGATGATGACCTTGCTTTGTGCCAGTGTCAAGTTCACTAGTTTTAAAAAGGTAGGGATACTAAAGTTAAAGTATAATAACGAAAAACGGATTAATTTTGAAAAGGATAGTTAGGTAGAAGTATATACGAAAATATGTATTTTAAGAGAAGGTGAGTTGTCTCTGAATGTTAATATATCTGCAGTAGAAAGATCCATTTTGATGGACTTTTCAGAAAAATGCGGGTTATGATTTCAAATTTTCAAATTATACCTACAATACAGAAATTTTTTTCATGTCATTATCTCTTATATCGATTCAAAGCCTCTTTATTTTATGTTTCCGTTAAGTTTTCTGAAAACCGAAGGGGTTTATTTTTTTCATGTAGGTTTACTGTAATATTTACTTATAGGGTAAAATTAGATTACATTTACCTACCTACTTAGATTAATATAATTAGATTTACCTAGACGTTTTAAGATGATTTAGAAAGTACTCTCTGGTAAACAACGAAATTATTATGTTAGTTCGAGTATTATTTCACATTTTAAAGAATGTGTAAATCAATATTTACGTTACGTTATTACGTTAGTTCGAGTATTATTTCACATTTTATAGAATGTGTAAATATTGATTTACTATTTATTATTATTATTGATTTAGTATTATTAAAACTAACGTAATAATACTCGAACTAACGTAATAATTTCGTATGTATTGAGATTATTTTGGTACATATTATTCAAGTAAGACTTTCAATAGTTTTAAAATTTTGCATTTATATTATTATTTGACTGCATTTTTATACAACAATAGTGCTTAGTCACTGTTATTTTTTAAATAATAGATTTACAATTTAAAATCGTTTAATATACTTTTACCTATTCGATTTAAGCTTAATTAGAATTGAACAATATTTATTTATATAGTCCAAAATATTCCAAATTCAAGTTTAAAGCTTATACCTATATGTTGTTTAAGTATTTAATAAAGTATGTAACAAAACAGAACTTAATATATTCTAAGCTCCAAAGGCTGTGTATGTATTACATAGTGTATATATAAACAGGTTTTACATTAAAATAAGTGTGTGACACGTGAATAATAAATGTAATAATGTTAAGATGTAAACTAGTAAAATTTAAAATAGAATTAAGAATTGAAACATTAAACAAATGTATCATTTTGCGACCACACGCAATATATTATATGAGATACTAATATTTTAAAGAAGTACCTAACACTGACAACATTCTACATTAGAAAACGTAGCAAATTACCCAGGTGAAAAACAATCTCCGTACCTAAGTATCTATTGCCAGAGGACTAGATATTTACAATGTCTTAATGCACTTCCTACTTTGCACGAAAATGTTTTTCAGTACCTACAGAAGACACTAACTACCTTATGTGTACTATAATATTATAAAGAGAAAAGATTGATTGTTTGTTGGTTCGTAAACCGACTTCAAAAACATTTTCACTGAACTGAATGTAATGAAACTTGGTACAAAGATAGAATAGAATAGGATAAAACCTTAGCACACGGTTATCTGCAGAGAAATATGAACTCTCTGGCGTGATACGCTAGGAGAGTTACTTTTCTAAACGTAACTGTAAATGCTCTTCTCATTGATGTTTAAAAAAGTAAAAATCGTCACAGCAATAAGTCCTAAAAGATATCAGTGTGACGATTTTTTACTTCTTTCATACATCAATACAATACAATAAACGGTTTATCTAAGTCCTAAAAGATAGATGATAGATAAATAGTTTTTTCTCTGTTGGTACTCGTAGAACGCATATTAACCTAAGGCTGGTATTTCACAGGAGACAAAAGACAGAAGACGAAAGGGACGCAGTTATGCGTTAGAATGAGATACAAATACACCGGCTCACTCTTTCGTCTTTTGTCTTTGACTGCCGTGAAATAGGTGCCTAACTAGTCTGGCATTTGCTGAGAGGCCGTTTGAGGCAGTCGAGGAAAGGCGGCACGTTGCACTCGCACCTTGTGCAGTCGGTGAAATCCACCGCGTCTCCGACGGCTAGGGTCTGGTTTCCAAACGCGCACTGAGCGCTTACTCCGCGCACATTCAATCCCTTTATCATCTTCATGTCAGAGGTTGCTGAAATGAAAAAAATATGTTTTAAAGCTAGTTTTTATATCAAGTCTTTAATATTATAGTAAAATTCTTTGTCCATGTCCATCGGGACTGAAACCTATTTGAATTAGGATGGACTGACCATAATGGAGGAAAAGCTTGCACCACGACCTCGAGGGAGATAGAAGGCAGTAGATGACGTATTAACCAAGACGTAATTTTAGAATAATTGCAGGAAAACATTGATCACATCGTACCAGGAACTCAAGTAGTTGGCAATAGACAAAGAGAGAAGAGGGCTCAGTGTGATTTAATTGACGATAAACCTTTACCTCAATTTGTAATTTTTACGAAAAATCTTAGTTTATGGGTTGTTTATTTATTTATTTATTTATTTATATAGGTACATCAACATCGAATATATTGCTCATTGACGGTATTGAATATATCTTATGTTCTAATATAAACGACAATTACAGATGTACACAACATTCACAGCTAAGCGCTAATATATAATTTAAATATAGAATTTTATATCTGTAGTGAGATCATGTGGTATTGATTAGGTACTAATTAAGAACTAAATTATTTATTTAGTACAGTTTTCTTAAAACTAGCTAAGGAATTGTCAAAGATATCGAGATCAGAGTGCTTGGCACTCATCTCATTATATGATTTACATAATCTGATGATAGGAGAATTCAACCCAAAGTTAGATCTACAAAAAGGAATGTGAAATATTTTATGGATGCGATTTCTTGGATATTTATGAGGGACAGATAAAGATATTTGATTTTGGATGTTAATATGGTCTATTTCGTTATGTATCGTTTGTATTCAAATATCATTGTATTCCCTAAGAAGAACTAAATGTTCAACTTACGACATTGGAATGTCATGGGACACGCTCCACCCTTGCTGGAGAAGACAGGCGCACATTTCTTGTACAGCATATCCTGGTAATGTATCTCCAGCCCGCAGTTCACGTCCTGACAGTCCTCCCCATCGGTCTTCCCGTTCCACTTGTCTGAACACACGCAGGTCTTGTGAGTATTCCCAGGGCTGAACGTCTGGAACTCTTTGTAGGTCTTGCCTTCCATTTCACAGATCTTCAGTTGGGCTATTGCGTCTTTTCCTGTGTACACAAAATGAGTTTTTACTCAATAGCCTAAAGATATTCTGAATTTTACCTCTGCTATTGTTACACATTAATTTCTGGAACATTTTTGGCGTCTTTATTTATCGTAATAAATCGGAACAATAGGTTAATTTAGTCCCGTTATGGTCTTCCGCAAAGCTAATGCCTCATTAGTAAACCATACACTGACGTGATGAGATGACACATACTTATTTATGTAGGTACCTACTAGATAAAATGCAATGTTTGAATATAGAAGTGTACTTAGACGTAATAGGTAACAACCTAAATATTGATCCTAAGCAATAAGGCCGCCAATTCCATATTTTCTGTATTTTTTGTGTAACTGTCTGTACTTGGGTTTCTGTGTGCAATAAAGAATATTTTCATTTCATTTCGGACTTTCGCCAAAGGCCGGAAGTAGGAATGCCCACCCTTACCTGCTCAAAGATATTAAACTGAATTGAATCAACCACAGAACATGAATCAACATTGCCGAACGTAAACCTAAGCTAGACACGCCAAATTCTACATAGAGGATTTTGAGAAAATTTTATAACATATACTAGTAGGCGGTGATAATAGCAGTGCCCACCTTCCCGTTGGGAAGCAGCAAACTCGGCACAACGTATGCTCTATGACTAAATTAATTTATTTGATCAAATTACTATTGCGCAGTAGCTCACCTCGCGTGAGTTAAGCTATAAGGAAGAACTGAATCCTACACTCACCACAGACTTTCCCAGTGCTACAGCAGGAGTCCAGGCTGTACTTGCGGATGCACTCTCCGCTCAGCTCTCCCTCGAAGAACTCCACGCAATCCACGGCTGCGCAAGAGAAGGATGGCACTCCGTTGGAGATGCTGCACACGCACGCTTTGGAGCAAGGGTTCTTAATCACCTGCTCTGGCAGCGGCGACCTGTCTGGGTATCCTACTCCTCTGTAATAAAGAGTTTTTTTTTTATTGACCTACGCTTGAGTCGAAAAAGTACGACGGATCAAGCTTCACCGGACTTGCGGGGGAGCGGAAGACACTACGCCAAAAAAAATCATATACCAACGCGTCTAGGGGCGGCTCAAGGGAGCCTCGGACCACGGCCTAGCGCGTTGATATTGAAAAACATCGTGAAGGAGAAAAAGAGTTTTGTTACTCTAATATTTTCACTACGCTGTTTCGTCGACGTAATATTCAACACGTGACAAGGGATTATTTTCCTATGGTGAATAGTACCCCATGTGCTCTAGCCCAATGTAAAAGCTATGTAAAGTTTTTTCGAACAATAGCTATAACAAAAAAACAGTCGATTGTTGTTTGAAGACTTATGTACCTACAGTCAGTAAACCTTATTTCCCTAAAACTGTTGGCTAAAGCTCTACGGGCAGGCGTCATGACATCCACAGATGTAGAGGCGGATGTATAACTTTAGTGAACAAATTTTAATTGTTAATCAAACATGTCAACAGTCGCCGAAGGTCAAAATTGTCGGGGTTTCCGACCAGTCACGTCTCAGGAGGTCATCTTCATTTTTTGCTGTCCTGTGAGTGAAGTATACTTGAGACATCAACGTCAATAATGTTTATTGCAACATTTTGCAAAACGCACGAGGTCTTCGGTCAGGGTTCTTAACAAAATGGTAAATATAAAATTTTAAACCTACATTTTTGAAATGTGCATCTGAATCTTATTTAACAAGTATCTAGTTGTTAATGTGTGTAAAGTAAACTGTTTATTGACTGATAAACAATTGATAATTTTAAACTTTCGTATTCACTATCACAACATCTATGAATTATTTTATTATTTGAGTAAATTTGATAATTCAGTATTGTTTCAAGCACCATATACTTACAAATGGTGGTTGGGCTGAAATATTCCGCATAAAAGCGGAAGCGTCACGTTTTTAGTAATTTATATGGACAGCTTCTCAATAAAGGCGCCGCGTTCATTGTTGCTTTCTGTGTCACTGTAAAAACAAACATACCTGTAGTAACACTTGGCAGTCTCTTCATCAGCGAACATCTTGGGGCAAGAGAATGCGTGGGGGCAGACGACGCCTCCCGCCTTGGTGGTGTCCTCAGTTGTGTCTGTGATCGCAGAGCAGCCCAGCTCCTGGTAGAAGTGAGCCATATCGCACTCGCCACCCATGTCCGATAGACAGCCAGTTGCCGCTACAAAACACAAAAGGTTGAAGAATATTGTTATAAAATTGTAAATTGATAAAATATAATTTTATCTAGAATAACTGTTTTAGATCGAAGCAAAAATTACAAATATTTAAGCTCGGGCAGGGACTCGAATTATATTATATTTTTATTATGTTATTTAAAATTACGATAATCTTTAAAAATATATAAATTGCCAGAAGCTGTTGGTGGTAGTGAAGATTTTACATATGCTAAAATTATGCAAACAAACTATTCTACCTACTCTTGAAGGGACTAAAAGCCAATAAAAGGCTCAAGCCAATACGTATACAATATCGTTATATATTGTATTAAATACGAACTTAAAATAACATAATATTGTTAGTAATGATCTGTCTGATAGTAAAAATAATTATAATTAAGTCCAACAGGAAATGATCAGTGATAATAATGCATTCAAATCAGCTAAACAATAATATGACATACGCAAATATATGATTACTAGCAAATCTAAAAATAAAAAATCTAATTGTTATAGGTAACAATTTAATATTTTACTAACAAATCTCTACATAAGTGACTAGCCCTAATGACCTCGATGATAATAGGGCTCACCTGTCGCAACGCAACCTTATCTCTCCTCACCTTACATCTAAAGTACATCATACAGACTACATAGATAAACTACATATTATTGTGTTTATTTCTTAAGATGACGAGAAAAGTAAAGCAATTAAGATGAATTTTATTGAATAACAACTTTCTCGGCTTTTATATACGAGTGTCAAATTATAGGGCCTTAATTCCTTAATCATGTGTAAGTAGGTGTAATATACCAGTGGATTGAATAGTACTTCTAATAATGATATAGATAGATAAATAGAAGAACTCCTATAAAAAAAAATTGCCAATTGTACATTTTTATGTATTTTATTTAAGTATATGTTTTTGTGTTTCTGTTTGCGTGCAATAAAGAATATTTTCATTTTCATTTTATGATTAGTAAGTACCTTGAAGAAAATTTAGTTCACACTGTTTGTTGCCCTTACCTACTTATGTTCTGATTTCAAATCTCTTAAAGTAAGGTGATTATAGGTATAAACTGCATCATCATCTGTAGTGTGATAGATATGTTCCTAGCCTTTATATACTAGTTAAAAAAGTAACTAACATAACAATGTTAATACTTACATAGCAAAACGAGTAGACAACCGGCGACAGCCTTCATGGTCTAAGGGTTTCTTTGGATACACCGCACAAAGGAAATACAACAAAGTCAATTCTTTACGGGCACTTTAACAAACAAGTATTTTTTTGTAACAGCAATTAAATTTGAATAAAGAACTGAAAGCACGGGGACGTCCGCCTCTGTCTGTGGTCGGATTGCAAATGATCGAAGTTGGGTCAAGTCGCATGTTTATCCTGCCCTATGCTGTGCGCGTACGCAAGTTGAAGGTTTTGCATTGGCAATGAATACGGGTTTCCATTCTACTATGATTATGCTTAGTGTAATCTAAATTTTAAGTCTGTCTGTCTGTTAACAGCTCAGTTTACGTCCCCACCGAGGGGCTCGAGCCTACCCTGAAATCAGGGTGAATAGGCCTTAGTCGATCACGCTGGCCCAGTGCGGGTTGGTCAACTTCACACACAACCATTGAAATTTTTTCGCAGGTGTGTGCAGGTTTCCTTGCGACGTTTTCCTTCACCGTAAGAGCGTCGAATAAACGTATAGTACATATGAATTCGAAAATCGAATACACATTGGTACGTTCTTAGGCTTGAACCTGCGAACTTCCGAATGGAAGTCAACAGCCCTAGCCACTTGGTCACTGACGCTCGAAATTTTAAGTAGTATATAAGGCAAGTAATTTGATTAGGACGGTGACTCATTCATTTACTAAAATCTTAGACATATATTATTGTATATTATATTTTTGTATATTATACAAAATTGCATTATTGGGGAATAATAGCTGAGGAGATTGTTTTTCGTATTTTCCCTTTTCTTCTTCCTTTCTCTTTTAATAAAACTGAAAGCACACTATTTATACGTTCTTAGCATTCTTTAATATCACAACAAACTACTAGAGTTAATATATTTATGCTTCTATAATAATAAATCCTCTTATGTTTGGCAACATTACTTGTTTCGAAATATCTAAAATTGGTACCATTTGACAAATGAAACGATGTTGAAATTCTGGCACGACCAAGATTAAACCTGCGTTATTTAATGACGAAGACCGGCTATGTAACTTTCTAATCCCTTATTTTGTCTACCAAGCATGACCCTGTATAATGAATAAAACAAATACACTGCTGAACAATCAATGTATAATTACTACATAAAAAACTTCCTAAAATATACGTACTGTATAAATTGGGTTTACGTTTACTTATAGGTAAACTATTTCTAAAATCTTTGACATAATAAATATATAATTCTCCTTCTTTGTATAGTTATAAGGTCAACAAACTAAATAATGATAATAATAATAATGTCTTAGAGGCACAATACGAGAAGTTCAACGCATCTAAAATTATATCAATAAAGTAAATCTTAGCACCACTAAAATTGACACTCGCTTAAACTAAATTAGTATGTTGATTTGACAAGACTTTCACATTATAACTTAATATTATTAATGATCGAAAAGTGATATTTATTTACCTATATGTTTATTATTTTGAAAACGGAAAAACTTTTATTAGGAATTCGTTTCTTGCAATATTTACATCCAAACGGTAGATTTTCTTTACGGCTGACGAGACACAACAAACGTCGTTTTCAAGATAATAATGGTAGGCTAACTTAGCATCCCTAGTTCTTTACATAAGCACTAGAACTTCGTATTCCCGCGAGTTTCTCTCTTCACCATCGAAGGGATAGTAGCATGTACCGTGACTTGGATGGATCTGAAAGAAAAAAACAGTATTTGAATTGATATGAAACCACTTATACCTACAGGTAGCGGCACGTAAGTTTAACGCTGACCTTGATTTCCGCGCATGTTTCCCCATACTTTCCGCGACCCTGTAACTCCCCCGCGACCCATAGTTTAGACTTCTGCGCAATAACGGTCAAACCTGGAGTTTCGTGCCGCTACTTGTACGCCGTTTGGTCCGTTTTCGTAATTATAATTTCATAATTGACTATGAAAAGTCGTAGTGGACTGACTGGTAACTTTGTGGTATTAGTCATTATTTCAGTAAAAACTAAATAAATTTAAAGGCCACCACAACTACATTGTGGTGGCCACATTTTTACTCGAAGTTCAATAATAAATCAACGAATTGCGATGTGAAATTGTAAGGTGATTAGATTAGACGACATAACGGGAAAGGTAGTACCACAGAATAAATAGTAGTACTAGGTAGTACCCATGTATAGGGCTACTTTTTGCTGCGGGGAAATATTTCTTTTCCACTGGAAAAATAATTATTTCTTTGCGGGCGTGTGCAGGTTTCCTCAAGACGTTTTCCTTGAGCAATAAGATCGTTAAATAAACGTACAGTCAAGTACAAGGTTTTATCTGAACGAACACTCGCACCGTGATTCTCTGCCTTAATAGAATTTTATAAAATTTTACACCCAAACGTGTGTTTAAGGACCGAACTCCGACAAGACACTACTCCGACAAGTTCGGTAGGTTAGGTTAGGTTAGGTTTTATGTTTTGTCGGAGTAGTGTCTTGTCGGAGTAGAGTCTGTCGGAGTTCGGTTTTAGATTCCCAAACGTGATCGCAATGAAACTGAAATCACTATCACTACTTATTATAAAACAAAGTAGCTTTTTCTGTCCCTATGTCCCTATGTCCCTTTGTATGCTTAAATCTTTAAAACTACGCAACGGATTTTGATGCGGTTTTTTTTAATAGAAAGAGGGATTCAAAAGGAAGGTTTATATGTATAATACATGCATAATATACTTAAGGATAACCCACAATAACCATTATCCCGTGCGGAGCCGGGGCGGGTCGCTAGTAGTAAATAAATATATGGGGACACCTCACACACGGCCGACCCCAAACTAGGCAGAGACAGCTGATATACATACATAGGTATATAAATACACAACATCCAGACACAAGGCAAACACAAGTGCTCATCACACGAATGTTTGCCCTAGGCGGGATTCGAACCTGTGACCCTTCGAAGGCAGACGTACTACCAACTAGGCTACGGGGCCTTATTATAATAAGACCAACGGTGGAAAGTCCAAAGTGTTCAGCTTAGTGTGCTCTTGATACATAATTATTCCACAAAATCGAAAACACCCCGATACGTGTCTGATTTTGAACCTGTAACCTCACGAACGAAAGTGTCCAAGATCGATCGATCGGTTCGGGAGACAACAGCCTAGCCACTTGTCCACTCCACTACCTACCGACAATCTTGGCACGATACTTTTGACAATGGTAATAAAAAATATGGCAGAATAAGTGATAAAAAAGAAAAAATCCGAATTTTCACTGTTGACGCTCGATATATTGAAAACGAAGAATATATCAAAATTTTGAAAAACACCTCTGGATGAACAATTTAATTAACCACAATTTGAACCTAAAACAAAGACGATCGAGAAATTTTCACATTACAAATTCATTTCCAATGTGTTCGATAGTCGTGTGAGGCACCGAATCTAAGATTTTTTTATGAACGGTGAACAGTACCAAAATCATATCGGGGACGTTCTGACAAATGGTCGGGTCAAGAGTACTCTAAACCGACGAGCATGCATGAGGAGATTAATGAATGTGGATGAAGCGAAAGAAGTGTGCTTGGATCGTAGCAAGTGGAAGGAAGTGGTCTCTGACTACCCCTCCGGGAAAGAGGCGTGACTTTATGTATGTATGTGAACAGTACCTTTCCAGGAGTGGTGCAGCCGTCATGCGTGACCCTGCCGAAGTAGAGCTTCTCTCCGTCATCGGTGACTCCAGCCTCCACCGCGCCCGGCGGCACGGCGCCCTCCGACGAGAACTGCCACGAGAACATCGCTGGCACCAGAACCTGGAAACAAAACCATCAAGAATTATTTCCTTTATTTGATCGCATTGCTTTGTACATGGAAAGCTGCTACATAATGGCATTTTCTCCCTAGCGGCGGCGTGGGGTACCTACTCTTATATAGTCTTCGATCGATCGTTTGTAAAAACCACTCAAGTTTCTGTACCCTTTTGTTTTGTAGATACCCAACTAGATAGTCTCCAGACTAGAATTTGACTTTAATTTTATTAACTGTTAAGTTCTAAGGGTTATGTCATACATTTCGAAAAATATGTTCCGGTCAAGTTTTTTTACGATGTTGTTTTTATAAAGTTGCAGTGTATGTTTGTCTTTAGGACTTCAGGAATAGAATGATGTCAATAAGTCAAGTATCATATCTCAGCTAAGACGAGTAGAAAAAGCCAACAGCAGGCGAGCAGTACCATTTTTCTCTCCAAGGTACCTAGGGCATTTTCTACCCTCCCGTAACTTTAATATCTACTCTGCTCAGTCTTAGACTACAAATCTATTTCTAGCTTATTGACAAAAAGAAAATAATCACCTCAAACTGATCTTTTAGGATCTCTTCCCCAGCAAACGAGACGTAGCAGGCGTTCTTCGAGGGAATGACCTTGGCCGGCAAGATGTGACCTTCGTGCGGCGCGCGACCCGCGTAGATCTCTTCACCGTCAGCGTCCGTGCCCACGCGCAACGCGCCTGGCGGAATGCTATTCTGGCTTAGGCAAGCGGGGACCCATCTGTAAGTGCCTGTAAAATACTGAGATTATGTAGGCTACTTTTAAAATGGTCAATTAGAAGAACAAATATGTTGAAGTGTTTTTTTGCCAAAGCAATTGATGTAGAAGGAGAGGGATTTTAATTATTTTTTTTTCTTAGGTATCGCGCTATATTCAGAAGTCTGATAGTAACAGTAGGTTAGTAGGTTTGTTTAAAAAAAACAGCGGCATCGACACGGCCGTGTCGTTGTCAGGAAAGAATTTAGTCTGGTCTAAACTCATAAAAGTTTACATATTTCAGTTTTTTGTAGGAGGTTACTGTTTTACACTCAACATAATTTTCGTGTAATTTAGATTGTCTCGTAAGAAATACCATTAAATAACTTAATTAATTTGAAATGACGTGGCCACACACATTTTCTTAATTATTGTTTGTAGAAGAAGAAATTTACTGTAAAAAGTAATCAATGTAGAGCAAGGGCGTATTTTAGCCGATATTGTGACTGCAGTGAATTTGATAACACAATTCGAGACAGCTACCAATAAAATTTAGTATCAGTACCTACCATTTAGTAACTATAAGTATTGAATAGATGAAATGCCATGTATTCATAAAACAGTAGAAAAGGATACTCGTTAGCAATGTGCTTAGGTCACAAAAAAGATGACAATAATGACATGACACAAAAATTTTAATGACAACACAGGAAGCGACGGCCAACACTCTGAATGGAATCAGCTTTAATTTAAAGCTGTTAGTTGTAAAAATAAACTTTATGTCATTGAAGGACGTACGGGGAAAGGAATAGGTGTGAAGGTAATAAAATAGGACCCATAGAGAGAATTGGCCCGAAAATGGCAGACGGTTTTACAAAAAGCTGAGATAACACCCTTTCGCCTCAATCCTATTTGGTGAATTCGTCGATCTCTTTCATCTAGTTAACCCTATATGTGAATTTAAGAACTTCATTTCTTTCTTGACTAAATACGTTGTGTACTTCTAGTTTATTCCGTTTAAAATGGTAAATACTTGATTTATCTACAACACAATCTATGAGTAAATCACATACCAACCTATAAAATGAAAAAATAACGCATAAAATAAATTGTATAATAATAATCGTTTGCAGCTGTATATAAATGGCAAATTACTCAGGTAATATAAATTTCTGGGTATTATCTAGGTATATGTAGTATTAGTAAGTCCGATTATCGGCAAAAATGTGACTGTAGATTATTTTATAATGACGTATCCTATTGATAAGGTTCTTGGTAAATTCAAAAAAGTAATTGAAACTATGACTTATAAAATATGACTATAGGAAATATATTTTTTGATAGGTAAGGTACGTAAAGTTCCTAGAAGTTAAAGATTCTTGTATGCGTATGTAAAGAGCATAACTCAAAGTACAATGAAGTTATTGGTGTACAGATGAAAATTGAAGATGGGTACAATTAGGTACATAATTTACATTTCCAACGGTTCAAGCTTATCGTTACCATTACCAGAAAGAAAACGAGTCAAACTACCTTGATGGGGTAGCCCAGCGTAACGATCTACAAAGACTTTATTGGACTCTGCATTTCTAGCTCCTACGTAAAGGACTCTCATCTCTATCACTTTATACATGATATAAACATAAATTTGAAGAACTAGGTTCGTAAAGGTGTTATCTCATCTCATTCCCTTTAACCGAAAATCGCGACTTACTCCATGGCAACTCGACCGTTTCGCCGGGGAGTTCGGGCACAATTTCCTCGTCTTCCGGTGGACTTTCCTCCACCTGGACGGGCTGTGGGTGCGGGTAGGGGTAGAAGTACGCGGGGTGGACCGGGTAGAACATGACGCCCATGGCGGGAGGGGGCGGGGGGTGCCCCGGCTGGCCGGGGGGCGGCGGGTACGCGCCGTAACCATAATACGGGTGGTGGTGTCCTAGACGTAAAGTTTATTTTTGTAACTTTCTGATGCTTTACTTGACACTGGCACAAACTAGTGCCATAAAAAAACCTGATGACGTGTCTATTTTTTCTGATTTAAATAGGTTGCTTGGACTGGAAAAGATTGCTCAAGCAATAAGATCCTGGCTTTTCATATTTGCTATTTCGGTTAATGTATGTTTTGGTGGCAAAAAAGGAGGTATTCATTCAAAGAGTGCTGTCCACTACCATGATTTTTCTCAAGAAGGTGAATACCCAAAAGCCTTTAAACCGTATCCTTAGAGCAACGCCGGCCTTCCTTATCTAAACATAATGCCTAGCAAGCGTAAGGTTTTAGTGTAATTTTCTGACAGACAGAACTGCTTCCGGATTATTAAGTAATTTTTATGTACAGTTACAGTTCTTTTAAAAGAACCTTCCATGGTAGATCATCATCACCACCATGGTGGAGATACTCAACAGCAGTAGCTAACTAAATAATTACATGTTAGATGACAGCTATCGAATCTGATGAGAGACATTTAATAACTAATTTAACATAACGATTTCAATTACGTTAATCGACTATTTAAGTACCTAACCACTTATTCCATACGAATTGTCAAATAATGACCAATCATTAGGAAAACATATAGGCGATATCAATTATAAACAGAAATACCTCACTGATAAATATTGTTAAGATAATGAAAAGTACCGAAAACAGAAATAACATTCTAAAATCTATAGGTAAGCACTGCAAAAACATAACAATAAAATTTTTCGTTCTATACCTATAGTTTTAGGTAGAGCATAAATCACTCTTTGATATAAATATGAAGATAAGATAATACGTTAAAAAGTTACGAAATCTAAAATAGATTTTGAATATATATTATCTTTGGATGTTTCCGAAAATCCTATGAAAATAATGACCAACATAATTATTAAGTTAATTCACAAAATATCACTTTAAAAAATTACTCTTTCTTAATCGTATTCCTATTTATACCTATTTACATGAAGTAAGTCAGTTTTGCCACATTTTACAAGATTTTGAAACGTTATTGACTGAGATTGTCTTCATTTTGGGGGTATTTTATCATTTGAAGTTCTGCTCACTCCGAAAATAAAAAGAATGCTATAGAAATAAATAATATACCTACCACTTAAATAATACCATATTACCTACTACTGTAATACTTTATTTGAACCCTTTATCGTTACAAAAATATTTGCCTACAAGTGTTTATAGTTTTAGTTAGTCATTCGTTTTACAGTTTACTATTTATTTTCTGAGTTTACTCAGGCTCTTGCACAAGTCTTACGTTGTACATATGTTTTCAACTCTATATTCTCGATAATTCTGTGCATGAATTGAAATTTGCATGACAATGTATGAATGACTAAAGTAGACTGTCCTTTCTTTAGTTTGCACACTCTTGAGTGCACATTCATTGCATGTAACTTTATTGTCAAGGTGTTTATCGTTTATCACTTAGTCTCTTGTAAGATATAGATAGGTGCTATAAGGCCACGCCTTTTACCTCAATACGCTACTGATTTTACATTTTCTTTGTAGAACATGTTTCGGAATAATCTCGGTACGATTTGCTCTAAATATATTTTTAGGATTTTAAATATTTGTCTTAAGAAGAAATAGCACTTTTTCTACCTACCGGTATGCTACACGCACACATATTAAGTATGATTTGATTGTCGTTTCTTATTCAATGTGTGATAAAATAAATCAACTGCGAACAGCTGTTTTATAGTACAATAAAATGGGTATTATTTAGATCAAAAATAAAGCCATAGTAAATAATATAACATTCATTAATAACAAATGGGTTAGAGAAACTAGCCGGCGGCGTTAGTACTCTACATGTACGAGTATATTCTAGCACTAGTGTTATCAGTTACTTATCACTTATCTTTACTATCACTCACCTCCAGGCATGTTGTCGGTTCGTCGAGACACTCCTAACTGACTGCAAGCGACGCACACGCTACGTATTTAATTCAGCCTGCCTGACTCAGCCAACTGATAAAATAATGCCAAGAAAATGATGCTCCAAGGCTTTTATAACTGACTTTCCGTAGCAATTAAAAATAATTTTAAAAATCGTTAACTTTTCTTTTTATTTTATTATTAACGACCGCAACATTAGATAATTTAATTTCCTTTGGCTACTATCAGCAGTTAGCAACCTTCCATTTAATGTCGTCTCGAATAATATATTTTTATTAAGATGTTGATGACGATTGTTGATCACATCGCCCTTCCACCAGTTCTTAAATTTAATTCTATCATTTATTAATTATTTTATATCAATTAAGGTAGATGCGATTTTGTAGTATTATTATTTTTATCTCCTTCTTATCGCGTCGATGGTCAGATCCAGCTACCTATCTATATATTGTTGACCCAATATTCTGCCACATGATCGCACTGTCAGAAGAGTTCATCAGCTCCAGTGCAAAACAAGTGTCAGGGCATGCAGCAGGACACGATGATCGGTGGGCCATAGACCATAGTCTGTGGGGTCACTAAGCACTCAATAATTTTATGAAAATAATAGAGTAGATGTTCTGTGGAGTAGATAATTAATAGAGTGATGATGAAAGCCATTTATTTCTTGAAGTTTACAAAACGCAAAAATAATACAATGTTAACAGGAGTGGTGTGAAAGTTCAAGGAAAGGGTTGTTTTCTGAAAGGTTGAAAGCAGCGCGGGTATATTGTCGGTACCATAAAATTATAATGTTCCAAATTGTAAATGTAAGTTTTTTTTAAGACGAAAGTATTAAAATCTCCCATAAATTACCCACATAATTTAATTCTGGAAATTATTGACTACATTCCTTAACCATTTCCATGATTTGTTGCGATATCTTGATGAACTTCTTGATGCGCAAGTTGTCGAGGTCCTGGCGGCGCGTTTGCTCCAGGTTGCCGAAGGTAAGGCCCAGGTCGTCCAGGATCTGGTACACTGCCCGCTTAAACATCTGCGGGGACAACCTTGCCTGATTCTCCAATACAACTAAATTGGAGGTCACCTGTAGACAAAATTGTACATTCTATTATTTTAAAGCCTACTACTCATTTCTTGCGGTGCGCTCTGTGGCTTTGATTTGGCGAATGAGGTGTTTTTTGGCTAGAAAAAGTTCGTAAAAACCTTGTTCCGACAATAACGAACACAATAAAAATATATATCCAATCAGGAGAATCGACTGGACCGGCTTAGTGCATTTTACAATGTGTAAGAACATACAGCCGCTGGATGCGGCCAGCGCAGGACCAATCATGTGGAGATCCTTGGGGGAGGCCTTTGTCCAGCAGTGGACGTCTTTCGGCTGAGATGATGAAGAACATACCTTAAAAGGGGTAAAATTTTGACGGTCTTGTCTTGTCTATAGAAGCGGTTATGTTATTCTAAAAATATGTAAACCTCTTACGAGTGTTAAGTTATACTTACTTTATATGTTTTGATTTATAAGAGAGCTAATTTCATCTCACCTTAGTTTGCCATTTTTCTAGAACATCACCGATACTGCTTCCATGATATTTTTCACACAACATTTTAACGTTGTTTCGTATAACTTTTAGGTGATGGGTGCGGCAAATGTCTGCAAGAGGTCCAATTTCATTACAATCTTGTAATATACGTGACAAACAATTGTCGTACAGAATTTCATACCAGCCTTGCAGTGTAGTTCGTCCTCGGCATTAGGGCAGTTAATTTTCCCATTACAAATGTTGTCGATTGGAACGGAGGTAGCGGTTGGGGAGCTGCTGCAATTGTAAGTAGTCAAAAGCGGTCTCACGGAGCAAACCCTAACGCAACGTTGTGGACAGTTCACCAGGGAACATTCTGTCCCTCGGCAAACACAGTCATCAGAAGAAATAATATTTTTATTGCCGAAGTGCGACTGTTTCAACGCCGAAACCATCTTCTCGTTTACCGATAACAAGAAATCATAAATAGATTCCAGTTCCGGCGGGCTTAAGTCTGGTACTTCTAATTTTGTCTCCAAAATATAAGCCAATTTATCAAAACACTTGTTTCTAGTGTGCTTTAGAAACGCGATTTCATCTTTATGCATTATAGTACGCTTTTGTAAGTTTTGGAGACATACTTGAAGCTCTACCATTTCAACTCGGATCGAGTCATATTCTTTGGTCAATGATTTTGATTTTACAATTTTTTTCAATTCTTCAAACATTTCGTTGCTCTTAGAGTTGGACATGCTGTTACCTGTAAGAATTGAATAAAGTAACATATGAAAATATAGTAGGCAAGACGTTATTTACACAAATATGTTTGTACCTACAATGTTGTCTATGTTACCCACTGTTCTCCAGATTTCTCTATAACCTACAGATATTTAAATAGGTATTAGGGTGTACCTACTTACCAGTTTTGGAACAATCCTGTTCATCGGTTTCATCAAGACAATCCAGTTTACCATCGCAGACGAGGTCAAGATGTATAGCAGTTTGACCTTTTTTAATGGATTGACAATTAAATTTTTTTAAACTGTTAATCTGGTAACAAAATCGCTTGCATTGCGGTCCGCAGTTGCTAACATTCACACAGTATTGTTCCTCACAGTCGCAGGAGCTGGGTAACCAAACCGTATTTGATCTAATTCTTGCTTCTTCTAGTTCTTTATCTAAATTAGCGCCCATATAATCATCGATATCTTTTTGTACTTTTTCATTATCGTAACATAAAGCAGATGTGAGAGTAGAGGCAAATGTTTGCACAATCAGTACCACTTCATAGGCGACTTCATTTATAGAATTATGGTACTCTTTCTTTTCTCTTTGCTTTGCTTTAATCTCTGGAGCAGCATTATAAAGCTCGCGTTGAGCATATTTATTCAGGAAATCAACTTGCCTGTTCAGTATATTAGCTAGCACTTCTCCTTGTTTTGAAAGTAATGTACTGTCAGTTACAGCTTGGAAGCAGCTTTGAGACATTTCTACTCTGGCCATAACCTGAGTGGCGACATGTATTTTTCCTATAACTGAAAACGATTGAAAATTACTATTAGGTAAAAATTTTCTATGATTTAATTCTATTTAAGTCATTACATTAGGTTATAGAAAATACAGTCAAAGACTGACCTTGTTGGATGCAGTGCTTCTCATCCGAACCATCTGGACAGTCTATGTTCCCATCACACATCTGTTGCATTTCTAACGTGGTTCCATCATATTCGCAAGTGAACTTCTCGAGCTGCTTTAAGTTATCGCATGTATTTTTTAACACTTCTTTACAATTATAGTCTTTAGTGATTCCTGGGAAATGACTTGAGGTTGTAAGCGAAGCTGGAGTTGATGTGGAATGTGAAGCATTTGCATATATTTCTTTTAGTTGCATAGCTTCATGTTTGTTTATTATTGATACCTTTTCTGGGCTTTTAGGAACTTGCATATGAGGTGGCGCTTCAGCCAAAGCTTCTTGTCCGATTAGGGCACTCTCAACTTGTGCTTTTCGTGAATGAGTCACAACGAGTTTATTTAAGGCTTGGTCAATGCTATGCTCGACTACTCTGAGGTACATTTCTAGCTTGTTTTTATCATCATGATACGTTCGTTGAAACGCGGACTTAAATTGATCTTTCAGTTTATTAGCTACTTCCTTCTTTTCGGCGATTGTACTATCTTCTTTCACAGTCTTATTAACGATGGATTCAATCTTGCTCATTAGAATAATAATTTCTGTAGATTTATTCTGACTCTGCTTTGGAATGATCGTGGCATTTGCTGTTGCAACCGATTCATTTTTAACAAGAGATTGGTTATTAGCACTAGATTTTGCGTTATTTAAAGCTCTTTCCGCTTCCTCGCGAATTTTTTCAGTTTCTTGCATCTCCTGATACATTATTCTTCTTTGAGCATTAGTTTGTTTATTCACACATAATTTTTGATAGTTTTCTTCAATGCCTAAAATCATTACTCCTTGAAGAATAAGCCGAATTTGCGCCGTTGATCCAAGGCCTAAAGAATTGGACTGCTGTTTGAGCTTGTCTTTCATAGCAGTCAATAATTTCTGCCTTTCTTCTGGAGTGGCAGTCTCAATATGCAATTTTTCTCTCGCAACCACGCATATTTTCTGTATTAAAGTATCAACTGACTGAGCTAAAAATCGAATTAAATATCTGCTGTTTAAAACATTATTTACAAATAGAAAATAGACCTAGTTGTGTGCTTTTTTTTTTAAATGTATATTATGTCGATATTGTAAAATCAAAGCATCATTAGTATACGTACCGGTGGTGGTGTAAAAACACGATAAAAAACTTAATATTATCGTCAGTATTAAGAAAGGTTTCATTTTCATTTCAGCTGCTAGTTGCGCGGGGAGCTTAGTCCACTTGTGACCACAATGTTAATTAAAAACTAGTTAATGGTGGTATTAATTCATCTTAGTGTGATTACATACATTATTAATTAATTCTTCCTACATAAACCTGCTGAGGAAATTATGACGGCCATTAGCAAGTATTTGATTATTCAAAAAATAGGTATAATAAAAAGCTAATAATTACAAAGCATTGATTGCTGCTTATGCAATGTAAATATGTTTATGTTTGGTAATTGTAAATGCTTTAGCATAAATATTCTAAGTACCTACTTACCTAGGTACTAATAAAATATTACAGTAGGTAGGTAGCTAGGTACTTGCGTAAGAATTGCTTTGGCATAAATCGATTCTGGCAATAAAAGTAACACTTAATCCAGACTGCCATTTTTGTACTGTACATAGGTAAGTAACCATACTTTTAAATTATAATTTTATTTGATGTAGTTAGTACCTTGATCTAAAAATATTTTGTTTGTTTGCTCTCGTAAACGGGTACAATCTTCTTCAGTTTTTCTTCCTCTATCTGTCTATAGTCTATACTATCATAAAACTGAAGAACAGGAGTGTTTTGTTTTTCAAAAAAGCGATTGTAAGTGATAAAGGGAGTGTAGCTGAACACAAAAATACAAGTTTTGAAAAAATGTTCGTCTGTCTGTTCGTCTGTCTGTCTACCTGTCTGTTTGTTTGTTTGTATACACGCTAATCTCTGGAACTACTGGACGGATTTTAATTAAACTTCACAATAATATAGCTTAGGTATAGGTATACATTAGGAAAATACTTCTTTCCTACGGGAAAACCTGTTAACGCGGGCGGAGCCGCAGGGCGGATAGCTAGTGATTTATATTTTACTGCGAGAAAATCCATTCTAAGTCGTAGAATAGCACAGGCAATTTGAAATAAAAAGTGTTCCCGGTGCGGACGGCCGCGTTGCTCTAAGATTTCATATAAATCTGGGCAAGAGTTCACTGACACAACCTCTACAACGACGAATCACACCATAGTGGGATTTTTTTTCTTTTGTGCCATAGTTATTCTACGGTTTACAAACAAAACTGTCGCTAAATGCAACAAATGAAACGCGCTAAGTATCAAGCGGCTCCCACCTCTCTGCTAATATATAAGTAGGTACCTATAAACATATTTTTTTTATTTATACTCTAACTAAGGCGACGCGACGCGATACAAGTTTCATATACTTTCGCCAAATGCCAAAATACGTATCTTAAAAAGTTGCAATTTCTGAGTTTCTTTTTTTGATAATAACAACTTATCTATATTTGCTATTTCAAGAAAGTAGCTTCGAGTTACCTTTGCTGGCTTTCCTATTCGTATTTCTCACGATGTTTTAACTCTAAAAATATCCCGCCATTTACTTAAGATTTATACTTTTATTACTTACTGCATTACATTTATGCTCAAAATGTATCAATAATTTTAAAAAATGAATTGAAATAATCACAGTTTCAAAAAATTTAAATTCATAAGATACTCCCTTTTATTAGGGGCACCATGTGTCGGCAATTTATATTTATAAAATTAGTTCTAATAAAACTTCGCAAAATGGCGAGTTTATTATTATCTAGTAATGGTAACAATTAACGAAGGTTTTCATTTCTTGTCGATCTTTACTTAAAAGAAAAAGGGTAGTAATTAAACGAGTGACTGTAAATTACAGTTTTGAGTGTCAAAATTAATTAATTTGGGTAGAATTACTAAGTGAGCGACTGACTGCGAGCGACGAGAAATCAACAGAACAGCAACTTACAAACATTAATTTGAGTTACTTAAAATACAAAATGAGCAGCTTCATAATATTTGAGCGGCCTAATATTTGTTTGAGTGTCAACGTTACGTCCTGCATTTTTTTCAATGTTTGGCAAATGTATATTTTATTCTGAGCGTCATTTTATCCTAAATGAAGTGTTTCGAATACAAAAACAACTTTGGAAAAATTAAAACTCTGGCGGTCCCCGGCCGCTGCCGCGGCACGCTCGCTACGCTCGCTCGGCTCCCTCCGCTCTGTTATTGACATCAGTCTAACCTAACCTAACCAACCGATTTGATTCTGGGTAGATTTGTTTTTTTTAGCGGGGGGCCGTGCCCCCCGAACCCCCCCTGTGGTGGGGAGCTGCGTCCCCCCGTCCCCCCGCTTCGTTTAACGCCCTGACTACTATTATCAAAGCCAGTGACCTTCGTGTTGCCAGTTGCCCTCTCTGTATTTCCAGTCGCTCACTTAGTAATTTAGTCGCTCACTTGGTAATTTAGTCGCTCACTTGGTAATTTTAATATCTCAAATGGATTATTTACCGCTCAAGTTCATGTCATCATCAGTCGCAAAGTTGTTTTTTTATTCGCTCGTTTTATAATTCCCCAAAGAAAAATACTGAACGACGACATGGCTGTATGGCTTATGTCTTTGCCTATTCTCAAAAGGGATGAATTGAATATAAAAAATAAATAAATTGACATTGACATTTGCATAACCTAGAAGTTTGTGTTGTTTATTTTATTCTTTCTTCCCTATTTTACACAATCACAAAATATCTGCTTTTGTGTGAAAACATTCACAGTTATGAATTTTTCGGTCACACAACTTGCAAAGGTACGTTGCGCTCAGAGTGGAATCGCTATGTCGTAATTGTAGTGATGTACTTGCTCAGTGTATAATTTGCATCTATCTTCAACTCTGTTCTTGTTACAGCTGTGTGAGGGAAATCTATCACAATGGTCTCCTATCCTGGCGTCGCAGTTCCACACCTCAGCTCCTCTCAGTCGAGTAGTCTCTGGCAAATATCGCATTACCAAGAAACGGGACAGACCGCTCACGTACGAGATGGCTAACCCTCCTCACTACATTGCTCATCGCAAGACGTGGAACTCTTGGAATACTTGTAAGTAGAAAGCTATGATTTATATGGCAAATAGATTAGTCTTTCCATCTTACTACTTAGCCCCAAGTAAATGTATGAAAGGTAAAGTCATCTAAAATATGATAAAACTAGCTTTTGTTTTTTGTAGACATTGGGCCCAATTCTACATAATATTCATCATCATCATTTCAGCCAGAAGACGTCCACTGCTGGACAAAGGCCTCACCCTAATAATAATATTATGCTCAAATTTAAAAACCATAATGCCCCTTTCCCATACTTAAGAATGAAAAGGGACAATTAATTAAGAGATGTTGATTTTACTTGTAGTTTGCACTAGTTTAGCAGGCATGCAAAAACATCTCACTTAAATTAAGCTGAATTTGACAGCTGTGCTGCTTATTTTAAATATCATTCATTCAAAATTAAATTCATTTATCTCCCATCCTTTTCGAATGTCATCTAAATAAAATAGACCAACACTTAAATTAGAGATTTTAGCAGCCACTTCGGAGTTGAGCCCAACTATTTTACATAATATTTATTACCAAACTGATACTTACATTCCTCTTTAACTAACATGAGTTGCTTTTTGCTTTTTTTCAGCCAATCTAAAGGATGGTCTTCGAAGATCAGAAACAGCCCTAGAAGATGAGTTTATTAGGAGGTTTATGACTGGCACTTGGCATGGGCTTGTGTGTAGTGAGGTATAGTATAACAAAAGGTTAAGTTATTAAGATATTTCCTAAGAATAAGAACTTTTCTGTAACCTATATGATAATTGAGTAGGTATAAATTTAAAAAGGTGGTTACTTTACTTTTCACAGATACAGACTAGTATTTTTTCATTATTAGTAATGAAATTATATGTCCTTCAACATACAATCCTCCCCTATGAAACCTAATGAAAAACAATTTTGACTATGCTAAAAAATACTATTGAAATAGTAGTAAATAGTATCATTGTAAAAAGATTAGTACCATTATGATTCTAAAGATATAGCTATAGTTTGGGGAGGATTCTAGCTTGATGTTCAAGCCATAATCCTCCCGTCTCATACAGCCAAACGGTGGGGTCTTTCGACTTAGTATTTTTAGCATAGTCAAAAATTCAGTAAGGTTTCATAGGGGAGGATTGTAGGTTAAAGGATATGAAATTATGACTATCTTTGATTTATTGAAGAAGTAACTATGCTTTTTGCAGGTAATAATAAAGCGTCAATTTAATCACATTCGCGTGGCTGCCATCATTCGCCGCGCAGTGTCCCCAACTAAGATGTACTTCCTTCTTGGATATACTGAAGAACTGCTTGCTAATTGGCTTCAGTGCCCAGTCACTTTGGAACTACAGACTGTCGACAGTTTCAAGGATGTTGTGTTTAAATATATTTAGATTTGATTTTGTTTAGTAGTGTAAGTAAGTAGGTATTTAAATAAATGATATTGTTACAATTTATTAAGGTGTTTTTCTCATTATCTAGTATATGCATGGTAAAATCCACACTTTAAGACTGGTAACTTGTCATTTTTTTTAATGTAGCAGCTGGAATTTCCTAAATTTAAATAATTGACACGTCACATTATCACTACATAGTATAAAATAAAGTCGCTTTCTCCGTCCCTATGTCCCTATGTCCCTATGTCCCTATGTCCCTTTGTACGCTTAAATCTTTAAAACTACGCAACGGATTTTGATGCGGTTTTTTTTAATAGATAGAGTGATTCAAGAGGAAGGTTTATATGTATAATACATGCATAATATACTAAAGGATAACCCACAATAACCATTTTCCCGTGCGGAGCCGGGGCGGGTCGCTAGTTAACTATAAACAAAAAGATCCTAACACATTTACAAATAATTACAACACGTGTGTAGTCTTCCATTAAGGGGCCTACAGGTACTAAGTGGCGCCCCCACCCTTTAAAAAATAATAACTTGAAAAATAATCAATATTTCAAAAATCTAAAACGGCGAAATGGCCGTTTTCCGCAATTGTTAAGTATTTAACTACCAGCGAGATATAATAAATAAAGTTAATGGCTTCTATACCTATATCCTACAGAACACCACCGGCTAGTTCTTTTAGATTTTTGAAATATTGATTATTATTTAGACTTATTATTTTTAAAGGGTGGCGGCGCCACTTAGCTCCTGTAGGCCCCTTAATGGGTGTCTGCAGTCGATATTTATAAGCTTACAAAATGGCGCAAAAGCGTTCTTTTTCTTTTTAGGTACGCAGCTAATAATATGACGTGACGGGTATTTGTAAGTTTGATCAAGATCAGGGTTACAATAAAACTCTTGTGTAAAATTCATATTCTCTTATAATTTGATTCATTCAAATATACATAATGTGTCAACAAACTGAACAGCGAGACGCGGGCCTGTAGCGCTGGCCAATGGCAGCGCGGCGCACACTCTCACACACACACACCGCTCACACACACACCTGACGCTCGAACAGCAACGAGCCGCTACCGAACTTCTGCACATACACTTTGTACTTTTATTCATTTCACTGCCTAACAAACGCCTGCCAGTTTTGTTATAACAAAAATATTCGATATTCTATCACTAACTTGTTTCAAAATACAAGATCATCTGTCAATTTAAATAGCATGTTATTTAGATTCAATATAAAAAGTATGGTCTGAAACAGGCACATGGCATTATTGATACATTATTCATAATAATTAAATACAATTTAAAACTTTCTTATCATAATATTTTCATGTCTGTATTGGGAGCTTCAAATTAATACAAATATTATTTTCCTTACAAAATTACAAGAATCTAAAACTAAGTAACAATTTCATTTATTTAAGTTTAAAAAATAAAATCTGGGCTATTTCAGACACTTCCTACAAAGTGGTTCAAATTAATATTGACGTAATTTTAATACTGGTTGTTTACTATAGCCTCGGTAATTCAAAATAAAGCATTGTTATCACAAAACTGTTAGACGCGTGTTGTATATAGATTTGCAATTCACAATTCTTAAGACGATATTATTCGTAGATCCCTATGGCGGTGTCTCTCGGCTCTTGGCATTTATTTGTCTATCACAGTGTCGTAAAGCATTTGTCCTTACATACTAGTGAGTTAAACATTGCGATCTTATCATTAATTCACCATAAAACACATTTTGTAAAGTCGTTAAGGTGCTTCAGAAAATATTTTTCATTATCGTGGTATTATTTTTAAAGTCTCAAACAGTCTTAAGATTGAGCTTAATTCGATTCGGCCTGTGGAATGTCTGTGGAGAGTAGAGATGCACCTCGTGGCTAAATTTCGCTACAACAGTTAATTATATACACCGTGGAATTTGACTGGTTGATCATCATCCTTTAGTTTAGGGAATGATTTTACTCTTGAATATAAACAACTTTACTTTGCGACCAACTTAACAGAAAAATCTACATTTTCATACAAAAGTTGAAAACTACCGACCAAAGTGTACGGAACAGCAATTTTCACGGTGTATAGAGATGGGAACGGTAAGTCGTCCGACATAGAAAACACAAAGTTTTGTTCGAAAACAGTTCGCAGTTTAGTGCATATGATATTAGAGTATTACTGACACCTGACAGAGATCTGGTACTTAATATTAGTATAAACAGCGAATTCGATTCGTAAAAACATGGTTGTTGTAAACTAGCGGCGCAGTCAGTGTGCGCAGAAGTCCATACGGCTGGCAGTAGGCGACGGCTCGCTCGTTGTTTAGCATTAATTGTTATCCAAATTACATATTTACAAATTAAATGTACAGATAACGAAGGCTTCTCTTGGTAAATTCGAATTACAATCCAAAAGTGTTACAACGCTCCCGACAGCGTTGGACCTTCCCAGCCTTATGATTTTACGAACTGACAATCAAACTAATTTATACACAACAAGCCCTTGGGAAGCTTGGTAATCACATATTTACATAAACACAGAAACCAATGTACAACACAAATATGTACAAAAAATCAAAACAAAGTAATAGATACAAAATACAAATAATCGTGATGCTTTAGTAAAAAAATCTAACAGCTGGGAAGCTTCAACGACGCCAGTTAATTAATCTTACAATTTCGGATGGCATCATTTTTGTAAATCAATAACATACAGTTGAGTGTAATGTACTGTAACGTAATGTGCGATAGTGTTACTCCTATTTCAATTCTACACACTGCTAAAACTATTAAGTAAAATGTCCATCAAAATTCTATTAAAAATAAGGAGATCATATATGTTCTGCTCATGGTCTAAGAAAACAAGGTCTTGCATTCGGACCACGTGACTTGGCACAAGCCTACGTCATCATGCTGTTCATCCTTGTCGAATGCGTGTTAATAGACAAGGATGAACAGCGTGATGACGTAGGCTTGTGTCAAGTCACGTGGCCCGAATGCAAGACCTTGTTTCTTTAGACCACGGTTCTTCTACAAATAAGATAAATTGTTACAATAAAGCTCTGGTATAACTCTTAAGTTACACTTACGCTTGGTACGTTCAAGTTATTATAATGCTGGTTTGATTCAACATGTCAGTACGGTACTAGGTGTAAATGTTACTTAATATACAGTCAAATTCCGTAAAGCCAAATGTTACAGTAAACTCGCATGAAAAACTGACAATAATTTAAAACTATTGTATTGCTATTGTTTTGTGAGGCATGTTGATAGGTCTAACGTTATTATGCTTTACTGTTCATATCATCTATTTACGACAACATCATAAATGCAAAAATACTCACTAGATTTATTAACATCAATGTGGTTGGATAATTCGAATGGATTTGTTATTATTTGCCAAATGGAAATAATGTGTACATAGCTACTTAACACGGGGTAGGGACGGCGCAGTATGAAATAACACGTTAGGCACCTATTTCATTTGCGACAGCGACAAAAAACGAAAGGGACGCAGTTATACGTTAGAATGAGATACAAATACACCGCGCTCACTCTTGCGAATGACTGTGTCCCTTTCGTTTTTTGTCGTCGCCAGTGAAATACCTGTCTTACAAAGATGATGTAATTCCTCAAATAGCATTCTGCGTCTTCCCTGCCAGGGTATCACGGTACAGTCCTTATGTGCTATATCGATTGGAGTATAGTAAAGGCGGGGTGTAACTCGTCGGACGGAGCGATTGTCTTCAAACGCACCCAATACCAGTATCTGCTACCAATATTGAGTACAAGCTAAATTAAGAACCCAAGAACCGCGATTGATTGGGAATGTCAAATCACATTTCATCGCTTCTAAGGGCGTACTAGAATGTTGTTAAGTGACTTTTAAAGGGTCCCCGAAACGATCATTTGCGTTTGTCAATATTTCCTTAGAACTATAGATAATCGAAGAGAACACAGAAGTCCTTTGCGAATGAAGGAAACATTGTCATTCGTATGATTCCTTTTGGGAAATCCAGAATAGTAATTTGTGTACAAAAATCTCTCGCCGCCCGTCCGTCTCGTTACTCAACTGATTCATATTCCTACATTAATTTACACGAGCTAGAACAAGATCAGCATGATATGATTTAAAATCTATGTGTACTTAGAAAAATTATACAGCGTCAGTTGTAAAATTTGATTCGTATAAAACTTCATTTTAACCCCATTTATCCTAAAAGTAATAATTCATACCCTTTTCATGATTTGGCTTAAAATTTTCACATTTCATCCGATAGATTAGAGAGAGACGTGCCCCTATCACAATCGCGTTAGTAACATTAAAAATTAAATACAACAGCACCTATAGTTTAATATACATAATAGACACATACTGAATAAAAATACTCAAAATAATTAGGTATTCGAAATAAGTAAAATCCAACAGAGGTGACAAAAATAAGCGTAGATACAACTATGCAGTGGTCCGAATTTTTTGAATATAATAACTGATTTGTAAATATCACTACCTATGCGACGGGATAACTAACGCTTCACAACGAGGACTGTTCCCGACTACGTCACTGCGAACTCTGCTGGAACCCAACGACTTTATCCATCATCATCTTGCAAAGTATTTATATCAGACATAAGAGGTATTAAAAGAAATATGCAAAACAACTTTTACCAGAACTAACACTAACCGTATTATCCCAATCTGTAGGAAAATCAAAATCTATAAATAGAAAATAAACCGCGTCGTTTCTTGTTATGAATTGATGATGTATGAAGAAAAGAGAGATGTAGAGTACGCCACAGCAACGTCAGCCTATGACTAGGTAATATTCATAGCTCTAACCGGATTGATCCAACCAGCCGTAAATATAACAAACGTGAGACGACAAATCTTTCGAAACTAGCAACAAAACAACACTAAACTACTGAGAAGTTTGTCACGGTATTCAGTCACAGGGTTTGTTCGCTTGGACCACGAGGATTTTATCGTGCTGAGACGATGGAGACTGAGCCTTGGATCTGCTCATCGCATACCGCCTGTTACGCCGACTTTTACGTCACCAAAAGGTCGTAAAACTATCGAGTTGTCTCGATACAAGTAACAAGGTAACAGAAGCCCGTGTTTCATCGGCCCTTGTTGTTCTGGGCTCGCAGCCAGGTGGCGCGCATATCAAGTATCGACACACACAAACACACATACATTTGTACTACGCCAGTATGCTACCCGCTATATCTAATTAAGCGACCGCCCCTAGACGCACCCCGGAACAATTACAAAACTTACTACAACTAAAAATAAAATGCATCTAACATCGTTTAGCAATTTAGGATCAGACCACTCGAACAACGACGCGAATACTGTTCTTTTCTAATTAAATCGAGTATCTTAAAGCTAATGATAAAATTTGTGAAATTGTATGGTTTTTACGGGAGGGTCTAGATCACTATAACCTACTTACAACTATGGGGTGTGCCTGGGGGCTTTCGCAGGAGACCGTACACAACTGAACGACTTAAACTAAACCACACGTCTCTTACGTAAACCGACAGAGATACGGGACGATGTCGTTTCAGACACCGATCTTCAAAAAAAGTGCACTAAAAATATATAAATGAAGGGAACATTTCTCGAGAATTATGAGTACGAGGATATGCACTAGGCAAACCTTCAAGTCCGGAAGTAAAAAAAAGATCGACCATCCTCATTTGAGGGTGGATTGTTTCGTCATTGATTTCCCAACGATCGGTGACTACAACAACAGTCGTAATATTACATTACAAGTGCAAAGGTTGTCTCGCTGAGTAGTTTGTTGTACACACGATGCGACATTATCCTATCCGCCGCCGTTTGTTCGCCCCCCCTCCCCTCTACCTCCTAAGGCCCAACGACACCTACTAGAGCCGTTATAAACACACAATGTAGTGAAAAGCGATACCACTATATTCTAACGCCCCAGTTGACCAGACTATCAGAAACTATGTGCGGTCTTATACAATATCGAAACCACAATAATTATTTCAAAAACAGATGCCAATACTACATTATTTAGTATTAAAAAGAATCAAAAACCTTTACCAAAAAGACGAGTGTAATACAACAGAAACAAGTCACAGCACAGCTCAGGAAACCAACTCGACTGCTGGAGCACAGGAATACTTGCATCACCTACACCGAGGCACCACGCCCCACTACCATACATAACCTTAACCGACCAGTGAGACCGAAGTTACTAAATTACTAGACCGAACACTACTAAACGAATCCTAAATTGTATGAGACAAACATGTCAATTTTTTTTGTAAAATTAGATAACTTTGTAAGACAACGCGAACGACGACGTGACGTAAGTACCGATTCTAATTAATTTTATTTATTTGAATTCCAAACATTAATCTAATCTCGTACATATCAGATCCTAAATTTCTGGCAGTATAACATCGAACGCCTTAAATTATCACGTTTCTATCACTAAAGCTAGCCGACCAAGTAAAATATCTTTTGACATCGCAAAATCATATTTTATTTGGCAGAAAGTTTACTTATTGCACACCGACATTATTGCAGGCAGTAGTTGTTAATTAAGTTAAATTTTTAATTAAGTATCAAAAATAATTAACTCTTAGAACCCGGCCTTATTAGGTACGAACTAATTGCGCTCTTACATCATTGTACTAATTTTCAAGGCTTATTAGAAGACTAAGATTTTGTATATAATATAAAAGTGACAAAAAAATCACCTCTAACTAGGGCTGCCATTTCTGAAACCTGCCCCCCAGGACTGGAAGCGTAAGTTCCCCGGGTTTTGAAGCTTTCACCCGGGACATTTCAATACTTTTTTTTCACTTACATCTTGATGAATCATCGAGATGTAAGTGAAAAAAGAAAACATTTTACACCGTACCTACTTGTTAAAAGAAAACATAAAATTTTAATTCTCTTTTGCATTAAATACTCCGTGTGCGCAGTAGATTACATAATCTGTGCACGTGCGATAATACCTATTGACTTTTATTTAAATTATGGCTTTGATCGAAAACCCAGAATTTCGTTGTGGTTCGGTTTTTACCCGGACTATGATTTCAACCCCGCCCGCACGCTCCCCGCCCGCCCTCCAAACTAGGACGAATCCGGGGAAACCCGGACGGATGGCAGCCCTACCTCTAACTAACGCGCTATGACAAAACGAGCCTATGGAACTACCAACAGCGGCCAGTACGACCGTCTCACTGATCACACACACACACACACACACACAGCCGCACACCACGCCCACAACGATACCGTCTATCGAGTGCCTATACTATATACAGTGGAGGAATTCAACATTAGGTAAATGGACGTTTGACACGTAATCATAAACCGCGCGAGGACGTTCACAAACAATTACTGAAAATATTAAATAATCCTGAATGAAAAAATAATAAAGAATAGAAGAACGCCATTTCTTTTTATTAATTTTTGAGACACTGTAAAATAAAAATAAAAAGATGGCGCCCTCACTATGCATTCATTTTCATTATGCACACACAATTTCCATATTATTCCTCAACTGTATATGCGACATTGAAAAACTAAGCGTATATCTGCCGAAAACCTAGCCTATTGAAAAAATATTTAATCTTCATGATTTAATAGTAAAATTCATTTAATTTATTGATACATTAAGCGTAAGTCCGAAATTATTTATTAATTGATGAGTTTATGTCAATTTTGACGGCAACAATGTAAAGATATAATAATATATAAATAAAAAAATATTACATACACGAAAGCCACAGTTAAAAAAAGTCATAAAGTGCCAATATTAAATTAGCTAAATAGCTTACCTAGTAAGATAACGTAGTCTTAATAAATATAATTATGTAGAAATTTGTTAATTTCGATAACTTTCGACATCAAATTACTGTCAAAATTAATTAAAAGACATAAACTCATCGGCCCATTACGCACCGCCTACATTATTTCAGATTTACAAAACTTTATGTAATTGTGAATGTACTATTGCACCAAAACACGACACGTACTAAGCTACATAATTCGACATTTAAACCATTTAGCGATGGCGTTTGACATTTTTACATTCAACAACAATATAATATTGCTTTACTTGACTAAAGGCAATTTCGTAGTTTTCATTATAGTTATTAAGCTAATCATTTGATTAACTACGTAGCTACGTGGCTACGTAGTATGGCTTTGTAAAGAAGGGAAATACATAAAGAAAGGTGTGTTGCTTTGTGAAATGGCGCACTTTATCAAATGTCAAACCTACCATCTTGTAGCCCTAACATCCACTACGTCACATCCCATATCCATACCTCATAATCATCATCATCATGAGGTATGGATATGGAATGATCACATTCCATATCCATACCTAAGACCACTATAGTACCTCCATCATACATTGGGTTATCCACTATTCAATCATTTTCAACATTTATATTCGATTTGAAAAATTTACTTTAAAGATAAGTTTTTAATAAGTTGAGTTGGATTGACCAAACGTCCATTGCTTAATTTTGAATAAAAAAATAATGATGAAACAGGAACACTCTAATGCATAGGAAACGTATGAAAATACTACTCTGTGCTATTTACGCGAACTAACAGAAAAATCGACAGATATTACTAACTTGATCAATGTACGTAAACAGTAGATTAGTATGAAGCCATTGCAACAAATATTATCATGAAGTTAAAACCTTGTCACACCATCTAGATAAGTTATTTTCAGTTTATTTATTTCCTAATTAATAGGTAATTTTATTTTGCTGCGCTTTCCTTTCCTTCAATGAATGTCGAGATGTGCTGTAAATTGGTCTTCAGAATTTCATTGGCAAGATTTTGTCAAGATTACTTCTAGCAGTATTTTACAGTGATTATAACAAAGCGTTCCAAGAAAAAAGGAACTCTAGTTTTAGAAGATAGAAAAGTAGAATATAGTTTATAAAATTGGAAAAAATAATTAGAAAAGTTATTTTGTCCTTTTCGCTTGTAACACCTAGATTTAAGAGATTACAAAAATTAAACTGTCACTTCACTACTTTACATTACTTCGCTATTAATTTCTACTGTTTAGACATACGACACGGTTACACGTCAACGACAGATATTTGAAGTTACTTTTCATCAACTATTCTTAAAGCACATGGTTTAAGGTAATAAATAAAATTATATCATGTCATGTTCAAATAATAAAAAAAGGGATTGAAAAAATATATTCGGGGTGATGTCATAGAACTGCCCCAGTAACATGCAGTGCTATGACAAAAGTTTGTCGCACATTTAACTGTCAAAAAACCCGCCTATTGAAATATCCTCCAATACGATAAGAGAATACGCACGACAAAATTATGTCTGTCACGCGTGGACCGGGCATGTTAGAGGGGTTGATCAACACAATGAAATATTATGATAATAAAACATTATTTTTTATACAACTGATCGGTCATGTAAAGCATGTTAATGTGAAAAGTATATTTCGCATCTTCGAATATCTGTCGCGCGCTCACCGCCGTGTTTCTTGAGTGGGCAGTGTACGCACAAACATTCGCAGCGATGACGCTCACCATACTACTACACACACATACAACACACACACACATCACAAGTGTAACCTTATTACAATACATTCTGACAACGAAGTTTAATATACGAACAAAAGCAAAATATCTACAAGTTGATATTTATGGAGTTAATGAGATATTTTGTTTTTGCTCGTTAAAAAGGCTTTTGCGAGATAACGTTTAAATCTTATGAACATATAAGTATTCGTCTTATATGTATAGAGTTGTAAGTTATTTATTGCATCGATTAAGATGAAATGCTGGCCCCGATCACTTTCGCCACTCTAAACTTTAGTCCCTTTGTCCTTTTCGTTTGTCTGAAAAGCGTTGGTAGTGGAGAAACCGTAAAAACTAGTAAATTATATGAAACATAAAGAGATAAATAGTTTTTCTCTATCAAGCTCATACAATTTAGTGTTTTATATAAACAAATAAAAGTCTCAAAACGAAAAGGACATTGAGAAATAGCCAACTTTACTAGCTTTCGACGTTCTCTAGTTCATGTGATGAATAGTTCACACTAATTACAAAAATAGCTAAACGAAGCACATGTTGATGAAGAAATTAGAGTTTAAGAAACGATTTAATAAGACTATTATAGTAGGAAATACTAATAGATAAATAATTTTAAAAAGGAAAAAATCCCATTTTCCATTCAAGGTTTTCCAATAAACTGGTTCAGACGTAACAGTCTGATTGTAACTACAGTACATTTGCACCAAGTCTTACCAAAGAAAAGTTAAACACATATTGAACGCATGTCTAAATATAATCTATAAATTACAATGCAAAAGCATATTTTTAGATAAGAAGCTTTTTTGTAATTTTATTTCGTGTAGTACGTACAGAAACTTATACAAACTTTATATTAGACTAAGATTTTGAAAGAATAAATTTTATATCATCTTATAAGATTTTTTGACACGCGATCAACATTATTTTTCTTGTGGTCAGTCCTTAAAAGTACCGATCATCATCACTGTCGTCACATATGTACTTCGTCCAGCTATATTTGTACGACTCCTGTATCCAGTCACCGCCGGCGCTGCTATCGCTTGTGCGTGTGTTGTGTGTGTGTGGTGTTGGGTGTGTGTGTGTTGGGTGTGTTGGGTGTGTTGGGGGTGTGTGGGGGGTGTCGGGGGGTTTGCTTGGGGCGCGCGCGGGCCGACTGCTACCTGCGGCCGATGAGCCCGTTGCTGTTGCCGGTCGTCGGAGACATCTCCAGCTCTACCAGCAAGGGGAAGTGATCTGGAACATACATCCTACGTTGTAACACAGTAGACTTAAAACAGTAAGTTATCTCCGTACCAACTGGCCGCATCGGTTTGAATGTGAGCGCGCCGTGTAGGCACGCGCCACCACGCACACGCTTGCATTGAGCCCATACTGCCGCCCCCTTATTTTCTGCTAGTGGTGCGTGACAGCGCGTGCCTACACGGCGCGCGGCGCGGACGCATACATTCAAACCGACAGCGGCACGTTTGTATAAAGATAACTTACTGGTTATACTGTGGTATAACCAACCACTAAGCTGTGTTCGTGGACTACGAGAAAGCCTTCGATACAAGCCAAATTAAGGTATTTATTTTACAATGCATGTGCTCGAAAAGAGCGTTTTCTAAGCAGCCAAACAGTGCGGAAAGTAGCACTTTTCCGCACTAGTGCTTTTTACTTTTCAGTTTTTTTTTAATTTTTTCTCAGCCTGTCATTCAGCCAGTCAACCTAACATTTCAGTATTTGAGATATTTTTATTACCAATTGTTACTAATATAAAGGGAACAATAAAAATAACAATTCAATAAACGCGTTTATAATTAGTATAATTACTTTAGAAATTGATTTTTATTGATAAATTACGTTCAAATATTAATTAATTTGCGTGGCTGAATAAATTTTACTCATTGCCTTATTGCGATTCGACAGCTTTGCACATGCGCAGTACCTAGATGTTTTTTTCAGCGCGAATGTGTTTTGTTTATGAAGCCCGTCATTTTATACGCCTTTTTAATATAACTGTTTTTTTTTTCTTGCACAATGCATTGTAAAATCTTGTATGATACACGTGCGAAAGATGATTTCCGACTCGTGTCGGCTTATACACTCGCTCGCTTTGCTCGCTCGTGAATAAAATGACACTCATCGGAAATCACATACTTTCCGCACTAGTATCATAATAGTTATTTATGATACTAGTGCGGAAAGTATGTGATTTCTGATGAGTGTCATTTTATTCACGAGCGAGCAAAGCGAGCGAGTGTATAAGCCGACACGAGTCGGAAATCATCTTTCGCACGTGTATCATACAAGATTTTACAATGCATTGTGCAAGAAAAAAAACAGTTATATTAAAAAGGCGTATAAAATGACGGGCTTCATAAACAAAACACATTCGCGCTGAAAAAAACATCTACTGCGCATGTGCAAAGCTGTCGAATCGCAATAAGGCAATGAGTAAAATTTATTCAGCCACGCAAATTTTTAATTAATATTTGAACGTAATTTATCAATAAAAATCAATTTCTAAAGTAATTATACTAATTATAAACGCGTTTATTGAATTGTTATTTTTATTGTTCCCTTTATATTAGTAACAATTGGTAATAAAAATATCTCAAATACTGAAATGTTAGGTTGACTGGCTGAATGACAGCTTGAGCAAAAATAAAAAAAAAAACTGAAAAGTAAAAAGCACTAGTGCGGAAAAGTACTACTTTCCGCACTGTTTGGGTGCCTAGAAAACGCTCCTTTTCGAGCACATGCATTGTAAATAACTATAAGCATACCACTAAACAGAAGTCTCAGTGAAAGGGGCTCATTGCACGTAGAACTGATGACCATTGGGGGAGAAATTTATTGAATATCTACTAACCGCGTGGCATAGATTATCATCTATATCATCTATTCACGATATCTCGTGAATTAGCTGGATGCGGAGCAAGCAGGACCAATCGTTGTGGAGATCTTTAGGGGAGGCGCGGCGTTTTGTCAATGAGGACGTTTTGATGATGATGTGGTGATGTAGTGCTAGTTTTGTACCTGAGGGTATGTGTGGGTGCGGGCAGCCCACGACCTTGTGCTCGCGGAACCAGTCCTGCGACAGCGGCCCGAGCAGCCCCAGCGGCGTCATCGACTGCTTGCTGTAGAAGATGTAGTCGATGATGCCCTTGAAGTCGTACCTGCGATACAGAACAGTACATGTCATTCAAAAATATGCTCCAATATTATAAGTACAACAGTGGACATCTTTCAGCTGATGAGGATGAATGATCCGAGGGAAATGTGGCACCACATTAGCCGAGCATTTGTGAGACGGCAGATCACGGGCAGTCCAACTGGAAGCCACGTTTGACATAATATTTGAACCAAGATTTAGATGTGTGGGTTTTGAGGTTAAACTGCTTCTCAAACCCTGGTTTCAAAATTATTGAGCCACCTAAGGCTTGACACGGTCAAATCCAATGTGGTCCCAAATTTCACTAAAATCTTCGAAAAAAGTGAACAAAGCCTTTATCAGATATCGCACGTTTGATCACAGAATACCAAATAGTAGTCCCTAGTTTGACGAAATTTCAATATATTTTTATTAATGCAAGATTATGGAAAATACAACTTTTGATTCAGTTAATTTTATAAGCTACAATTATCGTCATACAACAAATTAAAGAGAAAGTGTCCTTTACAATGTATGTACAATAATCTACATTAGTAAAACATAGAAGATAAATTCCAGTCCAAACCGAGAACTGAACAGTTCAGGCTCGCTATAGGGTCTGTCTGTCAAAAATGACGTTCCGCATTAAACCTGCTTTGATTCCTTTGCCCAGGTTCATTTATTAGGGTTCCGTAGCCAAATGGCAAAAAACGGAAGTAAGCAGTAAGCAGTTTTTTTTAAATACGTCATAAATCGTAAACCGCGATTTACCTTTCCCTATTATTAAAACATCGATCAAAGTCACAACGAACTACAATAACTTTTATATTACTGGCTGCTACGGAACCCTTCATGGGCGATTCCGACTCGCACTTGGCCGCTTTTCTAGATTCTCGTCGGACTGCATCTGTGCTGTGCCTGTACCAGTCCCTTGTATGTAGTACTCACGTGTAGTTGGTATAAGGCATGATGTCCTCGCTGTATGCGGAGGCGAGCTTGAAGTTGTGCGTGAACTCGTGCTCGGAGCCGGGCATGCGGCGCAGCGAGCCCGCGTAGCCCAGCTCCTTGAAGTCGCGGTGCTCCGACGACACGCGCCCCGCCGACAGGAACTCCACCACTCCTGCAACCACACAAGTATACTTGTTTAAGTAGCGGCTTACGTAATTCTGAAAGGGCACGCTCTGCTAACGGTTTTGACTTTCCCAAAGCAAGCCCGGCGCACTCCGCGCCAGAGCTCCAGAATATACCTGGGCCGGGCCAGGGGGGTTTCACTCAGAAGAATAGGTATGACCGGCCGAAATGTCGGCCCGGTCGACAAAAGGCATGGCTGCATCAGTTCGCGAACAGTCGCCGCGCGCGCATGGCGGTGTCGTTTTTACTCCGCTGCCGCTCCGCTCGCTCAAATTACGAGAATGACTTCAGAAAAATCTGTGTACTGCCCCTATTGAAGGCCCATGGTCCAATTAAATGGACTGAGCAGTTGGACAAGTGCCTCAGACTGGTTTGAACGATACGATAGATGCTGCTATGTTTACGGATGCAAAAATAAAAGAAAAAGGACTGGAACTGACTGTGCTATCCATGAGCCTCAATAGATTCCCCGCGACGTAACCTGCAATGCTGAATATGCTGAAGAGAAGAAAGCTTCTCTTCAGCATATTCGCTCTATAGAGCGTGTGTGTGTGGGTGGGTGTATGTGGATGTGCGTGTGCCTGAGTGTGTGTGCGTGTGTTTGTGTAGGTGTGTGTATATTTTGTGTAGGTGTGTGTGTATACCTGAATCAGGCAGTGAGTTGAAGTCCCCACACAGCAGCAGTTGCACGTTGTCCCTCTGGCCAGCTAAGCGAAGCGTCCTGGCGGAGTCCTCCATGATGGATTTGAGCTCGTTACTCAGCATCATGGTCTGTATGAGCTTCACGTCGCAGAACTCGGGGTCCCAGTGGATATGCGCTGTGCAAACGAGGATCGGCTGGCCTAGAACTGACGAATCCGTAGGTACGCCTGTAAGAAAATTTCGCGATTTACACTCTTTATCTGGAACAAATCACTACATAGTATAAAACAAAGTCGCTTTCTCTGTCCCTATGTATGCTTAAATCTTTAAAACTACGCAACGGATTTTGATGCGGTTTTTTTAATAGATAGAGTGATTCAAGAGGAAAGTTTATATGTATAATACATGCATAATATACTTAAGGATAACCCACAAAAACCATTTTCCCGTGCGGAGCCGGGGCGGGTCGCTAGTTAATTAATAAGATATTGAAAATCACTCTCCTTCTTCTTCGAGTCAATGGTCATATTTGCTTTGCCCAGTACTCCGCAACAGAAATGGCGCAATCTATTGCCCCAGACAAAAAGAAAAGTGAAAATCACTTACTCTGATACTTATCTACCTAAGCGTCTAAGCTACTCTATTTTAAATTTGGTCGACTTCGCACACTCTTTTTTACGCAGATGTTTGCAGGTTCATTCACGATGTTTTTCTTCAGCTTAGGAACAATGAGTAAATTTGGATTCTAAATAACTATCACATTGTTATGAAACGAGATGAACCGTCGCCTCTCGAATGTGATTTGCTGTCGGTTACAATGCGATACACTGTCTACTGTTCTGTATAAGAAAGTCTGTGTAAGTAAGTCTGAGTTGTGATATGTTTTGTGTGGCAAGCTCATCTCAAAATTCAATCGCGGAGATAAACCGTAAAAAATAATGTCTGGCCGTGTAGTTTACAACCGCGAAAATCTAAGAATGTTTATACTGTTCTGTAAGTCCTATTTTTGAGTGGTTCGTCGTTAAATATATGTCCCCACCGAGGGGATCGAGCCTACCCTGATACTACGGTGAATAGGCCTTAGTCGACCACGCTGGCCCAATGCGGGTTGGTCAACTTCACACCCAACTTTTGAATTTTTTCGCAGGTGAGTGCAGGTTTCCTCACGCTATTTTCCTTCAGATTGAGATTTTAGGAGTGCAATCATGGTCCAAGAAAACAAGGTCTTGCAATTAGACCACGTGACTGACACGATCCTACGTCATTTCTACGTCATTTTGTCATTCATCCTTGTCGAATGCGTGTAATAGAAAGGAAGAACAGCACAAAATGACGTAGGCTTGTATCAGTCACGTGGTCTTCTTTTTAGACCTTGTTTTCTTGGACCATGAGTGCAATAAAGTAATTGTATTGTTTACCGTTCTCCCAAGCCGCCTCTTTCGTCTTGATGAGCGCTGCGAGCCCGATGTTGTCTTTAGGCATGACGCGGTTGAGCATGTTATCCGAACCCTCGCTGTTGGCCATCGCGAGCTGATTAAACTCTATCAGGTGCTCTTTAACTAACGAAAACCTGGAAAAAACAATTCTTCAATCAAAACCGAGATAGGAAAAAATGCTGGCGATAATACCTTTGGAACGCACGATCTTACGGTTTTTATTAACTAACATCGTCGCATCGTTACATCATTGTCAACGTCATTAAGCTAGTTTTTGTTAGACTTGCGAGCCCTCTGGCCGTTTACGAAATAGTGGACGTCGTATCGTTTTTCTATCTTCTGAAAATACTGAAGAAAATAAGAACACACAGATTGTTAATATACTACATTTCTACGATGTCACGACATGACCTGATTGAGACATTGAGGACATACGAGTAATAACGTAACAGTACCTAATATGACAGACATATACCTCATTAAGATTATGAGGATCGAATTTTCATCTAAGCGCTGTCACACGCTCATTGGCGTAACAATCTGCAATTTGTATTGTTTCTATGGTGCACAAATTGCAATACAAAACTCCTATAACGGGTAATGTGTACTCATTTTGTTTATATGAAGACAATAATGATTTTATGAACGATGAAAAAAAATAACAGATACAACATAAATCTGATTTAAAAAAATACTATTAAAATGCAGCGAAGAAATAAACCATTTCGAGTATTGCGTAGATACGTAGTAAAGGTATTTGTTATTATAAATAAGGTATGTTTTCTCACAAAAACGCCAAAGAACTTACTTATAATATGAATGAATTTAAAAAATTCGCAAAAAAATTTAGTTCAACATGACTACACAAACTATTTACTCTACGTGAACAAATCTGAAAGCTACTCGACAAAGCACAGACTCCTAAAACTTCATATTCTTAAGATCATATATTAAATAAGAGTACTTTTCAACATTTTCTCAGTTGTAAAACCCGACCAGAGAAATAAAAAACTTCGCCATATTGCGGAATTTCAATGGAACTAATTTTATAATGGAAATTGTTGCCATAAACATAAAAATATACATGTAACAGGTTTTTTATTTCTTTGGTCAGGCTTTATAAAGCCTTCTGGCTGACAATATCTAGTGTGCTTCGAAGTCTAGAGTACTCACTTCGAAGTCTAAAGTAGACACTGGCTGACAATGTCTAGTGTGTTCGAAGTCTAGAGTACTCACTTCGAAGTCTAGAGTAGACACTGGTTGACAATGTCTAGTGTGCTTCGAAGTCTAGAGTAGACACTGGCTGACAATGTCTAGTGTGTTTGAAGTCTAGATTAGACACTGGTTGACAATGTCTAGTGTGCTTCGAAGTCTAGAGTAGACACTGGCTGACAATGTCTAGTTTGCTTCGAAGTCTAGACTACTCACTTAGCAGATCTGAAGAAAATAGCGCAGCCGTCGACGTATTTCCGCTCCGACTCGGCCATGGTCTTGGCGCGGGATTTGGGCGAGAATATGCCGTCATAGCCGTCCTGCTTCAGCTCCGGCAAAAAGAAGTTGTAGAACTGATCAGTTTCCACCTCCTGCATTACCAAGACATTTTTGTATTAAATTCTTGAATAGAATACAATGAATAACCACAAAATGTATCGCATGCCAAGCGCAAGCAGATGTTCTATGGGCGGTGAAATCAATAACATTTTTCTCTCGAGTCATGTTTGTAACTTATCACTGACTAGCGACCCGCCCCGGCTCCGCACGGAATAATGGTTATTGTGGGTTATCCTTAAGCATATTATGCATGTATTATACATATAAACCTTCCTCTTGAATCACTCTATCTATTAAAAAAAAAACGCATCAAAATCCGTTGCGTAGTTTTAAAGATTTAAGCATACAAAGGGACATAGGGAGGGACATAGGGACAGAAAAAGCGACTTTGTTTTATAATAATGTAGTGATAGTGATAGTGAAGATATTCGGTCTGTGCATACCCTGCTGCTTACTATCAAGTATGTGCTTACGGTGCATACTTGATAAGGCTTGCTCTATGCCTACTACATTTTTTTTAATTTATCCTCTAAGATACAAGGATTTTCTTTACAGAGTAATAATGCCTTCGTAAAATAATTACAAAAAGGAGCTGTAGCCTTTTCATTCCCGGGTTTCACTCTTTGTGAGTGTCATACATAGTTCAGGCATTGAGCAGCAGTGTTCCCTTGTGTAACCAACAAGAATTGTGATTCCCAACCCGGTTACTAAACGTGAGGGAGGACTATAGCAATACCTCGCTTTCAGGGGATTGATTGGTTTTAGTGGACTATTATAAGCTGTTGTAGAAAAAATTGCCAGTTTTAACACCTGTTGAGTGTCTTGGTACAGATATTGAATAATATATCGAGGAAATGAAGCTAAGTGCATGATAAACAAAATTCTTCAAACTTCTCTTCGATTTTTTATTATTAAACTAACAACTGAAACTAAGTTTTGTTCAATTTACTTTTGAGCTGTTTATTCTATGCTTGGTTGAAATTATGGAATTTTCTGTATTTTTTTACGCTAACTTGCCTGTAAACTAATGATATCGGCCGAGTAATGTCTGATTTCGTCCAGGATTCCTTTCTTCCGGTAGTCCCATTCGAGCGCCCAACTGGGGCAGTAGCCGTACATCTGTCGGGTTGCGTATTTGTCACACAGCACGTTGTAGCACATCACTGTGAAGATGCCTGCGAAACAGAGATAAGGGTTTTGTAAGTTACTGCTAGTCATGACATTGCTATTTCGGTGAAGACGGTTTGACGTTCACCCATATGAAAAATATATGGCCTGTTCACTTTATCGATCTAACTAAACACAACAAGCTCCTTTCAGACCCGCGTGCTTATACCGCTTCTTTGTGGGAAACTTTCTGAGGATTAATTTCAAAGTTGACAACGTTCAATCGTGCCATTTACCCGACAATCACATGCCAAGAGCACATCATACAATTAGCTATCTCTGACGCTTTGTTACACACGGAGACGCGTTGCGTGGCAGATGAAAAACTGTTCCAATTATAATAAGACTCCCATTACGGTCGATATGTCTTGTAAGGCGCTCGCGGGCACGCGATACAATACTTTTTTGTTATTCGTAACTTTGCACGTAGTTAAGTAGGCTCAATGTCTTTAAAGCAAAGCCTCCAGGCCAGTCGTGTAGAATCCATTACATGTTGATGACGAGGAAACGGCACAAACGTTTACGTTTATGAGCGAAACGCTCCGACAACTTAGCTTCTTATTACGGGGCACCTAAATAAAGTCATAGAAATGTCTGCACGTACTAGTGAAATACGAGGAAGAGACGGTGATTGTCTCGTTGAAACTGGTTGTCAGGAAATTGGGCATAAGCGTCCTGCTCGACTCGACGACGGAGTCATTTCGACGTATCCACTTATTACGTAAACTAACGTGGCACGACTGTGCTCTCTCACGCTCCACGCCATTATCTCAGATTTATGCGGACGCGGCGCGCTCGCACCCGTCTCATTACGCGGATCAAAAGCCGCGCAGAAGGATGAGGGCCACTTGTTCTTCTAAATGTCGACTTCGTGGAAGACCTTGGCGTTGCAATTATCTAGATTTAATCGAGCTCCGTCTCAGTCAATCAACGGACAATACAACGAGAGCGGCCCGTAAGAACTCTTAGCAAGACAAAGCTGCGGTGATGGGCGAATGACGGTTGGAGGGACAGGACAATACGGGCGCATGAGGCGCGGAGCGGTGATGCCGCGGACAAATTGATAGGGATCGCGCCGCTTGCGATAATCGCGGCGAGGAGTCAATGTCACCGGCATCAATACGGCCTCAGCACGTGCTCCGGCTACGCCCATTGTGTGCACGCGGCGCACATACCAATACAAACACCGCCAACCATTACACGCGCCAATATTCACTGCAAACGATTCTCTAGTGTTCTTCTTACCATAATATGTATTCTGTACCCTTACTACAATATGTTGTCATATTTATACTTGGTAAAAATTATAACATATTGTAGAGCATATAAAAGAGCGCAGGGAACTTTAAACCTTTCGAATAAGAATATCAGAAATGGTAATGAAATACTTCGGTCAAAGCCGCAGACAATGCGAGATGTGACAGTAACTGCGCTGCGCTACATTACATCTGGTTGGACCATTGTGTCTGAATGTCGTAAGGGCAGAAACGCGTGGGCACATCAGATATGTCACACATTATGTAGGGTTCGTACAGTAAAAAAGCAATCGGAAAAGGCGTGGCGGATGCCGGGCCACCAGTGAAGCGTGTCAACTAGAGTACTTGTCTGGCCAACTCCAGCTAGAGCCTGCTACTAGGCACTAGTTCACACGTGATTCCACGTAATCTAGCTCATATCGCCGTCATTATTTAAGTTATGGAAGTCACTATATTTAATCTCTTCGAGTTTATTAAATCGCTACCGTTAGCCGATCGAATCGATGATCACACAGCTGATGATATTGATGAAATAGTTTTTTTTTGGCTTAAGACTTTGCGTGCTTGTTTATTTAAAGTAGCGCAGTAGAGTTTATTAGATTTTATTCAGAGATCGACGGCATGACGTAAGAACGCTCAATAGGTGCTAACAAGACATTGTTAGAGCGGTCCAAATCAGAGTTTGTTGCCAGCCGCGCGTTCTTCGAGTTTCACCTTCGCGTAATTGCTTCGTATCACGCGATTTTTTATTACTAATTGAGATGTTAAATATCTCAACGGCGTAATTCGCAGGTAGCACGGAATCATAATTCTTACTGCCACTAAGGGTGATCAATCAAAGCTTAACCGGTAGTACAATTCGGTCAGGTCATCGGCGCAATGTGCACATTTTCACAGCCTTCGAAGCAAACACGCTCCATAATGATTTGCATAGGAAAGTCGATAATTGCAATGAATAGAATAATTCCATAGCCATTATACTGAACATGGAAAGCTTCGACGGCATCAGATGGTACAAGTTGCATGGGAAACGCGCATCTGTTCCTGAGTACTATTAGTACTAATGCCTCGCTGTTTTCACTGTAACTAGATATTCTAGAAAGAGTGTTCTACTTTGCTAAACCTTTCAGTATAAGAACTAAGACGTAAATAACATATTGGCAAGCGCACTGTGTTCAAACAAGGTACACAATAGAACAACTACGCTGTAAATACTGTGAATCATAGAATTAATATTGCTAATGGCATCATAACGAGTGACGCATTGTTATTAGGTTCAATTGTTCTAATAATTATTTGTGTCATTGAGATAATTATCAAGAATAAAATCCTCTACATACAAGTAACAACAGACAAGAAGGCATGCAATTGTAGACAGTAATTAACACCTTGCGTATCAAAGGTCAAAATGGACTGGCTTCGACGAAGGGTTTCAACTGTTACGATCCCTTGACAAATAGCCACGAGGTACATCAGTTCACCAGGAACCCATACATCAAACACTAGAACGAAGATATCTTAGAATACGCAAAGCAACTGACGTACGAGAATAAGAACGTATTCACAAGATTCATGAAGGCGCATTAATCAAGAAGCACATTATTGGCTGTTCCGCAAATCATATTTATAGTTTGTAAAATGTTACATCGAAAAGTTTGAAGCCTAGTATTAGAATATGTTTCTATGTATTTTATGTTGATCGTCTGTTTAGCATTTCATCATAGAGAAACAAAAACAAAAGTGCCGTGAGCTATCGCGGTTCATCTGAATATAATGGAGGGAGGAGCAGAGCCGTCGGTTTATTGGCGATGCCATTACGTGGGCATTTTATATGACACAAGACAAATTACGTGTCTGTTCTACAAATCGGACAGCAATATTTTCGATCGTTGATATATAAAGGTGAAACACAAAATATTACTGCCTGTCTTCGAACACGCCGCTGCCGTTTGACGATTATCCAGATACTATTAGATGAGAGTTAAATAAATAAGCTAAAGTTCAAGTCAAGCGTGCCGCTCGCCGCTATACGTAATTTGTGGTTCAAGGTTATGCCGTCAAATCTCTGAATGGCTTATATTTATTAGTTATTAGGCTTCTCCCTTGAAAAGGAGGTGTCATTTTGCTCTTTTGACCGCTTTTGACCTTATGCTCCGAAATGTAGCCTTGGTGTTCCAAACAACTAGTGAACTCTTTTCCCTACATAATATGTATCATTGATCAATATGTTCAGAAGTAAGTAACTCCTTGTTCGATAACCAACGAAAGGAAGTATGTTGTTCAGTTTTAATCCCGGTACCGTACCAGCTTTCATTTGATTCATTCATAAGTCTAAGGGAGTATAATATGTTAGTGTCTTGTTACCAAAGGAGGTTTTACTTGTCACAGATGATAAATCAAATGGTACGAGAACCGTACGGGGGCTTTTGGTGGTAGGGTTCCCGCGGCGGCGTTAGGTTGTCGAAATAAATCTTACATTTGTTCCTAGCGCATAACTCGTCGCGACAAGACAAACGTCCATGTCCAACTGCTCAGTGTTACCACCCAACTGAAATTGCCAGGCCTAAAATAGATAAGCAGGACAAAATTCCGCATTTTGCCCTTATAGCCTAGAATATTTTTTAAGGTAAAATTTTAAGTACCTACTATGCTTATGTGTCCACGTAAGTCTAGCAGGTCGGACTTGTAGGTATATATTTGACCGGAAAATGTCACATGGCAACACAGACCTATCTTTTCTTTTCGTTCTATTGATCTATTCTTTGACCCCACCGAGAATGATTCAGTTTTTATTATCTTTTATGAGTTTAATACTTGAACGCGTTCAAGGTTTATCGGCATCGCATCGTAGTCTGGTCTGTGTTTATTTTTGTAATTTTGGAGTGTTCAACAAAAAACTTATTAACTGGATTCTGGGAAGTGTAAAGAAGTAGATGTTGCTGTAAAGTGCGTACCGCTAGGTTAATGTTAAGGTGTGGTAAAAACAACTGGATATTTAGGGCAACTACATTTTAAGACACGTGTAAAAGGACGTGCGGTAACAGTTCAAATTTGTTGATAAAACGGTGACGCGACGGTCTTTTATTCTTTCACGAAGCTTTTTTTGCAAGGGTTTGTTCATGCACTGTGACATTATGCGTCATATTTTAGGGTTGTCTGATTTTCCACCCTCAAGAGGAAAGTTTTGGGAACTCTTTTCCTAGAATTCGCCTAGGGTGGATTCTCTATTGCTCAGAATAATAAGAATTCAGAATAATAAGGACATAAGAGGGTAGCTCGATAGGAAGAATACGATGCCATGCCATTATTTGATGCCAAATTACAATCAGCTAGACTGGCTGAGCCAGTGTTACAAAAGAAAGTACACACTGGGTTGATATGATCGTACAAAAGTTACTCAGGGTTTTGACAGCGATAATTAATTATCAATCCTACTAATATTATAAACGCGAAAGTTTGTGAGGATGAATGTATGTTTCTTACTCTTTCACGCAAAAACTACTGCATGGATTTTAATGAAACTATACAACAATATAGCTTATACATCATAATAACACGTAGTAGTGCGGGAGCCGGGGGCCTAAACACCTACCTCATCGAATACCCCAATAGGCTATCTCTAGATCGTTAACCGACACTTAAACACTGAAAAAAAAAATAGTCTGCCAGGGCCGATCCTGCCGGGTCATCGAAATTTTTGACGTATTTTTTTTATGGAACCTACCTCATAAAGTACCCGAATGAAAGTGGTGGCATCAGTTAACCATTGATTAATTATGTATAAAAAAAGTGGTCTGCCACTGCACAGCCTGCCGGAAGTACTTGGCAGACGCCCTGAAATTTGCCCATCCGACACAAATTTCGATGACCCGGCAGGATCGGCTCTGGCAGACTATTTTTTTTTTCAGTGTTTAAGTGTCGGTTAACGATCTAGAGATAGCCTATTGAGGTACTCGATGAGGTAGGTGTTTAGGCCCCCGGCTCCCGCACTATAGGCAATCTCCCTCAGGCAAAAATCCCTCATTCCTATGAGAAAAAACTGGCGGGGCGGAAAGCTAGTGATTCATAATTTTCTTCTTTGCGAGTGGACCCAGCGAGTTTAAATTTGCGAGTAGCAGTACTACACTATAATTGGAAGCCATTATGACAATCAGTCAGTGTTACAAATGACATCTCCCGAAAGAGTCGTAGGAAATGTACTCAGTGTCCTGATAAGGGCCAGTACAGACAGTTTGATAAGTTCACGGATGGCGGGAGGTCGCGGAGCAATGTCTCGCATTGTGCATTGTTGCGCCGCGGATGGCGAGACCAAGGGCACTTCCTCTCCTCGCTCCGGCCGTGAGCACGATTAAGTTCAATCGACGAGACGACCAGCGACACCGCCGTAGGTCACTCGACCACTTCCTATAAGTTCAGTAGCCAATAGAACGGATTTACTGAGGAATTGTCTGCTAGAACCAAACTTTTTGTTTTATCGGTCTCGAAACTCAGATTTTCTTAGCTGTAGGATAAAGGAACAAAACATTTGATTCAATTTTTAAAATAATAAAACTACAGAGGTCGAAAATCTGTAGGTACATAAAAAAAATATTATAAAAATCGAATGATGGGGGGTGGATTTAAGAAGCGAAACAGAATATAAATATCCAGATAGATCTTCCAATTTTTTGTTTCTCTGTTTGTCTGCTTGTACAAGCTAATCTCTGAAACTATTGGACCGATTTGAATGAAATTTTGCATAATTGTGGAAAATTAAAGAGTTCCAGTGGGATGGCTAAAAATTACTTTGATATAGTTGGAAAACAACGCGGGCGTAGCCTCGGGCAGACTTCAAAATAAGCAACAGAGAAAGGTGCAATAATTAAAATTAATAGGTGAAAATTTTTGAATGTTGTCTAAATCTCGGACAGAATTGGATTCGAATCACCATCACTTTTTTCATGTCCGTAAATTATGTGTTCAGTCACGTATAGTAGACAATTTCAAAGTCTGTGGCGATCGTTTTTTGTAGATTACAAATGGTAGGAGATTTTATAGAACGTATGATCAACTGGCTAAAGTCCTATACTGTCGACCTCTCTGTTACAATAAAATTGACGCAGCCAGTTTGACTGACGTGATATTGGCCGTCACGTAACAAAGCGTAATACGCGTAACCAAACGGTATGAGTAGATTTGATGGACGTTTGACCGGAACGCGCTTATGTAACGATTATTGTTCCGGTGATTCGAGGGAATATTGGACCATTCCCAATGACGCAAGCGTTTAGTAACATGAATCGTATGCATTTTATGGATACAAAGGGTTTTGGGCGAAACGAATCTGTGATTTCATTGAACCCACTCGAATATTTCTTTAACACGATAAAATATTCGATGTAAATTCAAAATAGAATAGAATAGAATATACTTTATTGCACAGAATAATAATAAGTTACATAATTTAACTAAAAGGACAGAGGACAATAGAGAGAACTTGCCATTTACGAGTAATAAACTAAATATCCTAACTTTAGAACTCTATGCGTGTGGACAAAATTAGTGTTGGACAAAATTCTTCGTTCGACATTTTGTATTTTGGACATTAGTCGCGCAAACGGTACATTCGTGTACGCAGACAGCTATTTATTTACTTAAAATGTTTTGTTAGATAGAACGATAACCAACCATAGTAGCGTGATGAACTTCATTTGTTAACGGCTGCAACCGATACATTGTATTATCTAACCTTTATACATGTATGTACCCAGATTAGTTAGAGGTATACCGAGGTTCATCTGCAATTAATTGTTTGGTCCAGTGCCTGCGGAGTGTGGCTCGCTTGATTTATGTATAGCAGACGGTACAGACCAATAGGGTCGGTTACACGTGTCCAGTATAAACCGGTCCACCGCACTATTCGTAATCTTGGCATTAGGAGATCAAGTTACACCAGTTGTGTACACGTTGTTTGTTGTTTGCCGTACAGTCGTGCGTCCTGGGACGCAAGCGCGTGACCGCAAGCACACAACTCCTATTGGGAACCTAAGATTAATGTATTTTCGATCCAGCAACTAATTAAATATAAAGAAGAGAGATAGGCAAATAAGGAAGTTGGTTGCTTGAATTATTTATTTGTTTTGTATCTACCAGTACCAGCCCGCGTTTCAACATCTACTATTGGAATCTAAGATAAAGTTTATTTTATTTAAGGTAAGAGAGACTGAGGCTGAGACTTCATAAACGCGACAATAAATTGAGTCACACAAAATGCTTTAATTTATTTCGTTGTGGATGAAATTTACATAAATCTGTAATTTAAGAGAAAAAAAAATTCCCGCCGCTGCCGTCACAGAAGTCAATGGATTTATTCAGCGTAGTCCAAGGCCTATCTAGACAATGAAAAATTTTAACCAAAGCATAGAATAGAATATTCTTTATTAATATACTTTTTTATTTATTACTAGCTTTCCGCCGCGGCTCTGCCCGCGTTAACACTTTTTCCCGTGGGAATGAGGCATTTTTCCGCGGTAAAAGGTAGCCTATGTTACTCAGGGCGAATGTAGCACACACACACAAATACAAATCTTTCCTCTTTATAATATTAGTATGAGTATGATTTTTTAGCATTTTAAAAGATGATGGTTAAAAGATGGTGAGTCTGCTGGAAGATATTTCTCCGAAAATAAGCACGCCTGTTGTGTCGTCTTTTTTATATTGTTTCTTTGTATTTTTTATTCGTCTGATAAATCTTACATACCTTAAGACTACAGAACAAATTTTATCATGCCAATGACAAGATCCTACCAACACAGACATAGCTCTAAAGAGCTCCGACACACAATGCTAGCGTCAAAATGACAATGACGATTTAAATGAAGATTTTAAAACGCTCCCCGGAGCAATTTCAGGCAATTCGCAAAGGCGGAGACGATGATGGATGTACGAAGAGGGTTATAATAACGTCGTCATGGAGGAGGAAGCTCCTCCTATTCAAATTACTCACACGTCAAAGCCTATTAACTGGTTAACGGTACAACGGTACCCAATGAAACATTACATGTTCCTGGCCCTGGATGTATGTACCGTCGACCTGTTAACATGTTTAACCATTTGATATACCTAGTTTTGTAATACAATACAAATTACAAATGAGTTTAATCTAGCATTTTGATTGCGAAAATAATCTGAGTAAATATTATTAGGTACCCTATTGCATAATACATTTTGTAGATTTTTTGCACCAAGATTTTATTAGATATTAATAACAGAACTTTCGGAATTCGTTTACAAAATTTGTCCTTTTATTATGAACTAGCTTTCCGCCGCTGCTCCGCCCGCGTTAAAGCAGTTTTTCCCGTGGGAATGAGGCTATTTCCCGCGGTAAAATGTAGCCTATGTTATTCAGGGTGAATGTAGCTTTATACTGGTGAAAGAATTTTTGAAATGGGCACAGTAGTTTTTGAGTCTATTGATTACAAACATACACACACACACACACACACACACACAAATACAAATCTCTCCTCTTTATAATATTAGTATGATGATTTGAAAGTGTTTACAGTCCGACCTTACTCGCATCCTAATGGTCTCCCACACGTGCGACGCGAGGCAGGGCTGTACCAGTGCCGGTACAACGGAACGATTCGATGGTTCGATGCATGAGATTTGAATTAATGAGCCTTTACTTCTAGGAACTCCGAGATGGTTATCGCCTATCCCCGGCGTTTGATTTTCAATAACGATTATGGGCCATCAAATACAGATGCCTGTGATAAGTACGTCTGCGGAGAACTCGGTTTTCATTTGAATTTTGATTGTTCCAGGAAAGTATTTCTATCTCACAAGTGATATCGGAACTGCTCGTAATAGATCCGGATTTTGCTGTCATTAAGAGGAGTTCATTGAGAACATAGTTTTTCATAGTATCTACACCGCCGCGCGCCGCTATACGTAATTTGTGGTATCTACAATAATACTACCAAAAGATATCATCATATCAGCCCGTAGCAGTCCACAGCTGGTAATAGGCTTCCCCAAGTGTGCACCACAATACACTTTTTTTTTATTTACCTATTCTTTAGTCGAAAAAGTACGACGGATCAAGCTTCACCGGACTTGCGGAAGACTCTACCCCAAAAAAAGTCATATACCAACGCGTCTAGGGGCGGCTCAAGGGAGCCTCGGACCACGGCCTAGCACGTTGATATTGAAAAACATCGTGAAGGAGACGACGCCTGAGGGGCTCCGTCTCTGAGTACAATTCTGATTTTGGTTATGGCCGCACCACAATACACGATCCTCCGCTGTTCTCATCCAGCCACCGCCAGCCACGTTTTTAAACCGTCAGTCCATCTTGCAGGGGGGCGTCCCACGCTACGCTTGCCAAGAGGTGGTCTCCATTCAAAGGATATGAACATTGAAAAATGTTTACGGGAAGCAAAATCTTCTCTCCTTTTGCATGATATGATAACGTACAGATTGACAATCCTCTTAATATTATTTAAAAGCTGTGATACACGTCCTCACAAAGAAACTTAAGCCTAAATCAACAAATAAGTTAGATGAAATAATTTTGCGATAAATCAACAAAACGTTGTTGTAGCTTTGCCAGTAGACGTAGCTCGAGGCGTTTGGCGCCACGGTTTTGGCTACCGCCTTTCCGCTTGAGGCACTACATCCTGGCTTCCTGTAACCTTCCCAGGGGCTGGAAACATTACCGAGGCAGCGTTGGGGCGGTCCCTCCGCATTATTTATGGGACCGCCGCCCATTCCCGCCACCACGACACTATATTAATGACGAACTCGTTGGGAAGCTTTTTGTTATCGCTATTAAATATTAACCACATATGGCCTCGGCTATACAACGACGCGCAAATACGTGAGCGAAAGATGTTATCGTACAATATTAATCTTTAGACTTTGCTAAAAGACACGCCTTTAATAAAGGGAAACGCGTTGAGAAAACATTTGAGATTATTTGATAATTGTAGTTTCGCATTGCGTGAATTATTATCCAATTATTTTAAATGAGGAACTATCATATCGACAAACAGACAATATGATTCTATAGAATAAATTTCACTGAATATTAACAAACAAAAGTTTTGATTCATTTCTGTAGGTGTTTGTCTAGTAAATAAATCAATAGTGGTTAAAAATCAAATTAAAACTTTCAACACAAAACAGGCAAAATTAGCCAGACTATAAAGTTCTGTATAACAGACTATGTAAACGAAAAAGCATGTCGTATCACCTTTAATCTAAATGAACGAAAACTAATTATGTATTTTAACTTACATGTTGGTCTTGTTCTGTTCGGTCGAGTCAGCGGTATCCAGGGTCTCTGAGGCGGCAACGTTGCGGTAACTAAAACAACAATAATTTAATTAAAGTAAAACATCATAGATACACAAAATTTTATTACAGATGATATAATAATTTCACTGGACGAAAAGGTAAAGACGCTGGTTACTGACAGCGCAGGACCGATCGATTTTTGGGGCAGGCCTTTGTCAGCTGTGAACATCTTTTTACTAAATGATGACGATGAGACAAAGAAGTGTGGAAAAGTAAAACTCATTTTAAAAAACATAATTAAATTTACTACATTTATCAGGTCAATGTAACATTATTCCAACAATATTGGTTTTCTGAAAAAAAAAACCGACTAACTGTTTAAATGTTAATATCAAACAACGGATCTATTGATTGTTTTCGGATAAAAAAATCATTTGCAATCCACCGCATCGCGGCAAAAACAAGCCGTTATAGTTAGAAGTGAAATTGTGGCTCGTGTAAGCGCTTTTATCTTCGGGTGTGATCTAATGTTCCGTGTGGCCATCCATGATAATGAACAGGGAACAAAAAGTTTACTGCGACTCTACGTATTACATCACGTACGTATAGTCAATAATAATGCCTTTAAATTTCACAAGAGCTACTTAAATGACTTCTTGATACTAAGACGAAGAAATTGCATGTTTTAAGTAGTCTTAATAGCATAGAATATAAAATTGTTGTGTCAATAAGCGCTATAAAGGATCAAAATCTTTTAACAATTTAGTATTCAAAGCAACAACGGTATCAGAGCATTCGCTCAACATTCGCAAACATAATAGATCCAGCAAAAACGCAATGACTCGCCTCGGAAAATCAGCTTCAGCCTCCGGCAAAAAATGCGTAGCTACTGATGAACTGGAACTAAACCGTAAAAACTATTGCGTGGACAATCCAACTAATAATATATTTAATTAAACCAACGATATAGAAACTGTCATTAGGGCTTTAACTATGTAGAACGGAGTTCAGTATAATTTTAATTTAAAACAAAGTTAACCTTTCATCAATATCTACCAAGTACACGATAATGGCATGGAAATAAATGAAGATGATGCCTTTCAGAAACAGATTAAATACCTTATTATAAAACAATAATGGCCCCACTCAAAGAATTAGCATATTCATGGCGGAGTAACTTGATCAACGACAGGCATGCCTCGGTAATCGTAGTCTCTCATCGCAGATATTTACATGTCATCTTCGTGACGACATGGTAACACAAAAAATGTTGATGATTTAACTTTGATTGAACAAGTGGTATTACAGATGCTTCAGAATAAATACATTAAAGTAGGTGTAGCGAGTTTCATGTAGAGCAAAAAATTAAAATAGTATCGCATGGCATTTTTAAAGATAGATAGGTATCGAGTGAAGATTTTTTGTGTACTCGTGTGTAAATTAAGCGATACTAAAACTCTCGTCTAGGTTACGTAACGGATACCACTTTCGTAGCTTTTATACGATACATATCTATTACGAGGCAGCAAAAACAATTTAGCTTAGCCTTTTCGTTGTAATTTGTTGTGATCAGATAGGAGATAAGATACGGTTTCTAGCTGAGTGTGGTCAAAACGTTGGGGCGGCAGGACTAAAGAAAAACTTTAATACTGAATTCATGCTTAGAGCACGCATGCGTGTAGTCATTATCGTACACATCTATTAAGTTAAAGACAACCTTTTTTATAAGTATCTCTTAATGAGGTAAGGATACTAAAACCGGTATGGTATCTGAACAGAACTTTTTAAACCTAGTTGTGGTAGTTGTATCTTCATACAGTGAAACAAGGTTATAAGTTATAATACATTCTAGTAACTTGTTCCAGTGGGTGTCGTCGATGGTTCCTTTCATCTAAATATTAAACAGACCGAATTGCATTGCGCATAAAATGGAACCCTACCGTAATAAAACGGCCAGTAACACTTTGAAATTCGACATTTACTTAGTAATGTAATACGATTCAGGCCTACCGAAATAAGATATTTTCAGAAGAAAAACAGTCACTAGTTCTTTTTTGTAATTCTGGAAAGGACCAAATCAACTGCCCCTCGTCACTGCAGTTACCTATTTAACGTACGTGTACCAATCCAGTATACAATCGTATGTGTACGAAAGTTGCAAATTGCGACACCTCCTATGTGTCATTATATTTAGACATAAGATTTCAAAGCTACTATGGGATGATATTAACGCATAAAATATTATCAAAGCGTTTTATTTCAGCCAGACAGAACGTAAGTTAGCAATTGAAACAGTCAAGTGTAATCTTAGGGCTCCAGTAGAAGAGGCGTTGAGTGGCGCGGGCGGCGTCACCGCTCATTACAATTTGTAATCAGGTCGTGGGCTGAACTGTGGCCCTGCACTAAATCTGAACCTGTAAAGCTGTGCATGCATACTGTCCAACAAAACCCTTTTTAGAGACAACAATTAATTCTGAAACTAGAGGCTACAAAGAAATCACACGCATATCATAAAATGTAAAATATTTGATATTTTAGTGTGTTCCGTTTAACGTATCAAACGGCCGACTGAATATTAATTTGGATAGGTAAGATCGACGAGGTGCACAAAAGCCATACAAGTGCAAGAAAATAGAACTTCAAATATTACAAAATTTAAGAAACAAGGTGAGTGTAGCAGCGAGCGTATAGCTAGTTTTAAAATATTTTTAGACGCATGTCGTTTCGTGTACATCAAAGCAAGCAAAATAAAAACATTAAGATCGTAAAGATTGCTAAAATAGTTCTGGTCTGTCTGGAAACATAGCCATTCAAGCTCATTACTTCTGATATTTACTGGTGTACTTCAAATGTAATCTTTGCTACGGCGGCGGCCCTGTGTACGATACAAGATGCGCATATGGTACTGTTATTGAATATTAAACGCACAAGCGACATGTCCTTTACATATTCGGAGGTAAACAAAGAAAAGGTCGTTCACTTTTACGAAGGCGGTAAGTACATTGAGATCTTTTTTCCTATTTGGAATGCACCGCCAAGCTTCCGTTGAATTTCATATTTAGAAAATGGAGTTCAACAAGTATTAATAAATACAGTCAAGCTTTAACGAGTTCCTTTTCACAAATTTTCAGATTCTATGAACTCTTTATGAGGGAATTGCTTTTTGCACACTAGCAGAATTCACTATTGTAGGAAATTGAACAGTTCCCAACAAAAACAATTTAGTCTTTTACATTGACGTCGTTTTTACTAGACTGGCTGTCAATCACGAAAACAATAGCACCTAAAAAGACAGCAGATAGGAGTGCGGAAAGTAGGTACCCAGTAGCACTTTAGCATTCACTAAAAAAAGGCTGACAAAGAGTGACGCAATCAGGTAGCACTGGTAGCAGCGAAAGTCAGGTGTTGAGAGGGTTGCCAGGTCTCAAAATAAAAAAAAGCGGAAGAGATGAGTGTTTAGACAGAAATTTGTGTAAAAAGACCATTTAATTTCTTTAAAAGAGTTGTCGGTATTTTTTAAATTAAAACTAGTTTTTATTAATACGAGTAACTAAATAAGAACTTCTGTAACTCTTCTAGTGGAAAACAATATTTTCGAAGGACTGTTTTCTTATGGTCTACTTGTATTCATCTATTTGTCAAAAAATATATGGTAAGTTCATTAAAAAAAAAATAGGGCAGCTTTCTTGCCTTCCTCTGACACCGACGTAATTTTGGGCACGGTACCAAAAAAGCCTGACTATGTCCGGTTGTATCGGAAGCCTGGCAACACTAGACGAGCGTGGGCTGATAGATAGCGATCGGCACGCTCCTCACATGAGCTCTGATAGGCACACGAGATACGAATGAAAAAAAGGTTTTCTCTACGTTAAGCCGCTTTGAGAATATTTCTTGATTTGACAACTGAGCTGAACTTGATAAATGTGTGCTTACTCTTATGTTGTATGTAGGACATGAGAATATAAAGATTACAATAGATTTAATAAAAAAATCTTGCAAACATAATGGAGAATTTTCAATATTTTCATGGTAACAGTAGGAAATAGGAATAATTTGACAATAATCATCATCATCATCATAATTAACACGACAATAATAATAATAAATAATATCTTATTGTCGTTATACAAATACGACGTTGTCTTTTATGTTTTCCTGTTAGCATAATAATATGATTATGCTGTTTATTTGCGCAATGGTTTTATAGTACCTACGTGCCATCAGAAATAGCAACTAAACCATAAGCATAAATCTTGGATGTATATCCTGTCTGTATATATATAAACATGGCAGGTTAAATAGTACCTATTAGCAATCTAGGTATTTCGATTTTGTTTTCCACGAAAGTCACGTCAAACCATCGACGACATAGCCCAATAGACGCCTAATGCAAGGCGAACACTTTCTGGCAACACGTTAGACTTATAAGTCTTACATAAGACACCGCGAACAAAATCTACCTTAGTACCGACCACTTCCGTGACCCGTGAACATCTCCTGCGTTTATAACCCAAAAAAAACTTAAGACAATAATATGGCTCCTTGTTATATAAGATGGTGTGGAAAATGTAACCAAACCTCTAATTTTAAAACAGACGGCATAAAATGCATAGGTAAGTTAATTGATTTCATTATTACAGATTCAATCTTAATAGAATTCAAAGGTCAAACTTAACTGGTTGGCGTTGATATCGTTTATCACTCCGTCTCTTTTTTTCAAGTAGTAAATTGTCATTGCCATCCTTTTCTTTCATCTGTCACTTGTAAATAGGGTTGTACCACTACTCAACGGATGCGCGGTGTAACTAGTACAAGTATTTAGTAGCAGTATGTTACGTAATTACTGATAATAAAAAAAAATGTACATTACAAATAAATTAACGCAAGTTATTTTAAATATATATATATAAATGAACCCCTATTTCTCTCGGTTGAGAAAAGCTTTACTGATATACCTAATTATTTTTTTTCATAATTTCGCGGATGGTTCCACATTAGAAGAAATAAGAAAAAAGGGAAAACTGTTAGCGCTAGTTTTATAATAAATAGTATAATTTTAAAAGAGTACCTAAATGTATAAATAAAAATTAACAAGTATTCAAATAATTTATAAAGTAAAATACGTGCATTAGCTACATGTTCCTTAAGTTGTTCATGTTTTTAAAGATAAAACTCGGCCTCTTACATTTATAACCATTAGTATCAGTAACAGTTACAATAATTACTAGTATCAGTATTAGTACTTTTCACGAGCAGTAACTTTCTTCACTACACAACACTAGTTGTCATTTACGTCGTGCGCATGTCATGCGTGAGCCAATCAGCTTGCACTATTTACCGCTCCCCCCGATCCGCATTCCTCAACGCTTTGACAGAATTATTTGTTTGGAGAAATGTGAACATTAGGCGTCTATTGGGCTATGTCGTCGATGCGTCAAACATAATAAAAGTTACCCAATTACATCTGATCTAAAAAAGTTTAGTAAAAACCTTAGTTTCAGATATTTTTTATACCTATACTTTTTAAAGCCTTCACGGTTATTTTTTTTATACCTATTTAAAAGTGTACAAATCAAACATATACAATTCTGTGCTATGCAATTAACTACAAAGGTTGTAGCTAAAGTCTATACTGAATACATTTATTTTTTAGCTATACGAATAAATTAATAATAATGGTAGGTAGGTACGTACAAGTCATTATTCTTAATCATAAAACTAGATATAAAGCTGAGCAACGCCATTTCACATTCGCTAAATAGGAGCTTCATTTTATCGCAACAGTTATCTGCATAAACAAAGCGAAATGAGATTATTTTCTGAATTTAAACTCAACTCGTGAGAATTTCTTTCCTTTTGACTCTCTAGAAAACGAGCACAACAATAAAATAAAGGTCAATAACATAAATGCTGGAGAGGATATAAAATTTTCTTCAGACTTTAAAGTAATTTAAAAAAGAAAGTTACGTTTAATAATAGCGTTCGAGACAAAAGATCGATAAATATTTTAATAAATAAGATATTACGACTTGTTTAATGGTACTAACAATGTTGCAGAGAGGCTGGTCAAATAAAACTAACAGCACTAGAAGCGTATCGATAATTGAGGCTGTAAGCAAAAAGTGCTGGCGGTAACTCAAAAAGGACAAGAATTATTATGACTGAAGATAATCGATGCTAACCATACTCCTCTTGCTGGAGCTTAATAAGGTGTTCTGTATATTGAAGATACTAACTACAGGTAATTCAAATGTTACTCAATTGTATAATTAGAAGAATGTTCAACTATAACGCGTTTAACGTTTTTAGTACCTTGCGTACATAACTAATTTTTGTTGTGCATCGTTAATTTTATTTTTTTAAGAAAGCCCTGTAATTGGTATAACCAATACATTATAATAATATTAAATGGCGTTTTCTGGAATGGGAAGACCTGTTGGAAAGTTTCGATACGACTGTCCTTTATCAAAATCGAGATGAGTCAATGGGCGTGGAAGTTAAAATCGCATGCAAAAATAAAACCTATCATCATCTAGCAGCGTTAGATGAATATCAAGCGCGAGGTTGTGAGGTTAATCAATTCCGCGTCAACATCTCCAGTCCATTGAGTCGTGTGCGCACTCGCAACGCCAGACGCCGGGGAGCCGAGCCGCGAACCGGTACAGCCTGTTGCAGCTAGCTCCACGGCAAAAACGATGTTCATAAAACATCACTTATTAAGTTGACTAGAACTCTCTACTTGTATGTGTAGGCTAACGCTATCTTCAACAGCACATGTCAGTGGGGCTTGACTGTGATTAAACGCTGTAAACGTTAGTGGTTAAGTCAGAATTTCTGCTTAATCAAGTTTAGTTAGTTTCTAGGAAACTTCACGATGCAAAAACATACGCCAGCACGATTACTTCGCAATAGGTATATTGTGACAGTCGGTTATTATAACAAAGGTGTGCTCTGTTATTTTGTATTTTGCGTTCGCTATGTGTTGTCGGTGAACACTATTGTTTTTCAATATTTCGTGCACGAGTCGTATAAAAGATCCCGTAAGAGTACGTGACCGGACCGATTACACGGGCCAGCTATTGTCCTTATCCGTTTAGCGCTAAAATACCTCGGCGGCATCATATTGGAGTGTGTGACTCGCCTGCCAAATGCCGATAAATGATCACTATTCCCTCATTTTTATGAAGACGTCGCATCCACTTTGGTAATGTGACGTTAATGTATGGCTGTGTTTGTTCATTCAATACGCAAGTTTAACAGTTGGCAGAGCGCCCATCACTTTTTCATTCGTATTCTGACATTCCAACAAAGGGTGAGGCTTACGCAGAAATAACAATTTACAAGGTTTTTGTGGGTAAACAGAATGTTAATCTTTCGTTAGACATAGTATGTCAGTCATATTTTCTTCTACGTTGAAAGGGTTTGACTGGATCTCAGAACCCTTTGCGCGACTTATGTCCAAACATCATATAATGACCAATGATCAAAAATTTCCAATCATAAAAATTTTACTTGTTCAGTGGAATACAAAAGCTCAACTGTCACAATTAGAAGACTAAACATAAAAATGCAACAGTTGTAAAAAATGGATGTTGACTCAAGCATTTAATTGCTTGCGGTGATTTTATCTACAAGCGAGGGGACAAAAAGCGTTTTGCTAAGTTGATGTAACATAAAATACTTTTCATATCACTTTTCAGAATTTATGTGCGATGATGATGATAAAACATCCCACAGAATGAAATGTTAAGCATTAAAGGAGGACCCAAGGTTGGCAATAAACATAAAGCAAGTGGTATCACAAACAACTTTTCTCAAAATCTTCCAGCGATCGTTAAGCTTTTACGATCGAAGTAACAAAAATGTTTATGGCACAATTTTGAGAGGGCTAGGGAAAACTTTCATGATTATTAGACGGGCAGATTTACAGAAATCAGATGTTCGATATTTGTATTTCGATCTCGACACAATGATAAATGATCTAAAGTTAATCGTATAGTCATTGGAAATACGAGTTACTTGGAATATCATTGCAATGCCGCCGCTTCGGATGAAATATGACGTTATCGCAGATGCGTGACATCAAGAATGCGTCTGCGAATGCTAGTCATTTGATATAAGGAGTTGTGTAACAAAATACTTGGTTTATGAGTTGCTAACCTAACTGTGAAGGTCCATTGCAAAATCCTCGCTACAATTTGAGTAGGTATATGCAAAGAACAAACTCTGTCAGTGTCACAATCAAACGAACAACATCCTAAAACTTTTCGAAGAACTTTACTGTTTCTCTCTCCCACAAATTTTGATCATTTCAAATATTACAAGGGGATTTGCGTGTCAGTAGAGCGTGCGGTGATCACGTATATTTACCATAATTAATTACTAGGTGACATCACGGCTACATCGCACGCAATCCTTCTGTGGTGACGACTACCTGACGATCCGCTCTAATGGACACAGCGGGAAGCTGTTTTTACAATTTTTTCGGAGGGTAATGTTACTTAATCAAAGCACGCCCTCACTCCACGTGCAAAGCTGAACCTTGAAAATTTAAAGCTGAAGTCAATGTCTTATAAAATAGCCGTAACAAAAATATAAAAATTAACGCGTCAAAGCAAGTATAAATAAAAAATTATAATAAATCAATTTTTGTTCAACAAACAAAGTTCCAAGTATTTTTTGCGGGTCTGACTGAACCAGTAAGATTATGTCGAAGACTCCAGCCAGCGCTAACACAATGCTACTTTTTTGTCATATCCATCTTAAATTAATATCGCGGCTGAATGTAGTCATCGCATTTGCCCACACGTTGGTGTCCTCTCGCACGACCGTTCACGGTCAAGGCCACGCAGATAATAAACGCGTTATGATGAACGACGTGCTACCGAGGCAAAAACAAGCGCGCGCGCATCACCCATCACAGATCGCTTCAGCCCACGTGGGGAGTCTATACGAGCCTCTGACAACGTTTAATGGCTCGGAAAATTACAACGCTTCCGAACCACCTACCGCAAGTACCGCAAACATTAAAAGTATAGCATATACGTCCGTTTATATGACGTAGATTCACAGCTGAACATTGAAATCATCTCACATCTGGTCCACGCTTTAAAGTCGTGTTGAGAATGCATTACGATGAGCAAATTTATAGTTAAGACATTCGTCAAGCAAAATGCTATGTTCAAATCAACAGTTAAAGACATCATGAAACTACTACAACTGTCTTCAAACGAGTTCCCACGAACTGAATCCAAGTAGTTCTGAACGTATAAAAAATGTACGGAATAAATTGAGAATCGAGTATCTTCCTGAATTACTATGTGGAACAAGGCTACGTTTAATTGCTACATCGATTTAAATTTATTCCTTACAGAGAGAACGTTTATTAATGTGGTTCGCAGGCAATCAAGATAGTCTGTGTACTAGAGTCAGCTGCCTTTATAACGATTCAGTTCTGAGTTAATACTTGTTAAGGAGGTGATTACACGACATTGTACGAGAGGATTCAATTTGTTGGAGGTACAGGCAGGAGCGGGAGCGGTCTGAGGGTCTGAGATAAGATCTACGGCGAGTAGTTCTCGCATGCGGATCACGCGCCCCCATTCCTCCAACCTAGTGCATCGTACTTGGAAATGTGCATCGCGATGCGTGTGGGTTGCCTCCAACGCAAAAATAATGCTTCAGACCTTGAATGGCGGGTGAACGACCTAGCCAGCGGTAAACACCACGTTGATTGATTATCTGATTCAACGTCTAATGGTCTTTGCGATGTGCGAAGCTATTTCGCTAATAGGTAAATTGTTTGACTGCCCATTTGTCATAGTTAGCGCGTCTAGTGCTCTTTTGTTCTTTATTTTTCTTTACCTTGTGTAGCCATTTAAACTACGAAGTTATGTGAATCATACATATTGATAAATTTAAGTAGTATGGGCATAATAGTTATTCCTAAAAGAGTCTACACTAAGTTAGAACAAAACTTCCATCAGATGTCACAGGGCAGATTGCGACGTCGTCGTCGTCCCAGTATCCGGAGTAGGTAGGGCTAAATCCCAAAATGGTTAAATCGTTTCATTCCGGTGACAACCGTATGCTCGACGTGTATTACCTACCTTCCTACAGTACAGAATAAGTAGTAGGTACTCTACTGTCTATACCATAGATCGAGGAAACGCTGAGCTACGAAGCGAAGATTAAAAATACATCGATATTAATAGATACTAAACGTAATTATTCTAATTCTAACATTATAATGTGGAAAATATGAGAATAATCTGTAATTGAAATAGTCACATTCCCATAAGACAAAAACACTAAGAGTACAAATCTTGTAAATGATCCATTATTTATATAAATATTGTTGTTGTAAAAATTGTTGGAGAAAATAAATACTTTATTATTATTATTATTATTATTATTATATCTACATGTGAAACTGAGGATTTTTTTTTAGTAATTCTAGGTATTACAATTGGTACCAGGATCCAAATGACGGAATTATTTTAACAATGTATTTTTGTAACTTTACTAAATCCAAGATTACCTTTGAACAAGCCATAAAAACAGTACCGATGATAAAATATTCATAGAGATGAGTAGGGCAAGTTGTTCGCAACAGGTTTAAAACATGCCTCCTCCATTCTGCCAGCAATCCGGGACATAGGAGTAGGACAAACAAGGCAATTGCTTGACCGCGTAGATCGCTATCGCACACGGCATAGAAGACGGCCGATGGGCCACGTGAGAGTCACTTGTGACATAGAGATCCTTAAACCGCACAGTCACTGGTTTTTTAAACCCGGACATAAAAGGGCTATTAAGACCCCATACGCACACGACTTTAGCACCGTAGCGACAATAAAGGATAAAAGATTGCAAACAAGATTACAGATAAAGAAAGTGTGTCTGTTGTCACTTAATAACACTCTACCTATTTCAATTCATTAAGGTTACTCAAAATGTAGAACAGAGGGGTTTTCTAAAACGATTTACAATATTGAACGTATTTGAACGCAACCCTAACCTTTCCTTGCGTAGTGTCGTCTGATTGCAACATTAGAGATGCAACGCGCAAATTTTCAATTTGAATGTCCAAAGCTATAAAGTTTAATTAAGTTTAAGCTATAAATACGAGTGTATAGGTAAAAACGTTGGCAATGGTGTCACAGGTTACTGCTAAGCGGTTGCGAATTTACATTAGCACAGTCTAAATGATCCAAACAGGTATAACTCGAATATCAAAAGATCTAACCATAAAACTGAACAACCCATACGACCCATACGAATTGTGCTTGTAAATGAGCCCGTCTTTAAAATCCTAATGACCCAAACATGTTAAGCATAGAATTCTATTGATAAATGTTATAAGACATTTCAAAGACGTGATTTAGTGTTTAGGAAACATCATCAGCGGTCAGTTTATGACCTTTTGTAACAAATATGGTTTGTTGCGATTACAGTACATAGACAAGATGCGATTGATTTAACTTGACAAATGCTAAGCATTGACCAGTTTATTCAACTGAGAAGACGTGTGTCACTTGAAGTGACAAAGATGGATGATATTCACAAGCGACGGATGATATAAACTTACGGGTCTTGGCAGCAAGTAATCTAAAATAATCAAATGTTGAAAGATTCGTTAAAAGAGAAACTAATTTAAAGGAGTGAGGAAAGACTCATTTAATGGAGTGAGGAAAGGAATTGTTTTTTTAAGGTTTAACGGATCTAATTTGTGCAAAGCAGTTTTTTTTAAGATCATATTTTTTGTATATTACGGAAGACCTGTAATCGGCTGTAAGTTTTACAAAAAACATTATTTAGTTTCAAAAAGTAGCAAAATATACGTACTCTCTATTTCTTTTGTCTCTAATTTAAACAGACAGATAGGCACATTGTTAAAAAGATGAAAGTAAACAATCATCTTGTTACAGTCCACATTACAAAAATTACTTAACCAAATTGCAAACGTTTCCAAGTCGACAACTGCACGAAAGTAACAATGGAACATTAGTAATCACCTACAACTTTTACTTTGCATCAAATACCATAAAGTACAACAAAAGATAGTCTCAATCGTAATGACGAAAAAATTATAATGTTGAATAGAAAGCGACTGTATTTACAATCGTGAAATCGTTTGAAATATCGGAATTACCATTACTTTAGCGAAAATAGAGAAATCTGATTGCGGTGCAGTGCGAAATGGAAGTGGCTTCAAAAGTAGGCTGAAGTCACACTTCATTTAGGTCTGGAAAATTGGAATCATTCAAGTTGACATAGATAAAAGATTGGATGGAAGAAGATAGCATAAAGATGGTAATAGTTTACAAATATAATAACTTAAATTCTACCGTCGTGTCTAGTATATTTGTATTGTATTGTATCTCTTTGTTTTGAGAATCTTATAAAAGCAAATAACTTCTAGAAATTGGTATTTGTGTCCGTTATTCTACTAGTATTACAGTATTCCTAAACTAAAACTGTCTAGATACATACCTAATCGACACAATAAATATAATAATTACACATTATAATATAATAACTAGGTACATAGTATAAAACAAAGTCGCTTCTCTGTCCCTATGTCCCTATGTATGCTTAAATCTTTAAAACTACGCAACGGATTTTGATGCGGTTTTTTTTAATAGATAGAGGGATTCAAGAGGAAGGTTTATATGTATAATACATGCATAATTTACTTAAGGATAACCCACAATAACTATTTTCCCGTGCGTAGCCGGGGCGGGTCGCTAGTTAAATATAATTTACTAGCGACCCGCCCCGGCTCCGCACGGGAAAATGGTTATTGTGGGTTATCCTTCAGTATATTATGCATGTATTATACATATAAACCTTCCTCTTGAATCACTCTATCTACTAAAAAAAACCGCATCAAAATCCGTTGAGTAGTTTTAAAGATTTAAGCGTACAAAGGGACATAGGGACATAGGGACATAGGGACATAGGGACGGAGAAAGCGACTTTATTTTATACTATGTAGTGATAAGACGAATTTTTCAGTCGGTAATAATAAGTTCTTAATAAGGCATTAATAAGTTCTTAATAACTTACGGAAACTGTCAAATGGAAAGACAGAGAAGAGAGATCTTAATCAAACTATCAATTCGATTTCTAAAAGCACCCGTACTAAATTTAACATAATATCCGCAAAACAGGTAGCGTGCGATTCTGAACGTGAACTATGGCTCAACGTGCGCGTGAGCACGTGCGGGGAAAGTGACCAAGCCACTATCGAGTCCAATTATTATGATGGTGCCTAATGTTCAACCTGAGATTGTATCCGGAAAGTGTCTAATTGAAAACCGGTAGCGAATGAAAACGCAAATGCCTGTTATTACGCTAAGTGAAGATGAAAACATTTCTAAGTGAGCTTAAACTAAGTAAGTCAATTGCTAGAAATTGATAAAAAATATTTTATTGTAGAGATGGTTTTTGGGTGCTTTTTTACCTGGTAGGTATGTGAAACAAAATAAATATCATCAAGATACACCTTTTTGTAAAATCAAATAGGAAAACTACCTGATTAACAATGGCAGACAAGAAGCTTCGGAAAGCAAATAATCTGTAGAATTGTAAGGCGGAAAACATACAATACATCAATATGACATGGGCGAAGTCCTAGAACAAACAAATACACAAGCAAAGATGGGTAGCGAGCGATCGGATGCGAGTGGAACCTTAAAATTTCTGTGAACTATGGCCGGTCATGCGCAAGCGGCGAAAGTGAACGCAGCAGCCACTATCGACGACTAAGCTAATATGTTTGTATGACGAGAAAGTGCTACGCGATTGAGTCACGACACTCGTAATGTTGTTTGGTAGAACATGTATGATTCAGTTGCATAAGAATGAATATAGAAATCTAATTGCCTGCAATAAATTTCGTTGCCGTTAGTAACTAATAGCAGCTTTCAAACAAAATCTGAAATGTTAACAAAGTCATACTACAAATTATGACTACAAATTATTTCAGACCTGCCTCAAATTAATTTACACTAATGATTTAAACTGCTTTTACGTGCCCAAACGCTGCACTTGTTAGGTTAAATGTTTTAAATTTAACACTTATACTTAGTGATTCATTTGTTCGTTCTCTTGTTTCATTATAGTAATGAACCGAACATTTAGCTTAAATGCTGTCACCAGAGAGCTCTGGCTATCACAAAATGCAAGCAAACATAAAGAAAACTAAAATCTATATCATTAATTAAAAAAACATTGACTGCTGAGTAATTCTTTAACTAGCAAAAAGTATGCCGTAATTGATTTTGTTTGACATATTTTACGTAGGACGAGCCAGTACAGCAATGAGGAGAAAGTGGCATAGCGAATTTTGATTGATCACTTGTGAACTAAAGATAGTAACACCTACGTGACAATAATATTAACTGTGAAAGATGAATAAAGCTAAATAATAAATTAACCTTAATACGTTTGTCACGATGATTGTAGAAATAAATCAAACCAACAACAGAGAACTGACGGGCTCGTAGTTATATGAGTATAACCGGGATTCAAGATGTCAAATAAAATTATTGGATTTATTGCCATAATCATTAATGCTTTCTCTTAAACCGGGGACTCTTAAAAAGGGGACCGGGTGAAATATACGCAAAGAATAGACACAGAAATATATATTGTGGTATGGCACAATATTGAAATCTGTCGTGTTCGCTAAAAAGTCTGACTTGAATTTATATACACAAGAGGTTCATTTATATATAACTAGCTGTCTGCCCGCGGCTACGCCCGCGTTGTTTTTTTACTTTTCCGTGCAGTTTCCCATAGGAATGAGATATTTTCCCGCGGTAAAAACTCTAGATGTTGACCGGGGATATAAAATATCACCATACAAAACATTCAAATCGATCCAACAGTTTCGGAGATTAGCCTGTATAAACACTATAAACAGACAAACAGAGAATCAGATAAAAAGACAAACAAAAAAAAACACACAAATGGATAAACAAAAAATAAATAAAAATCTAGTTATGTTCCATACCTATCCCTTTTTCGCATTTATTTTTCTATGTACTGATTTTGACCTTTACAGTTTTGTTGTATAAATTGTTCCAACTAGAATATTGAAGAGATGACTCTATCTGGACAGTCCAGCAATGGGGTTTAGCATAAGATAACAGCTTCCAAGCTCACGAAATCCGAATGGAATGCCAAATAATGATACCCTTTCCCAAAGACGGCGGCATGTAAAAAATTGATTGCCCGTGTTTGGTATTTCGATTAGCTTATGAACTGTGAATTACAGGTTGAAGTGTTTGACTATCATTTATATCTCGATAGGGGAAGCACTACAGCAACACTTTCTTATTGACCTGATCGCAACCAGTTTCAATGTAAACGGAAATATAATTTATTAAGAACTAGCTTGCCGCTCCACGGCTCCGCCCGCGTTAAACATTTTTCCCGTGGGAATGAGTTTTTTTTTATTTCACTTTGTAAAAACCATCCTTGGACTTCAACGAACATTAAAAAAAGAGTTGTTTAAATTGATCCAGGCGTTGCTGAGTTATGCGCTTACCAACACATTTTGTTGCGATTCATTTTTATATTATATACGTTTTGAGGAATAGGTGGAGTCGGAATTCCAATATAAAGTATACTAGCTTTCCGTCCCACGGCTACGCTCGCGCTAACAGGTTTTCCCGTGGGAATGAGGGATTTTCCTATGTGTTATTCTGATGTATATGCTACATTATTGTAAACTTTTAATGAAATCAATTCAGCAGTGTTTGCGTGAAAGTTTAACAAACATTTATGTATCATACATAATCATAATAATCATAATCATATAATTCCATCCATCCATCCTCACAAACTTTCGCATTTATAATATTAGTTGGATACAAAGTAGGATTAGCTTCATATATGATAAGAATTTCAATAGTGGTAACACTACTAAATAACTGGTATTAGGTAGAAATAGAACTTGTTCATCATTCAATGTTCAACAGCACTCGTATTAATTGCTAGCTACAAATATCCGTTTTGAACAGGCAGCAACATCCTCTTGTGTCGATAACATCTATGATAAAATAGATATCGCCTAGACTCCTTCACGCCTTATCATCATCAATCACTTGAAAAACTCGCAAAGTGAACCTATTAAAGGTATTTAGAAGCTCATTTCTAGCAATCTACGACGTGAAAACGATAAAAGTGATAAATAGGTAGTATTGCAATTTGATACTGGATGATTGATCGTGCGGCAACCCTACTAGCTTAGCTCCCGTGTGAAAGGGTCCTTTCGAGTGCAAAGGGCATTGCGCATTGCATTGAAATGGGTTGTATTCAGATGTGCGACGTTAGCGAAATTGTCGGTATATTGAAATAAGGAATTTGCTTTCTAATTTCATATTACGATCGAGGTATCAAAAAGCATGAAAAAAGTTTAAGAAACATAGCTTTCCGCCCGCGTTTACAATTTTTCCCACGGTTAAAGGTAGCTATGTTCTTTTCCAAGGTCTATTCTATATTTGTACCAAGTTTCATTAAAATGGGGTCCGTAGCTCCGGAGTCTATTCAATTATTAGGAATATTTAAAGCAATTTTTTGACACCTTGGGTTAACATTATTAGAGTTTTATTAAGAATCCCTATTATTATTATTTTTAATTATCCGGTTATAGTGTAGCTTCCCAACAGTAAAATAATTTAAAATCGTTTCGGTAGTTTTGGAGCCTATTTAATCCAAACTAACAAACAATCAAACCTTTCCTCTTTATAAAATTAATATAGATGACACAGGTCTTACCGGAACGAAAGTAAAGGCTGTGGTAAAGGGTTACACGATGCCATTAAGACATCACCTTACGGTACCTTACGTAACCAAATGGCTGGAGATCGTCTGCTTTCTGTGCTGGTAAAGAGATTAGAAAGGAAGTCGCTATAGTTATTTGCGGTTTGAGCTAAGTTAACTATTGCAGAATTTATTTGGTAGGTATACTTATACAACTCAGTGGAACGTGCGTGTCTATGAATACAGTATTTTAAAAGCTTATTGCAATGCTTTTATTCCTATCAAAAATAAAAAAAAGCGACTGTAAGATATAACTAGGCACTAGCTTTGGTACAAAAGCTATTCTCAGTAACAGTAGACAGACAGTAAACTGCGTAATAAAAATACATTTATTATTGTTAGCCGTGACTGTTTAGATTGATCGTTCAGTGAAAGTGAAGATCGTGCTGCGACTGTGAATACGTGTCAGGCTTACCACAAATCCGGGCTCTGCTATAAAAATAAAACTTGTGAAGTTCGGTCGCGCGCGACTTACTGCATGCTGAGTTTGATACTTATGAACAGACAGATCTGTCTGAGAGAGCCTTTTATGTCGATATTTACGATTTTACTGCTCTAGATATCAAAGACGAAATCGAAGTCCTAAAACCTCTCCTAAATAAACCTGAATTTATTTATAGTATAAATGGTACCAGTAAATCGATAAATCGTAACTTGACTTCTGTAACATGCATGCATGTTCCCCTTTGCATGTAATTATCTATGTAAGCCAACCCAAATTAGGTGGTAATACGTACCGGAAGTATCTTTTCCTCATCAGCACATTGTATGTTGTTAAGTATTAAAACAGGAAAGCATGACATGGTTGGAGCCTCGTTAATTACAGATCATTAATTACTCCAGTGAAGCCGACGCGGGGATATTTAGAAACGTCCTCCTACGTCCAATTTATGTGAGAAAGTTGCTAAGAACGATGCATTCGCTGAATTAGCTTTTGCAACTAATGTTGCCTCGGCTTTTAATAATTCGGATAGGTGTACATAGCGTCTTAGCAAATACTGAAAAGAGAAACTCATGTAATATTTCAGAGCAAGTTCCCTACGGAAATTTTTCTCAGAATACTCAAATACGAAATAGTAATTGGACAATTTGTATGAGGTTTTTTTTTTAATTTTAGGGAAATATTTCTTCCGGAAAATTTATCAGATCCATCGAATGATCATGTCTTTTTAGTATTTGCCAAGCCGCTTATTACACACACCCTGTATTTGTCTAAAACTTATAAAGCTCTTACTGAAGTGCTAGTTTTAGTAGTAACAGAAAGGATTATAGGATTCTCGCTGCCAACCACAAAACGTTTAACGTTGCCTTTGAGAATCTTGGCAGTAAGCTTTGCCTGGCTTGCCTGCCCGAACGTGGATCAAGGCTCACCTCGTAAATCTATCAAAACGTTCACAAAAGAGGCCGTGAACTGGCAACTTTAAAACAGTTTCAGAATTTCGGCTCGTAAAGTTGGAACACGCGATGGAATTTATGACTTAGAGATGACGTTGTAAGCTAGATGGAAACGAACGAGGGAAAAATATACTGGAGAGTAAATACTTTCGCGTGCTAAAGATATTTAATCGTCGCCATCATAGCATGTCTATCAGCGTCTTACAAGCAAATATTTATGAACAGCTGCATTGTAATCAAATTGCAGTTGCCAGTTGCACATTAGTTAGAACTTACGAGTTCTCATCATGGCATCGGGTCTGACTTGCCTTGAAGTAGTTGGGCAATACATTTGTGCTTTTGGCTTTCAAAAGTCGTATTGTGTTTTGTCATGCGATGTACAAAGACTCTAGTGAACTGGGGTGAACAACCTGCCTTATCATTGTGAAGACGTACTAAATTAGACGTATGGCATCATTATAGAGTCGGCGTTCGAAGTGACAAGAATAAACTAAATGAACTGAACAGCCAATATATTTGCTGTCAAGTCGATAAGTATACGATGAGTATTAGTAGCAAGACAAACAAGATTTTTTAATAATACAAAGTAAAATTTTAAACATGTCTAATGTTAAAAGATAAAAAGCGCATTTTGCTTGTACTGTGTAGAATACTAATGCTTTGTTATCCTTCGCAAAACAAACCTCGGCACATTGATTAAGTATGCGATATGCAGTTCAAACAAACATAATAATTTTTTGTTTCATATCGCTCAGATTCATATAACTTTGTGCAACTAAAGCAGCGAATTGGCAACTGTAATCGACAAAAGCACCATAAATTGATGTTAATCGCGTCGAATGTCGATTGTCGATGTTGTTTGGGCGAACAGTGGAGCAGTAAAGACGTCGGCATCGCCTCTATCTGCAACGAGATGTGATAAGGGTACGATGTTTGTTGGCTTGCCATCTCATTTAAACAATGAGAATGTAAATGTTACCATTTTAACTTTTTGTTACACTTTATCTTAAATGCTACCGGTTTCAATTTACCTACCTGAATAATTTTCCTCAGCCAGTGATAGAAGAGTGACTGTCTAAATTTAAAAGTTAGCGTTTCTGAAAGTATTTCATCTTAGTTAGTAGTTAACGTCTTAACTAAAAACTTTTTATCATGATTAAGCGAGCAGACATAACGTTTTTTGTACTTAGTATATTGACAAATTATATTTTTACTACTAAGTTTATTCGATTTGGCAAAATAGTTTTATTCGTAGTAAAATACGTAAATCAAGCACTATAGTACCGACACTCGAAAAAAAAAAACACTACAGTGCGATGACATTGAAACGCTTCTCTTGGTACAGCGCAGATACATATTACATACACTTGTACTCAGTTCATTGCGATTTGAACTTTTGATCCCGGCAAAATGTGTTTGACGGGAATAGTTTCTGTCGAGACTCTTTAGACTATTACGTTTAACTTCTTATTTGAACTCGTAAGAGCCAACGATCTCAGATTTCTTAACCACTCTATACAAGTTTTCTATGTAAAGAAAATACTTTTACACATATTTCTCTGGGGATCAGGTAAAATTGTAGCTATATCCCGACCAATATTTCCGCAACCTTCGAATGTTGGCGGTACAAAAGCAATTTTATTCCGGAACTTGAATGCGATTTTTTTTAGCTGGCGAGTCGTGTCTCTTTGAAAAGATGGCCAACAGGAGGCGGTGAAGAATGACCATAGATTTTTTTTCTTATTTTGGCGCTAGTGTTACTTTGCGCCTGACCATAGATTTTAATCTTTAAATTATTCATTTTTAAGTCTATGAGTATGAACGAGTCAGGTGCGTCCCTACTGTGCCATTTATGCCAATAGACATGTCACTGAGAAAAAAAAAAAACAACAATTTAATCCACTGCAATGACTGATTTTCAATTATTGATTAATCAATACTGGATTTATTGCGGATATAATAGATTTTAAAACCTTAACTTAAAAAGCATAATTTTATTTAGGTACTACGAGGGAAATTGTTGAGATCAAGTGTAATCCGCCAATTTTCAGGAGGTTTAATATTGTTAAATTGGGGGCTAATTGTTATTAAATTAATGACAATTAGCCCACAGTTATGTGATGGATTTTTTTTTATTAAAAACCCGAATGCCTACCAATATTACGCGTGTTCTTTTAGTTCGTTTAGTACTTTTTTTTAACCCATTAATCAGATATACTAAAACTGAATTGTTTGCACTTTGAAATGGATAAGTAAGTAGCCGTTTTATAAGGTGATTAAAGGGAACTTCCTTGACTATATTTACTCAATACTGATATAAGAAAATAATAAACTCCAGGCCGTATTCAACAATGGCCATTACGTATTGATTCCAGTGCTTTCTATCTACTCCATGACAAGACAACTCACGAATAAGGAAAATAGACGCAATAAGTTGCGGTTTTTTTTTACTTTAACTAAAATCAACAAAAAAACTGAAAAAGTTATAACCCGAGGGCAACAACTTAATATATTACATACATCATACCTAAACAGCTAATCACTGAAAGGCTGCTTGAAAGCATATGATTATATAATTGTACGATGAGCGAGTTTTTGTTAGATTGTACGAAAAAAAGCAATCGTTATTTGAATCAACAACTATCATTGGACAAAAAATATTACACCTCTATGTATTCGAAAGAGATTCCGTATGATGAGATATAAATTATTCAGACAGTAAAAAAAGTATTCGAATTTTAAAGCCTTAGGTATGATAATAAATTTATTTTTTGGGTGTCGATCTTTTTATTTGTCACAGTTTGTTCTAGAAACAAGCAAATAAATTCATATAGATGGATTTACACATTTGTGCACTGGCCTCTAATATCTGCTGCCCCGCCTATTTCAAATACAACAAGCAATCAGAAGTACTTATCACAGTCAGTCGTAATCTCTTTATTTTGGCAAGTGAACACAAGATTACTGTAATTATTCATTGTGAGAAAAGTATCTCGTAAATCCTAGGCCAAATTACAGGGTCCATGTCACGTTCGGCGCGTTATTACCGGCGTGTCGGTGAATCACCTCCACAAACCTATAGAAAAACAGCTAAACATACAGTGTAAACACTCTACTTATGGGTGCTCAATAAAAAAGTAATAGCTTATATACGAAACGAAGCACGAAGCTCCTATAGCAACAGTTTACCAGTCGTAGTAGGCATACGCAAATACCATTAGTTGTGTTTGTATCAATTATTTTCTGTTTGAGCCAAGAGCATAAAGAAGAACTAATAGAGATAAGTAAAACAGGACATAATTTTAGTAGATTGAATTCGATTCGGATTCCAAATTTAAATGGAAGAAGATATTAGAAAATGAATTTAATAAAATAGTTCCACTGCAAGAAACAGCGGTGGTATGGTATCGCACCGAATAGCAGTTAGTAAACGCACTTTTCCAGCCGCATTGCCATCTAGGCCTCTAGAGTAACGGCCGGGACCTGAATCCACTAAATACTGAAGAGCACCGCTAATGTGCCTAAAACACTTACACACGATTTATGGCTAAGAGAAATTCCTCTTCAGAATACTAGTAGTCTAGTTGATTTATTTAGCATTAGCACAATTTATTTTTGGAAGACTTTTAAACTTAGGACTATGTATCTTATTAGAGCAAGAGCATCAAAACTATACTAGAAAGCAGTAATAGGAAACAACCGTGAGATTATCTATCACTATCTAATATCCAACGCTACAATATCTAAAACTGACAAAATAACAAATTTTGCGGTTAATTTGGCGATTAGGTCACAAACGTTAGAAAAGCGAACGATAACATTTGAATTTAGAATCAAATTTCTGTACAGGATGCCAGTAAGAATTTGAATACTTGCATCAAAGTGATATTCGAGCGAGACTCACGTTGCGACTATAAAAGCTGGCATCCAGGAACATAAACAAAACCACATCAAGGGACGTTTCTGCATACCTACTGGTCATTGACCTAAACAGCTGGGTATCGGAAATATAATTCGAGAATAGAGCGCATGTATGAGCCAGTGGGCATCATACACGGATCGCCTGCTTTGAGGCCAGCAGTTACGGGCTAGACGTGCCGCTGAGCAGTCAGCCGACGGAAGATAATTAACAACGAAATTGGCCGGAGACAGCTAGACGCCTTACTTCTGTGGCCCGTGTTGCATTGCGCCCCGCAATAATAACACACTGAACAACCGACATACGGCAATTAAAAAAGTTGGAACGCCCGTTTCCCACACATTACTGGGTGAGCGTGGTATTGCAATAAGAGACAGTATTATGCCTCCATAAAGAAGCAGGACTCGGAGAGATTCAGTCAGACGTGAGGGAAATATCTGAAATCGAGGTGAAAGCGCGTACGGTAGATGAACAATTACTAGACAATAATGATCATAATGACGTTAATGTCATTGTGGATACAATGGATGCAGTTGACCGCGATTGGAGCAGCGATGCATTGTGTAGGTATGTGATGTGCAGAACAAATTTGGCTCGTCACGAGCGGCTGGGGAAGGCGCCGAAAATCAACAGCAGGCCGCACGCTCTGTTTTGCATATCGCCAACGAAAGTATAGCGGTGTGTACAATATGTTAATCAACCCGCATTGTTTCTGGAATGCAGCGACCGTAATAGCAGTTTACGTGTAATGAACCATTTACGGAAGTGTACTAAAATATTGAATAGAATAGAATAGAATAGAAAAACTTTATTTGTAGGACATCACAACACAGAAAACAATAAGACAAGAAAAAAATAACTATACATAATTTAACACTAATACATGAAACACGAACAATACAACTACGTGCGAGCGAACATCCATCTGTGTTGCGACACCCACACAAAAAGGGCCCCACTCAGCGAAATGCCGCCGCCCGGCTGGGCCACGGCGCTGATCTTCCGTGAGTCCTAAATGGTCGCGTCACGGACGACCACAACGCAACACGTTACCCGTTATTTAAAAATAAATAAATAAATAAAATAGAATAAACTTACAATAATAACTAAAAATAGATTAGGTATACATACATAATTACTGCTAATAAAAGTTGATTAATTATTATAGGTACATACATAAAAATAAATTGTATAATTCTACACCAATAACGCCAGTAGTAAGATATAAGATAAGCATAACTCAACCAGGCGATTGACGACGCCTGCGATCATTCATTTCATTTACCGCGCTGCCTCAGCGCTAGACGAACGCGATTGCAAAATACTTTCTACTGTAGTACCATTGAACAGAATCGCAAACGTCAAGGTTAAATAAATTATTAAGAGATAGAAAACTGTGCAGCAATGTACGGAATGGCTTTAGCGCAGCGGCAGGTAGATTGACTAGACTAGAAACTGGTTCATCTGAATATTAGTCGGTCCAGTTGGCGCGTCTCGCTCCCGATTGTCGTGCGAACAACAAACTATGCAGTTGGATCCGACAGAATCCGCGTAACCAATCACCGCTGACTAATACACCTCGGGGATAGCGTGCAAATCAACTTTTACGCTGAGATGCGTAAATAATCAATAACAAACACTGATCGTTTCAAATCCAAACAGTAAGGTAAAGTGGAGCAGTGAAAAAGTGAAGTTTTGTCAAATGCACCACTTACCCAATTCACGAGAGCGGAACCGATGCCGATGTCGACGGAAGCATTGTGTCGGAGCGGAGTTGATCCATTGTGGGAAGTGTATTAGATAACGTGCTCGGGAGAGCGTATTCGAGACAATAAAGATTTCGCATTTTGAATTTAAAGAGTGAGAGCGGTCCATGATGGGAGAATAATGGAGCATAACTGCATGCAGTCGAGATTGTTTACGATTTCCTTAATATTTTCCATCCCACACGTAGAGATCCGTGATGATTAGCAAAGGTCGGTGCGGGCGGACGATAGAATCAGCGGCGCGTGAGACTGATTCATCGCTTCCATCCAACGCAAAGCCGGCCTGCTGTTCACACGCTCTCAGCACTTCTATCCGTCATATCTTTGTCACACACCTACGCAGACTTAATATACCTACCCAAGTCACAGGTAAATCATAACTTAAATTCTGGAAAACTTATTTGACATTGAGCTGTTACGTAGAGTTCATTTAAAGGTGGTCGGTCACAAATAAATCATCAGTTTAGAGCCGGCTCGACACTGCGGGATCCTTGCAGTTAGACAGCTTGTAGGTAATCCTGTCTGGACTCCATTAGGGTCCTGCAATGGCATGGCGCTAGTCGTGGGTGTCACAATAGCACTAACGAGAGCCCGATATCATCTAACAGACAGGAGACATTAGTTAATGCTCGGGAACCGCCCGATACAAAACACGACAGATAGAAAAACTAACAAAAAATTAAGTGCACTGCACAATGGAAGAAAGACGAGTTGTACGAGTTTGTACAGGGTGGTACAAAGAATTGTGAAACGTCATGCGGTGCACAATAGAGAGAGCGACGCGAAGCGTGAGCATCATGCATTACTAGTCAAGTTATAGTACCGATTGAGGTTTCAGAGTAGTCAGATAAGCACTTCTCGCAAATGAGAACATTTATAGAAAATACAAACATGTTATACGCAGCCACTTGCTGCTGATGGTTTGATGAAATCCGAGAAACTGTTGGCAGTAAAGTTAATGGCCCAGTATTACGACTTGGCGCATTGTCGTCTTCTAATTGAAATAGTCTTCTGGTTGGATCGCTAGTTGACTAAAGTGGAATTTCTTGAAGTTTCGCTTGTAAGTATACCAGATATTTTGTCCGAATAAAACACATTTAATGTTGAGGCAGCAAAACAAAAAAACACTGTAATGAATCTCCTACATCCTGTATAGGACAAGTGTTAGAATGTAAAATTTATGTCTTAACATAAAAAGTTATTGCAGCAAACCAAATATCCATTTTGAATACAAATGATATAAAATTCTAATAACTGTTTGACGATATTGATATTTCGTCCTTTTGTAGTTAAATCTTCAAATACATAAATTCGATATGAAAAAAGCTGAAATAAAATTCACAGTGGCCTTAAAATTATGCCCATCACGTGTGTGTGTTCTGTAGAGAAATAGAAAAAGAAGCATTGATTTTATTTTGTAGGAATGAATATTATTAAATTCAGATCGTGGATGTCTATTTGAGAACATTATTTGTATGTTGATTGTTTTCCTGTCGTGTAAAGCTTGAACAACCTCCGTAAAACAATGTGTGACAACTTTGTGAACAAATTGCCCTTGCTCATGTCACATGTAAGACTTTTTTTGAGGATCTTATAATTAGCACAAACTTTAAGAACCTGTTAAACTAAATAAATTAAAAAACTGGCAAAAATTTCATAAGCTAATAGTTAAAAAAAAAATAGACGTTAGAGAATATTTTACAGATAACATTTTATCAGCATCATAAATTCTTCAGGTCATGAAAACCGTTAGGTTCCTATAATAAAAATTTGACTACAAAGCGTAAATCTTAGGCGGCATCATGGCGATACTTAATAACTTCACGGCGGCGGCGGGCGGCGGCATGTTCGCCACACTTGCTGAAGGATGGTTTACTGTTATTGAGGTCGCTACGCCACCCAATAATACATCGACGTAGTGTTGCCATACCAAATTGAATACAAAATTGTCTTCGATTATTGTTAACTACATAACAGTCCTTATCGTAACATTAGACTCTACTCTACCTAGAAAATAAGTGATCAAGCACTATCTTTATTATTTAGATACATGACGGTTATCCGATTATCCTATAGGTACAGATTCTTTGAATTTATCCTTAGAATATACTCCTCAAGTATTTAATTTTAATATGCGTAGTTAAGGCATACACACAATTTCGCGATGGAAGAGTTCAGAATATTTTCAGTAGAAATACAGTAAAACACATCACAAGCTAGAACAGCTATGGAGGATTAATATAACATTTTATCGATACGTCGTTATATTAAACTAATGATTTGCGCACCTGGCAACACCACACACTGGTGCGATGTGCCGACACCAAAGCACGACATGGCAAGGCGATAATTCACTATCATTATTCTCCGTGCAGAAATTATGTGACGCATCATAGGTACGTTTCGAAATTATGAACGCGCGCGCAGTTTCGAGATCTCCGATAATTAGCTAGGGGATATTACAATCCACAGGATAAATAGTTATTGTAAATAATATAGATATGGATAAAACAATTCGAGACGATAATGAAATCATAACTTTATTTAAGTCGCGGTCTTTTTCATTGATATGGCATCCGAGAATACTGGAAATAAATGATCAATTTTAGGTCGAATGATTTTGCTTGCAGCTTAAACTACCTAGTCACGTTAAATCGAACTTTTACGTCTCTAAAACGAAATTGACATCCTTCTGTCTCTTTTTGTTCTTGAAAGCGTGAAAAGCAAGTGACTTTAAATTGAAGTAAAAACTAGAATCACGATCAATATTGACTACTATAGTAACGAATTATAGCAAGAGTCCATCTGCTATCCTAGTGCTATGACAAAATTTTGTCGCGCGAGAAACGCGCCATACTGAAATATCCTCCAATAGGATAAGAAATTAAATACGCAAAATTATGTCTGTCACGCGTGGGACCGAGCATGTTAGAGGGGCTGGTTATGGACTCAAAATAAAGCTTAGTATTTTATCAACCTGTGGCGCCCTTTAGCCAGGCTAGGCGTGGCAGTTGGGTCGCACCTGCAGACAGCGGAAACAACAACGCCTCGACTCGAGATATCACGCTCTACATACGTCCAAACTCGTTATATTTTTTGCCATATCTCGTTAGCAGACTGAATCGCGAACAACAAACAAAGGTTTCACTCAAACTTGTGAAGAACTGGGTGACTGCAACGTCAACAGATATTTATGGATCTAGAAAAGATTTTACGACTTATAAATACCTACCTACTACGCGTTAAAATGGCATTAAGTATTAGTAGAAATTCTATTAAATTAGAAATTTTATTATTCCACGCAATGCTCAATCGTTTATAGCATCTTAAATGTGAAATGAGTTCTAGGGAAATGTGACGATTACTTTAGAATACTTTAGATTTCAGAAGCTAGAAACTACTTATCGCTGCTTATGAAACCATATTGAAATAATGATAGTTATAAATATAATTTTGCAAAGGTGCGTATAACATGAGATAAATAACGATTCAAGCAAGTTAGTCAAGTGTTCACTAATTTCGTCTACGTGAGAGTGAGAACCGTTTTTCGAATAATACGTCGCCTGTTGGATCTGCCTACATATTTCAATATTTCTTACAAGTATTCTTATAACAAACGAACTATACGATGTTCATTTGGATTTGTTACTACCATTATTCATCATAATATTACTATCACTGCGTAAAAAACTGAACTGAAAGAAACAGAACCTTCTGTTATATAGAGTCTATTTACGCAATGAATCCAAAATACGGATACATTAAAATTATTAGACGAAATTGCATAAACCATTGGCGAAGCAGTTAGCAATGCATTGGTTTTTGATCATGCGATTTATAGTGCGTCGAGCGCAGCAAAGAGCATTCGCCTCACTTTCACACTTTCACTAGGGCGACGCCCCCGTGCGCGCGCGCTCCTAGCCAATGCGCCTGCGATCGCACTTGCAAAATTCGATTATTCAACACGCGCCGCGACACACGCTATGTGCATGCTAATACTATTCAACGAATAATTAGTAACCCGTTCCATTTCACTCATAGAAGATTGAACAAGAATACCACCTTAAATCAGAAGCGATTCTAGCTCTAAATACTTGAAATCATAGAAACATATTTGGAAGAGAAAAGTAATGGAGAAGTAGATATAATACCATCCGAGAAATATTAAGAAGGTACCTAAACCTAAACCCATCCAAATTCGTTTAAAAAAGAAACCTCGCCCAATCAACGATAAAAACATAATAGCATATTAAACAAAGTACTAAAAAAATCACGTAACCTTTTTCATATAATCAGTTGTTTCAAAAATCCAAGAAACATCCGTCCAATTTGGGGCTGTAAACCAATTAAAAGAGCACCGATGCATGGAGTCAGCGGCATATATTACATACAGATAATGGTGTTGCTGCATTCAAGTGAACGTAGAATCACGCCGCGCCTTTACCATGTCAGCATCTATAACCTTGTTTAGTTCGAAGGCTCGAATACCTAGACGTATTTATACTACAGCATTATAACGAAGCTCAGCGGCCCTTCAAGGCCCACTTGTCCCTTCGGATTCTGAATAAAGTACCTGTTTACCTCGAACGATGCAGGTTTTGCCATTGCACTTCGGTGGCCCATTCGATTCGACCAAAAAAGAAATCGCCTGAGCTATGAGGAAGAGCGAATATGCCGCGCCGGTATTATTAACAAGTCAAGATACGTTCAAGGTAATTTTTTTCCCATGATTATTTAAAGTGGTTCAAGTACTCCTTTTTAACACAGTTAAATTTGAAAACTTTAAACTACATGCGACATCAGTTACTGGGTTTCCTAAAACATTTTAGGTGACCTTCTCAATGGTATCATTTCCATATTTAACCTCATAAAGTTGCATTATGCCTTTTGCTTCAAGGCTGGAATCTTAGTTTCTGCTGTTCAAACTGGGTCTATTTACGCACGTAATGATTTATCGGTTTCAATTCCTGCATGAGCTAATTTGCAATTCGAAATATCGGCATGTCGGTTACCCACCGGATCGTTATGTACAAAGTATTGTACATGCCAATACACTGAACAACATTCACCGCACGATTTGTGACCATGAAAGTATACAACTTGAACAAGCTTATCCGACCACAAAGGTTTTCACTTGAAATTGGAAAAGATTTAGAAAGTAAAGCTATTATGTTATCTAAACTCGTGTTACGCGCTTTCGTTGCGCCTGAATTGAATCGACTTTCAATTACTGTGTTTTATGATCTACAATAAGTCTACTCTATTATTACTATTAGATAGATCGTGATATTTATCTACCTAATGCATTGGCATTATCGTGTAAATGACTTTAGTATTCCCGAACATCGCAACATTTTCATAGATGCGCTTATCAAATAAACTACAATATTTTCTCTACTTTACAAGTGCGACATTCTAAAACCCTTGCTAGTATCATCAGTACAAGTATATTATTGTTATATGATTTTCGGAGAACTTGTAGATATGACTAGAACAGCTTTCATATCAACTAAAAGTGATAGTCTACATCAGAACTGCTTGCCAGTTCAGTAATTTGCACCATCGGCAAAAACGATGTCCGGAATTACAGCGGCCCGCATATTTGGGATAGTGTCAGATAAGGGTCATTATGCAAACAGCTCTTTGTGCCTTGTGCCTGCATCGGCAGGAACAATGGCCGTATGAATCGGTTGAATGCAGATCGCAGCTTCAATCCCATCAAAGGATCTCTTTGTAACTGTTAAAACAATAACACACCTTGTGCTTTAAGCGACGTGTTGTATGTTGAGGATGTGAGGACTGTGGTATTGAATGAATAAATCGAATTGAATGATTGTCAAAAACCTAAAGTTTCGGCAGTGAATGATCTGGCAATGAGGTTAAAGGTCTATTTAAATATTTATTTCAACAACGCAACGATATAAATGACCAAAGGCGCAAATGAACAGTTGCTGATGATTAATTATTTCTGTTAGAATTTATGATCTTGCATAAGATTCTTAACATGCCAAGAACAAACAATTTAAAATGATAATTAACACATAAAACCACGGTACATTCTTTAAGGTAAATGGAAGCGAAAAAATAAAAAAATCACAATAACACATCGGGAACAAAATAATGAAAATTCACACGGCAACAAATGGCAGCGATTAGCAATATTTTAGAAAGTATCAAATAATCAAACAAAATGAGCAATAAAAAGTACAGTTTAGCAATCGGTACAATTCTTGTGGGAAATCTCGTTCGACAATGGGTAATATGCTGTTCAATACTTAGGTATTCTAGCGGCGCCCACAGCCCACAGGCTGTCGGTGCAAGACTAGACGGTTCAATATGTTTGAGATACAGTATTACAAAATGTGAATATATAGACGAAAACAAAAATTGCAATTTCAAAGCTCTCGTAGTTCAGTAGATTTCTAAACAGGGAAAGTATGGCCTTGGTTTGAAAAGATTTTGAACGGCCATTATTATAACTATCAAATAAGCTTTTCGGAAACCGATTTCGTTCTTTCAAAAACCACAAATTAAGGAACTCTTCTTAAAACAAATTATTACACAGAACGTCAAGACGGCGATTATCCTTAATTTTGATGGTACACACACACGTTGCAAGTTGTCATCCAAGGGGACGTTGACCCCGCAGATTAAGAACCGTCGGCTGTTTGCGCTAATTACGTAAGAGGCGTACGTAACGAGCTCTTAATTGGAATGCGCCCCAATTAATGAGTGGACGCTTCGAATGGTCCAAATGGAACGCGTGTAAATAGCGCCGGCTAACCACCGAGGACCAAAAATTCCATTTCATTTAAAAATCACGCCCAGAAACATTACTTCGCAAAAATATAATACAAAGATAGCTGGATTAAATCTCACTCTCATCTTAAGGCATGTAAGATGGATGACCATTGACCAACCTCAGACTAGAAAGCCTAAAAAAATTAAGATAACGTCTATAATACATTGATAATAAAAATACTTACGGTTTAAAATGAGCCTTTAAAACACGAAATCATTTTACTTTTTAAATACCTATATCTCAAGAAAATTTAAAAACAGAAGCAATCAATAAAGCTAAACAACACATTGATAGATTAAAATAACGCATCATGATCAAACCACTGGTACAATTTATGAAAATATATAAGACATTTCTTATCTCGAAGCATAGAATAGACAATAGTATGGAATCTTGAGGTGCAACATTGTAAAGAAGTTAGCACCAGGCACCAGTTCAAATGCAGTGCGCGCAGTTTCATCACAAATTGCTACAAAACGTTATTCCCTTCGCTGGATACCTTGTTCAGGTAGGGACTGTTTACTATTATTATCTATACTCACATTCATTGCCATAGTTTTGTAGTTGTTTGTTTCTGTAAACTTGCTAGTATGCAGGGAACGGTAAAGACCGTGATTGTCACTGGCTGCTAAGCGGTTGAAGATCTCCAAAGTAATTTTGATATTTCCATGAATAAGCTTATCGATAACTAAAAGTTCTCCTTTATATTCTTCGACACAATAATTTTGCATTTAAGTCGGTTAAACCATGTAAGCATTTATTTTGTACTAAGGACTAACGCGGTGGTAGCTTCACTTAGCTTAATTAGAACACCGTTTCTCCAACTACTAATCTCTCAGTGAGTTGGTTCGCTCTTTGCGACTTATTTAGCGCAGGCCCTTATTTTAGAAACGGACTTAATCCGCTCGTACAAAATTGGAGCGAGTTCCCGGGTGAACGGCCTGCGGTGAAAGTCGGACGGGACGCAGATATATGGGTCAGGTGGTCATTTACCCTCCGCTCAGGTAAGCTCAGCAAATCTCAGTTAAATACCGAGTCTTTCTCTTCTTAATTTGATCTAGGCTTGGCTTATGTCGCAAAATCGACGTACGAAGCTTCACTGAACTTGGGGAGAAGCGGTGCGGTGGGTTCTACCCCAAAGTAGTCATATAAACGCGTCTAGAGGCGGCTAAAGGGAACTCTGGACCTTGGTCTAACACCTTGATACGTAAAATCATGAAGAAACATCGCCTGAGGGGCTCTGTCTCTATAACCATTTATTAAATTGAGCCGCGCCTCCGCCGCCCTGGCTGGTGCGGGCATTGTTGCCCGAAGGGTATTTATTTATTCACTACACTACTGACGCCAGATCTCCAGTAATAGAGTGCCACCTAATGAAAAAGAAGATTAACTACTAGAAGCTAATCTGCTAAGTGAGACCTGAACTCTTTGAATGCTTGGATCGGAAAGGAAATACCAAGTCTTACGTAATCTCTTCAGTTTTGTTTCATAACAACCTAATTCTGTAAATTCAAACGTCTCGTCTCGTCCCGGTCCCAGGTGAACGACCATTAGAGAAAAATTTGGTCGTCGAGCGCGGACGAAATATAGGTCAAGACTGGTTATTTACATTCGTTTAGGTACACTAGTAAATTATGTTATGTTTTATTTTCATTTTAAAATATATATATAATTTCTTGTGAAATTGTAAGCGATTTTCTGCTAGCGAAAAGTAGCCAAACGTTTAAGAGTATCAGTTAACCACTATTAACAAGATTAAAATGTACCTTTATGGAATGATTTAGCAATATGACAACGATGATTAAAAAGCTTCTACCGGGGATTAAAAACGGGAAACGTCGAAAGTAACGGTCGATATTACCATCAATTAGATTTTCTAAACAGTCAATATTTTAAGCGGAATCGTCGTCGTGCTATTTCAATAAAATCTTTTGTTTCGGAAAGTCTAACCTAAAATGCAAGTAACGGCTCGTGCAACTGTATTTTTTCGGTTGTTGAATTTTATTAATGCTGTTAAACGTGAGTAGTGTTTAATAAATTAATAGCTTTTCTAAAACTTGTAATGATGACGAGTCGTCCGACTGGGATCTGTTCGCGTGAGCATTCCGGACCCCATGCGGCGTAGTCAAAAGGAGTAATTAACATAATAGTACCGGTAATTATTCTTTCTGTCCGTTTTCGGCTCCGTCGACCATGGCGGGGCAGAGTCTTGGTGCAAGCTACAAACGCTATACTTTCAATCACATGTTTCTGTATTTTAAGAGTATTGTGATACTGTAAGTTTGATACGCGAGAAAATGTTATGCTCCCGTTAAAAATGCTGTCTTGTCATGTCTGCATCATGTCTTTTAAAAATGTTGTAGATAAAATGAAAAAGTAGGTTGTACGTTTTCACAGTAAAAGTAAATATTGATTGCTAAAAATAATCCAAAAGTGGCTATTCAAATGCTATAACTTATATAGTGATCGAACATTATCTTAAAATTAAAACGTACAAGCCTAGTTTTTCAATATAGGTACAATTCGAAAAATTTGAAAAAAATTACATTGTAGGTATATGGAAAGCAAAACATTTTCTTCATTTTAAAGAAAATATACAGGTTTACAATAAATACTTTTAATAAAAATAACTTCAAGAGTTCCACATATTGTTCTTAATGCTTATAGTAATGTTTGATAAAAATAATAGCTGTAATAGCTGAACCCGCATTTGAATCGACTGTCGTACTAAATCAAACAATCTAACTTATATTGAATTACTGTATTGATAAAGAAAGGATGTTGTGAATCGCAGTGTTTAGAAAATACGAGTGTTTTGATATTAACCGGTAATAGAGCCATTGAAAAAGGAAAATAGTCGGACAAGGCGCGAGTTTACACACCGGTCTAAAGGACTTTCACCAATAAACGGAAGAGCCCTTAGCTGCTGTTCACGTGTGATTTCAGATAAAGGGTCTTATAGTCATTGATAATATCACTAAACATATTACATAACCAGAAATGGAAATGGGAATCGTAATCCAAATAGCAGAGAACATGGAATCGTACAAATTAGATACTAATATCTAGGACGGTTGATAAACACTTAGAAAAGAAAAAAAAGCAATGTTATTCATTTCCAAATAACATAACATAAAAATCTTTACTAAAGATAATATCAGTTGAAGAAGTCTATTTTATTCTAAGAAAATTGCATGATAGGGGGAGCATGGAAACCATTTCACAAACATACATCGTAGTAGAGAATTTAGTGCAAAAAACGGTTGAAATTGGACGAGTGGATGAAACTTGGTATGGTGTTAGAATAGGTGGACTTGAGTAGAAATCCACCGGGACCCATGACTCGTACCCCCTCTGAAGCCGGGGGGAGGGGGGTGAAGTTCGGTTTTGCCGCCCTTCTTGTTGACGCTTATATCTCTAAAACCGTATGTACTATGACAAGTTTGGTATCATTTTCGGATAACTCGTTAACGTAGAATTCATTTTTGCAATTATAAAATAGGGTTGCCATACAAAAAACTAAATTATAGAACAAAATTCGAAAAACACGAATAAAGTTTTTCCACATAAACGTCGTTTACTTTTCCCATGGGAATGGTATCGATTCAAAAAAAATATGGTCAGGTAGCAACATTCACGGGCTTTACAAATATATAACTTTTATAGCACTTACTTGATAAAAAATGGGTTAAAAAAAATAAAATTGCATGCGCGGCAGACAAAGGTTTAAACATGGAACTAGCTCCAAGACCAAATTAGTCCCAAAACAGTGGTATTAAGGGGTGGTAATGTATGGCAGAAATGTTGTGGATGTTAAAAAACCTTCCAAAAAAAATCTATGTAGAAGATCAGGTCAGAATGGAAAGTTAGAGCGGCCGGAACAAACGGTAGGAGATTAAGAGGTGGCGCCGTAGTAAAACTTATTGGAAACCTTGGTCAGAATTTAAAAAGAAAAATAAAGACCAAGATAGCTGACTTCAAAACATGGCAAACGCTGGCAATCCAACAAATGTAGCATAACAGGTGCAGACAATATTTCTGTTGACCAGTAATAGAATCAAGTTTTTTTTTCTTTGCTACTGGATTTTTAAACACTGTTTAATTTTTGCGTGGAAAAGACTGTTGCACTGCTGAAACTCAAACAACCGTTTGATGACCTCAAAAGCTATTGTCGGTACTGTGTCATTCATGCTTAAAAAATACTGGAAATAATGCTTGGCTGACAAAGGATGCAGACATCCTCGCAGTCCAAAAGTCTTCTCTGAATAAGCTGCATTCTGAACAGAAAAACCCTGCTCAGCTGTAACCAAATCTTGAACCTCCCACAGCACATACCTCTGATTGAAAGAGATCTGCGACGTGTATCTGGTAATAACTCAATAAGCGCAGGCCTTTGAGACTGTGGATAGGAATTTAACTTATGTACTGTAAATTCTTAGTTGCTAACAAAATGTCTTGAAGCTGGAACCTTTGACGATCCTATGTTGCACCTTCGGAATCCAACAGTCTTTCAAGATACCTTATTGCTACGTTGGATAAATCGTTTTTTTATTGGCAACGCTGCTTAAACACCAAAAAGAAAATTGGTACTCGCAACAACCTACTGTGCCGACCTACGTCCACCAAATGGTATTTTCCACCAGTTCATCGATTTGGTGAGCACACGCTCAGCTATGGGGCTAAATTTGGCTCTAAATAAAACTCTCTGGCTTTAATCAGAAGGTTCGTAGAGACGTGACCAGCTCTCTGGGCATGGCTAATGAAAAGACCGACAGCAAACATCCCCAACACCACCACGTGCTGGTTCCTCAACACATTTAATGTCTATAGATGAAGTAAGACGAGTAAATAGAATAGACGAGATACCCCACAGCGTCAGTGTCATACATTCCGTGGTTTAAGTACGCTTGGACATGATCTGCCTTGGCCAAATGGACATCTTTGAACATACTCTAGACCGGACCCAAGTCAGCCGAAACAGACACGTTTCAGTGAAGCTACAGCTCGGATGGCGCTTGCTTGCGTGATGTGTCTTTTTTAACGATGACGCTCCCATGACTTGTCGAGCCTACCCTACCACCTGCATGCGTAAGGATCTTTCTAGAGGCTACAGATAGCGCTTCATATGTGGCAAAGTACTGGTCTCAGGAAAAACACACATAAAACGATTCCTTGAAATCGCCAACGACTCTACTTCCCTACTGTTCACCAACTTCCCCAACCTTCAACCCTTATTATGGTCTTCTACCTCGAACTCTTGTTTACGCTTAGTTAGCCTTACGCTGGCTGATCCGTCTGCCTGATGATGCTGACTGGCTTAGTAGCATTATATGCAGCAATTGGTTAGTATGACACAGTAAAGATATCGGCAGGTAACTTTTGAGATCACCTCAAGGCTTTCTGAGTTTCAGCAGTGCAACAGCTTTAGCTTTTGCGCCAAAGACGTGGAATCTAAGCAGAAATTAAACAGGGTTAAAATAAACCAGTAGCCGAGAAAACGAAATGGGTTCTTAGTTCTATTTCTGATCGATAGAAATATTATCTGCCCTCGCTTTGCTATATTTGCTGGGTTGCCAGCGGTTGCTAGTGTCTTGAAGTCAGCCATCTTGGGACTTTTTTTACATTTAAAAGTCTGACCAAGGTTCCCAACAAGTTTCACTACGGCGCCACCTCTTAATCTCCTACCGTTTGTTCCGGCCGCTCTAACTTTTCATTCTGACCTGATCTTCTACATCGCTTATTTGTTTGGAAGGTTTTGTAACATCCACAACATTTCTTCCATACATTATCACCCCTTAATACCACTGTTCTGGGACTAATTTGGTCTTAAAGCTAGTTCCATGTATATACCTTTGTCTGCCGCGCATGCAATTTTATTTTTTTAACCCATTTTTTATCAAGTAAGTGCCATAAAAGTTATATATTTGTAAAGCCCGTGAATGTTGCTACCCGACCATATTTTTTTTGTATCGATACCATTCCCATGGGAAAAGTAAACGACGTTTATGTTGAAAAACTTTATTCGTGTTTTGCGAATTTTGTTCTATAATTTAGTCTTTTTGTATGGCAACCCTATTTTATAATTGCAAAAATGAATTCTACGTTAACGAGTTATCCGATTAGATACCAAACTTGTCATAGTACATACGGTTTTAGAGATATAAGCGTCAACAAGAAGGGCGGCAAAACCGAACTTCACCCCCCTCCCCCCGGCTTCAGAGGGGGTACGAGTCATGGGTCCCGGTGGATTTCTACTCAAGTCCACCTATTCTAACACCATGCCAAGTTTCATCCACTCGTCCAATTTTACATGGTTCCCATACATTCATTTGCACTAAATACTCTACTATCGTAGACATACACAAACAAACTAAATACAAACATAAACTAGAAGACTATCTTAAAGCATCTAATCTAAAGAAAACTTCATAAAATGCAATATTATCAGTTGAAGAAGTCTATTTTATTCTAAGAAATTTGCATGATGGGGGGAGCATGGAAACCATTTCACAAACATACATCATAGACATACACAAACATAAACTAGAAGACTATCTTAAAGCATCTAATCTAAAGAAAACTTCATAAAATGCAATATAGAAGACCTTATATCGCCCGCGGGCCGCTGTTAATTTACACTAGACCCTCAAGGACAGGCCTTACTTGACTTTCACCTCCCACGAGTTTCCTGTAAGAGAAAGTCCGCTGCTTCCATCCAGTTTTTTTATCCTCTGACCCCTTTTGAACGAAATGTGAACGAGGAGGCACGCCAAGGGCACGCCCGCTCCGCCAGGAAATGGTAAAAAAAGCTAATAACATGCAATTAAACTGTTTCTGCGATACACAAATCTACTTATTCGCAAGGTTATCATTTCATCGACACGAATAATGTTGTAACAGCAATTTCAGATATAAAAGTCGGGTCTACCCAATAAAAGGTAATGTATCACAAATAGCCTGAATTTATGCTAATTGTGTAGCAGGAAATAGATGAAATTACGAGGAAAGAAGCCGTTTCTATACTACGTTTAGATATTGAGAGCACAATGCACCCTGCCCTGCACGCACATACCATGGATTTTTTCAAAGTTCACATAATTCTATAGAACCCAAGTCCCAATGTTTACATAATATATGTGCACTGATCAAAAGATACCCTGTTTCTCAACTCAACCAGTCACTAGTTGGTTTAATGCAGGAAGTTGAGGTTTAATTCCATTAAATAAAAGATATATCAGTTGAATATAATGTTCCTCAACAGATTAAGGGCTCACCGGATGGAGTAAAAGCAAATAAACCAACACATATTTTCGAAAGCCATCTCGGCATATGATCGTAGGATGAAGATAAATGGGATTCCTTGCCGGTGTTGCCCACTAAAGCATATTACATATTGATACATTACATACTGACATTTAAAGGTTAATTTGTGTCCTGATTTCGTGTTTAACACGTATCACGTAGGTTTAAGTAATTAAAGAGAAAGGGGAAAGCCTACTTTATGACAAAAGCTAGCTAGATTATTGCAGATAAGTATGGAAATCTTAATAGAATACACATCCCTTTTCCAGATATAAAATTTCTAGACTAAATGTTGTATTAGGAAGGAATATAGTAAAATTTTGCGGGTTCATAAGACTTGGCAACACATTTCTGAAGGAAAATATCTTAAAGCGTTCAGTTCACTCGTGCGTTTCAATTGGATCGCGATGCGAGTATTCATCGTATTATCGGACTCTACATTCAATTTATTACACGATGTTTATCGTACAAGGAACTCAACTCAACTAGCCTAGCCCTATGAGCGCGTGGGCAAATAAAAACTGACCTCATTCGGGCCGTAAAAGAATTAGTGTGTGCTATAAAAGTAAAAACAGGTAAACACGATCAGGAATAAAAGTCAGTTTACTTTAAATTCAAGACCACAGGTTAAAAATACTTCAATTTATACTAAATTTATCGGAGACTTCACGCTTAGTGCAAAATTTTACTTATCTTAAACTTCTTCTACTTTATAAACTTCAAAATGTGTTTTTAGAAACTGGATATACAGTGCATATAATCTAAGCTTATTTTTAGACTAGTTTTCCGCCCCGCGGCTTCGCCCGCGTTGACAGGTTTTCCCGTGGGAATGAGGTATTTTCCCGCAGTAAAAAGTGGCCTATGTGTTAATCCAGGGTGTCAGCTAACTCCATACCAAATTTTATTAAAATCCCCCAGCAGTTGAGACGTGAAGAAGTAACAAATATACACACTCACACACAAACTTTCGCCTTTATAATATTAGTGTGACTAGTGTGATGATGATATATGTACATACGTTACATTACATTACAATGACACAATATGTTTAGTGGTATCACCACTGAAACGGAAAATAGTTTAGGTTTTTAATGGATACAAAAACATTAAACAAAATTAAAAATGCCTATTTAAAACTTATGTAAGGAAGCAGATGACCATTTGTCATGTAAACACATCGCGTCGTAAAATAATGCTAAAATAATATGTTTAAAAATAAAGTTAGTCGCTGCCTCATATACCTACTAATAAATAATAAATAAAACATTTCGTTACGCGAGGTCAAAGCGAATACAGTAAACGAGCGACATAAACATGAGGAAGTATTTAATTGACTGACCTAACCCACTGATCTTTGAAAACTTCCAGCCAGGGCCGCCGTTAGTGTCAAGCTGAATGTTAATATTACGGTGCGGTGTCATGATGCTACTGTCACATAGACTATTACTATTTATAATACTATCACAAAGAAACCAAAAGTAGAAACGAAAAAACTCGCTCTAATGAAAAATAGCCACGTTAATCCTAGAATTAGTGTTGTAAATTCAATATTTTTTGTGTTATGCCAGGAATAGATTGTTTTCTTACTTTATTCTGTTTCAGGGAAAAGTTGTTCAAAACCATCGACTACGCATAAGTATAATTCGGTATTTGCTTAACACTTGTATAGTAACACTTGTATAGTTAAGGTTTTAGAGAAGCTACAATGACAATGGCACATCATAGCAGTTGGTGCCGTTTCACTACTTGCAAGTACCTTATCATTACCTAAATCTAACATTGTAAACTGTACCAAATTTTTTGCGAAAGCGGAATTTGTAGCAAGTGCGCCATACAAAAACAATATTAACAATGATGACACGGACGAGGTCGCAACATATATGGTAAATGAGGGACACGAGGAAGTATTTTGAATGCTTCATTTGGACTAAGGATTAGCGTAGGCAGAAACATGCAACAATATGTTCTTTTGTAAAAACGCGAGTATTAAAAGAGATATTATCTTTTTCAATCGTCATTCACAGCGGGAATACGTCCACACTGCTGTACAAAGGCCTCCCCAAATTGACGTTGATATAAACAAGATTTAAGCAACTATTTAAACAAATAACACTATCATCAACAAACCGTACTTCCATATTTGACCAGCCTGATAGGAGAACGTCGAATACATAAATAAACACCCAGGGATTTCAAAAGGAAAGTCTTCGGGCTCATTTTAATAAATTTGGCACAGAGTTAAATTAAACACGTAACAACTTTAAAATGGCAGTGAAACCACGGATACAACTATTGAGAAATACTGAAAAGTATATACTGTGTCGCGTGCTCACACGGAAGAGGATTCAGTAGTATATTTTATGTCACATGTCTCGCAGGTGCTTGTAAGAGTTAAAGAAAGACCATTGTCTGTTTGCGTCTCCAAGGAAGGTGGCTGGTAAATTCCTTAGCTAATTTGGTAATTCGTATTCTGCTTTCTTAGGCTACGACAACCGAAAAAAAAAAAAAGGAATGTAATATATTTTACAGTTAGAACATTTCTTCAATAATGTATAATGGGAACAAAAACAAATAGTATGCTAAGCTTAGGCAAGGCGTAGGTTCATTAACACGATCACTCAAACTGTAGAAAGAGTAAACAGAACACAAGAGATCGTTCACCGCAAGGTAGAAAGTGTGCTGAAAACCACAGACAGGAGCAAAGCAAACAACTAAACAGCAAATTAAGTAGGTACTAGATGTTAGAAAATCAATTATCAAACACATCTTGGAGTGATTTCGATACCGGGGAAATTCCGAAAATTGCAAACCAGACAGTACTAGCTAGCTATAAGATATAATTAAATATACAAAAAGATTAAGATGGCGTCTAGATTAATGTTTTCAGAGTACAATCTGGTTTCATAATAATTTGTAATTTTCGGAAATCACGAAATTATAGTTTTGTAGAGTGATCCGTAATTAATATAACTATAGGAATAAAAAATATGTTTGCGGGCATTAAATAAAACCTTCATTAAAACAACACTACGAGTAAATACGCACACAGTAAATATCACTTTTAGCTCTAAGTATAAAAAAAGACAAATTAAAATCAAAAGAAGTTCCATTAATATCAAAACGAACAATGCGATGGGGCAACCAACACTTTATAAAAGGTATTTACTCAACTATTTATCGTTTCAATTCATTCTTTTTGATAGCAAAATGACAGAAGAATGTCTAAAGAAACGCTCAATGGTCGATCGGAGTAAAAAACTATATATTAGGCGCATAATAAGGAACTTTGTGGCAGTGCGGACGGTGTTTATCGAGGCTTAAGTGTCATTTTATCTACTTTAAATAGAACAAAAAACTCAAACCCGTTTCGAAATACAAAGAGGTACGCGCCGGGTAATAAAGTAGTATTTTATCCAGTGGAATGGAGTTGTGACGTTAAGACGCCACAAGATGAAAATGATATTTCTTTGAATGTCCCATTCAGGGCTTGATTAAATAAAAATAAACGCCAGTTACCTTATAGAGATGATGAAAAAAGTTGAATGTTTATATAGAGCTCTAACCCAATAAGCAGGACAGCCATTTATCCTTACCTGTAACAAAAATAATATTTTTATTAAGTACAGTGTTTACAAAATTTCGTTATCTGTGACTTTCTCCAGCTGACTACTTTTAAGGGTAATGAATAGTTGTCAAAGAAACGAACGTATATCTAATTACGCTTTGACATGGTACTTATTACCAGTATACAAATGTTATTAGGAGAGAGAGTCGAGGCGAAACTCCCATATTAGTGGTTAGACAAAACAGGAATGTACTGACTTAAGCTGTTGTTAAACGATCAACTGCCATTAACTTTCATGGCTTTACAAAGAAGTGAAAATTGTGTATAAACCCCGATTTTGAACAATGGGGGAAACAGGCGCCACTTCGACAGACAAAGGAGTTGCGGAACTTGCTGATCATTATTCATTCGGGCTCTGGACAAACGAATATTAATTGTTCGCTTCTTGTTTGTAAGTGCTCGATGAAACGAGGTTAAGATGTCGAAAAACATCGAGTCAGTGGAAAACGTCGAGATAATGCACTTCGTCTTTTATAATTTAGGTCATGATAAGATGGCAATAATATGTGGATGTTCACGAGATATCATATGCATTCAGCAAACGATGAAGTCTCGAACGCTGCTGATGATCATTTCAGTAGGAAACAACAGTACTAGCACAGAATACCAAATAGTAGTCCCTACAGAAGATGCACTAGGCGACATAATTCAAATAAATAGCAAGCCTACCTCCGTTACAATAAAGTGCAATTTAGATCGCACGGCGCTAGCCGAAAAGACGATGTTGCTGCATCTCTTTCTCTCGCGTATCGCGCCACTCTACAAACACCTTTAGGGCTGTCGTCTTTGAGAAAATAAAACATCTGATTTAATAACCTATAAATAAGGTACCTACCTTTTGCTCGAACAAAACAAATTCAAATAAACCAATGCTACTACTATTTAATGTTTGCATACGCTATATTTACTCGTCGGCAGATACTGTAGTTTGTGAAAATACGACATAATGTAGTACAATCAAGAGCACACTAAGCTCAACAATTTCAACTAGTTCAGCCACAGAATACTAAATAGTAGTAGGTACTAGTTATTATTTGTTTTGTTAACTCATCTTGACAATCCCCTCTTAGGGAATTCATAAATAAGTCATTAAAAAAATAGTTTATTGCTAGTACCGCCAATAGCAGGCCAAGCTGAACACGCGCATGGCGTCTCTTTTCGTTAGGTAATTACGGACATTAGAACAACAACGATGCAAAGTCCGGAATAGTCAGCTTAGCATGCTCTTGACTGTACAATAAGAATAATAGCCATCGAAACCAGTAATAAATAAGTTCCTACTTATAAACAAATAATAATAACTGAGTTAGTTTATTGGTTACTTAATTCTTTCATCCTTATTAATACCATTAGCTCAATGTATTAATAATAATTCCTCTCTTTACGATCAAGTAAACACGCGGCCCGCGATTCTCTCCCTTATTCAACAGACATAAGAACCACGTAAAGTCGTTCAGCTTAGCTTGCTATTTAATGAACCTACATTAAAATACTTACCTACTTATATTGGGTTCCGTACGTAGTTTCGAATACCGTTCTTATTTATTTTCAATGTTCACCTACTAGGAGGTATAGATGTATTGCAGACTATTTAATGAAAAATATAACAATGGCTAATATACAAATTACCTTTCATTGTTCTTCGGAATTAAAAAAAAAACACCTTCGATCCAGTCTTTTTTCTTCTATTTTTGCACCCATATACACAGCAGCATCTGTCGCTTCGTCCAAAAACAGATTTTTTTGAAGTCATAATTTGAGCGATCGATCGGAGCGGCGCGGCAGCGCGGCGGCGTAATAGACACGTCACGCGCGCGCGGCGAGTGTTCGCGGACTGATAAAGCCCTGCCTTTTGCCGGCCCGGCCGGCATTTCGGCCGGTCATACCTATTCTTCAGAGTGAATCCCCCCTGGTACTAGGTTCAATTCGCCTACAAACTATTATGTAGTTTGGCGGGGGTCTATATTAAAACCCATAATTGAAAATGTATATATTGAAAATCCATAATCGGTAAATGTCATAACGATTAAAATCCATAATTTTGAAACACATATATTTAAAAGCCCTAAATTTAATACGAATACCTACTGTCAGTATGTATAATAATTAAAAAATATATATTTGACAAATACAGCACACATTAATTAAATTATTATTTTTTATCACCAAAAATGTTGTTTCTCTTATGTTCTTTTTCACCAAAATATCATAAATGTATGATTTCGAAACATTATAGAATTATGGATTCTAATTGTTATACTATTTAAAGTTATGGCAAGTCTGTTATGGATTTTCATAATAGGGATATTTTTGTTATGCAATTTAAGAGGCACCCAGTTTGGCGGGGCATATTTTTTTGTTAAAGCGAAAATTATCGATGAACAAACGATAAAAAAAAATTCTACGTGTTCAGGGTAAGCTTGAGGTTACTTTTTATTGCAACAAAATTGTTGTTGTCTTAATTTTTTTATAGGAAAAAAGAATAAACATAGGCTATCTATCACCCGCCAGATTTAACGCCATTGCTATGACAGATAGACAGAGCTATAGAACATGATAATATTAACTAAGGTTAAGAAATATTCGTTAACAGCTCATACGTCCCCACCAAGGGGCTCGAGCCAACCCTGAAATCAGGGTTAGCAGGCCTTAGGGTTAAAAAAGTTTCTGAATGATCTATTGGGTTCAGATGGTCCGAAACCATAATATGAGCTACTAAAGAAAACAGCGCCTCTCCTCCATCGTACAAGCCCGCATCCTTACTTTCTTTGGGCACGTCTCTCGACGCGGGGACGTATCGATCGAACGACTCGTAGTTCAGGGAAAAGTCGAGGGTACGCGACCTCGAGGAAGATCACCGATGAGATGGACGGACCAGATCAAAGCTGCTGCACAGGAGGGCTCCGTGACTGAGTGTACCAGGAAAGCAGCCGTCCGTGAGGAATGGCGACGGATTGTGAAGCGCGCCACCAACCCGGATTGACGACCACGACCGCTCTGTCAAGAGTGCACCGACGACGAAGAAGAGAAAGAAAATTGCCAGAAAACAAAATTATAAAACTTTTAATACAACTCGCTAACTGACAATCGACAAAGAACAGACAAACCAGGTATTTGATTTATTTATTCGATACAAAAAAAGGGAGTAACTAACTAGAATATTCATGACACGAATCCATTTGCATGTGTACTGGTTGTAGTGAAACACACTGTGACAGTTTAATCGTGCTGATTGGTCCTGTCCTGGCGACAATAATTGGATCGGGATGTACAGTCAAGAGCACGCTAAACGTTAAAGCTGGACTCTTGACTTTGAATAAGTGAGAGAATCGCGATGCGCATTTAGCTTACCCTACACTTGAGCGTACTCAAGGGGGTACGACGGGAATTTTGTCTCCTTGACAACGTCTCGTCTCTAAAAATCCTTCGCACAAAATTGTATTAAATTATACAAATAGTTTTATTTGTAATTTTGTTATTTGAAAACCAAATCAATGTGATAAGTAAAATGTAGATTATAAGCTTTGAACTGATTAAACAAATTTCTTTGATCGAGTAATTTTATGCTTTATCTCCACTAATAGTAAGAGTAACTGCTAATAACCAACACCTTCTGCATATAAATATATTTTAAGTGGAATTACGATTACTGAGAGCTCATAAAAACTAATTGCTCAATGATGTCGATTTAATGGCAATGACGCAAACACAATTAAGGCTGTTAATTATTAGTTATCAATAGGAGAGCAAAAACACCGCAGTTCATCCAGAAACTTACATTGTTGATTGTTATTTTTATGTGATTGGTTCTTGTAATTACTAACACGATAAGTTTAATTTAATCTATGATATTATGATATAACACAATCCGAAATAATATTGCAAGTATACGAGCTACGCCTTCAGGCCCTCTACGTTTTATTACTGGAATGTCCAGTAGGGTCATTTTATTAAGTCTAATTCCCTGAACGTCTATTCTCCGAACATCCCTTTCAAGGGCCGTTGTCTTTCATTTGGGATAGGTTGATCGGTTTTTGATTTAATAATTCATACACTACATGTTTATCCGACGCTCATGTACTGTGAAAACATAGCAAGTGACCAGCAGACACACGCGAAAAAATTCAAAGGCTATGTGTGTGAAATCGACTACCTTGTACTGGGCCAGCGTACTCGACTAAGGGCAACGAATTGTGGATGTCTACATGCTAAAATCATGTTTATGATGACGTGCTTAGGTGTGCCACTTCAAAATAGCAAAGGTTCATTATTATACTACCGATAATAATTTTCAGGAACAATATTTTGGCAGAAATGATGATATGAAAACAGTAAACAAAGGTGAAGGCGGTATAAGGTGACAAAGTCTAACTAGTAAGAATCGCATAGGGCAAAAATTATATAGAGGTTAGTTGACTGACGACCAGAATTGATTGGTTGGTTCCTAATTAAATTTCTTGACATGAACGACGTGTGTGGTGGTGTATTTGTTGTATCAAGTTATCTACCACGTATAGTCGTAGGCGTGTGAACGGCGGCGGCCGCGGTGCGGTGACGACCGCGACGGTGGTAGCAGCCATCGCATGACTAATCCGCCTCCTTAACATTCACAGGGCGAACTGAACTTTACCGATAACATGAATCACAGGCAGCGTGGCGTGGTTTAACTAGAAGCGAGGAAGTATTTCACTGTGATACTGCTATCATGAAGTTTACAATACATTTAACAGTTTGAGGTGATTTAGTGTTAAGTGGTGTAGATCAGAAAACCTTAGATACAAATAAACTCACTCACACACACTCATACACTCTATTCTACATCTCATTCTTCTCTATATATTCTATTCAAAATATTTGGGTCGGGAATAAAATATGTTCCAACATTTATAGTATAAGATTCGATGTGCGACTAAATATTCGAATTTTCTGTAATATAAAGTTTGTTGACAATATGTGGTGAATTGAATGGAACATTCCAGTGTGTTGTGTACTTGTGTATAAATCAAAACAGTCCATTTTATCAATCTGCTACTTAGAGGACGCCGGTTCATGCCACGTGAGGCTGGATGCAGTCAACAGGAAGCAGTCAGGGCCAAGGATCGAGGAAATAATGGCCAGGTCCCGATGAAACCAGACCAAATTGCACAGCACATTACGTTACTCACAACAACTAACTCGCGCTAGTTTTCATCGAGCAAAGAATAACAGAGATCATTAGAATAACCTTGCCGAAGATTACGAAGCTGCTTGTAAATTAAATTTTATGAATGAGCGATCATTTAGTAACATAACAGATAATTAATGTACTATGAAAAATTTTAAACGCCTCGAGGTCATTTGCAAATTACTTATGAAATCGAACTGAACGTTAACAGACACCACGATTGTATAGACAGTGACAATAAAGTGAAAAAAATATATCTAAATATACCCTAAAGTTCTAAATATACTTTGACTTTGACTGCAAATTTGATTATAATCCATTGAAAATATCCCATTTGGGCGATGCCGTCCATCTTCAGGCCCTGTAAATGTGAATGTTATACGAGTATATTCAAAATTACGTAGAAATTTCGTGATTCGTTTTAGGGCTATGGGCTTGCCTGATTCTACAAACAATGGCTTAAGTGCGACTTGGTTACATTTCGATTTGTCTGCTACTATGCGCTGTAAAAATTAAAACGTATAAGAATTTCGATTACAATTATAATAGTACGGCAAGACAAGAGTGGGCAGGCCCCCCACGAGGTGGACCGACTACCTGGTGAGGGCCGCGGGAAGACGCTGGATGCGGGCAGCGCAAGACCGATCATTGTGGAGATCTTTGGGGGAGGCCTTTGTCCAGCAGTGGACGTCTTTCGACTGAAATGATGATGATGATATGATTATAGTAGAATCTTCAAAGTGTTTACTAGAAACATATAGCTAAATATGGTTTTCTGGGTAAATCGAAGGCATATTATATAAGCGACCCTAATGTCAGTTCCGAGCCGAAGGTCTTCAGGCTCCATTGCGTGCATGTTCGAGTTCCCCGGGTCATTAGGCACTTTCAATGGAGTGTGCCTTGCGCTCACAGTCTGATTTACTGGTACAACCGTGTACTGGTACAGATCGAAATGTAGACACATCTGACTGAACCGGCGTAAACGGAAATTAATCAATTTGCTTTTGATCTCACGAATATACGGTTCTGATGAGTTTATATGAAGATCATCTGTCCGCCCCGCCGATTCGCCCGCATTATTATTTTTTACCATTGTGGCTTAGTGAGCGAACCTGGCCATGTTGTGGATTATCAATAGAAATTGTTGCCATAAACAGAAACACGTGGTGGTCCCAAAGCAGATATTTTTTTCTGGTTCGTCATTACCTAGTTTAGTTCCGGTGGTGACAATATCAATGCCTGGAGCTATTCGAGAACATTTATTTTTTGTTTTCGTTTCATTTTTTGTTACTAAAATAGATGTAAAAAGTCCACGCAAAGCGAATGCATGCGGGTGTCTGCAGGTAGATAGATGCGCCCGGAATCGCGCTCCGCTGAGCCACCATCAGATGTCCCCTTTGAACACCCGACCAGCCAATTTCACCTCGCTAACTGGTGCGTAGGATTAGATCCTCTAAATTAGTCACGTGCGTACACTCGCACAATCCGAACAATCACTTGTTTAAAAAAAATGAATTGTTGTCGGTCAAAGTTAGGTCCACATAGCGGGCGAATAGAAGCCGAGGGTGGAGATAGCTCGGCCAGAAAATGCCTGGCTTTAAAAGAGCTGGCTGGGTATAAACGTTCGAGAATACTAACACCGGCAAATCGTTCCACAACTTGGCTTACTTATGTCTGTTTCTTTATACGTCTGAAAATAGAAGAAAGCAGCAAGAATGCTTTTTTTTTTTGTAGTAGACGGGGGAACAATGGGTAAGGCGCTTATCGCGAAGTTTACTACCTGCGATAAGAAATTATACATAAACTCTATAATTACATAATGAAATGTCAACAGTTCAGACATCTTACTATTTTGTATCTCTCTCTGTCTCTCTGGTTTCTTACTATTAACACTGTCACAAGGGAACTTTATGTTCTTCTCTTGAAAGACCTCCACCTGCCCCTTATAGTCTTTCCCTAACCAGCCAAGTTATCATCTCTCTATATATTTATCATCATCCTGCCTCACCTTCAGTGAGTCTAGCAATCTATACCTATTCTAATGTGACAGTATCAATGTAGTGTGCTCTCTTTACACACACTACTGAGGAACCCTCCTCCGGTTTCAATGGTAACTCTCTGTAACCATTTCTCTCTCGTAGATCTGATTCTCTTAAGTTCTTATTGTAGCTGAAATCTAGACAATACATATTTTCTGTACACCACAACGTGGCTATAAGGAATATATCAGAAATTACTTACATAGTTTAGGAAGGAAATTAACTCACCGGCTTTCCTTACGTTATCTTTAACGTTACCTCATTGCATCATCTTTACTTTATATCCAATATCTAAGTGCGGTTATTTCTCACCTCCTTGACGACCTCTCGCTACGACCGCTCGAGACCCAAGAAGCGCGTGCCGGCTGGGCGACGCTATTTAAGCGTACGTCAAACGTCACCGCGCCAACCTCACTCCGGTCGATTATAACAATTCTACCCTCAACTATTTGAGAACGTTAAAATAACTGGAAAAATCTAATCACCAGTTAACCTCTAAAAGCATGTGCCATTTCTGACACATCCAAACTCAAACTTACCAACCTAACGGCAAAGAGCCTCGTCTACATCTCTATGGTAGGTACGTTCGCAATCTTCGCGACACTCCCCAACTTCAGGAGAAAGTGTAAGCAGTCAATTATGCAGGTACTATTCTCTACCTTCTCTATTGTAACCTCACCAGTAACATCGATCTACTAAGTAAGTATTAGCCAAAAGATCTATCAAGATAAGACTCTAGGTAGGTTAAGCCTTTAAACCCACACGATACGTGAACATGGTAATACCATTTTCTTGTATGAGGATATCTAAGGGTATCAACTCTAGTAAATCATCTTAACTCACTCTTACCGATCTCTCTGGGTGTGTTCCCTCTACTTATCTCTTCTTTCTTTGACTATGCACGATCTCAGCGTGTATGCGTCCCAACTTATCTTCTTCTAGTAGTTCTAGTCGATGGTAATCTCATCTCCTTTCATAATTCTCAATGTTGTTCCAACCTCAATATCTTCTACTGTTAAAGGGTGTCAGATGGGATGTAAACGGATGAACTGCTACTTAATTCTTTACTCTCACTTTAGCTCTTTGATCTTTAAATCAAAGCCTTAAATTATTTTGTTTATCTTCAAAGTTTGAGTTCTTTACATCAACTTACAATTTCGCAGAATCACCGTGGTGCTCTTTCTCATTAAACTCTTCGTTGCTTGGTGACATGCTTATCATTTTATTTAGCTTGACAATTATAAGAAGATTTGTAAAATTAAATCTGCTTTCATCCATTAATTCGTTTTATTGAATATCTAGTAAACGGACTTTCTATCCGAATCATCGTCGTCCCGTCTTTTTATTTAGGTACCTATGCTTAGGGATACAGGGCTTGCAGCATACTTCTCTTCTTAACTGTTGTTTTGCAGTAATCTTCAACTTTGGCCCGCTCATGCCGGGACTGGGCTTCCCAAATTGACAGATCGTTGCTCCGTCGTTCTCGGTTCTTCCAGGTGTTCGTAAAGTCGCAGGGCTTGTTTTGACATGTAGGTAGTCATCAGTTCTCTTCAATGTACAACTTATCCGGCACTACTTTCTCTATCGGATTTCCTCCTTAATGGGCATTGGGCTCCTGATCAGTCAATGCCCTCGTTTTATCGAAATCAATTCTTATAATTTGTTTGATCATAATCCTTAAAGTGTCTGTTCTCATCTTTTCCTTCAGATATCTCATGGCTTTTTAACAGAGCTAGCCTCTCTTTCAGTTCTTATTTCTTCTGGTTACTTTTCAACCAGACCCTCCTCAACGGAAAGAAATGACTTTCGACCAGTTTGAGGATTTATTATTTTCTTATTATTTTTATTATAACTCGCAATAAGTTTTTATCCAGATATTAGTCTTCAGTTGAAAGGCCTTAAGTACCACTCCAATAATCAATCTTGAAATGAAAATTCCCTGGTTCAACCTTTACATTTACCCATCTTTCATTACACAAATTCTTCTAAACCGACCTTAACGAAGAGATGTTCACAATGCTCGAGAACATTTCGATCTAGATACCTACTTAAATGCGTTCTGATTTAAAATCTTCAGTTTACGCCAGTAGTACGATCATGTCTCCTCTTATCGAGTTCGGTTAAAATGGCTTCCAATAAGGAATCGCAGGGATTTATTATACCCTTTCTCTGTTGTCCTTTATTCTACTCTCGTCGACTTTAAGTAGGTATTACCTACTCCGTCGCTTAAGAACGTCATCACTTTAGTCTAAGTAGGTACTTATTACTCTCAATCATAGGTACTCAGACTTTCTCGCCTTGTTTCTTGTAGGTACCTACCTACTTGCTATTTCACAATTTTGATAAGTTGTATAATAGGTAGCTCATTTTTCCTTACAAGCTGCAGGGTTCTGGAAATTAGACCTTTTATTTTATCTTAGTTTAAAAATGTAGTTCTATAGATAGATACCTGCACCAGCTTGCGTTTATCTCCTCTATCCACCCATGACTGCCTGATAGAAAACTGCTGCCTTTAGCCTCAAGGCTGTCCACCTGTAGGTACAGTTTATTTGCCACAAGCACAGTGTTTATATACCTACCTAAGTAAGTGATTATTCTATTTTTCTCTGTTCTTTTTCCTTTTCTCTTCTTTTCTTTTATTATCTTCTGCAGTAGGTATCTGTTAAAAGTAAAACTACATTCTATTCTTAAATTGCATTCTTTCTTCTGTACTTAGTTTCAATTAGGCTAAGCAAAAGACCATACGCATACCTACAACATAAACAGAGGCAGGCACATCTGTCATGTGTCATTTGTTCTTCATGTTAGGTACCTATCTATATTTAATATATCTTATTGATACAACTTCATTTTACCTTTTGTAGGTACCTTTGTAACTTCTTTGACGTCCTGAAATATGGTTCAGAAAACATTATTTATATATTAGTCCATTCACATAATATTTACCTTCATTCTTGACTATAAGTACCAAACAGGACAGTCACTGCTAACGGGTTTAAATATACTATTTTGATTTTTAATCTTGTCACCTCTCTATTATCTAACTTCTATGAAAGTCTTTTAATATCAAGTACTCAGTAATCTTTCTAGTTTTAAATTGAAGTAACAATTTGGCTAGTGTAGATGCACCTTTAAGGAAGGGCACTTATAGAATCATCTGATCTTTAACTGTAGAAACATCATAGACTATGCAATTTCTTCTGCATAGCTATTTACTAATTCTATTTTAATACCTACAGTAGATAATAGAGAGACGGTATCACTCTACATCATTTAGACCGTGAATATGATTTCTGTCTTCTGTTTTCAGCTGTTCTTTTAGGAAACATTCTGTGAAGAAACTATTCAACATCAAGTCTACAGAACAGACTGATTGACCAGTCTCCCAGTTCCTGTTAATATTACCTATACTTTACTCTCCTACTGAAGTACTCAACATTCTTATCTTAAAAGAAAGTCTCTAGTATAATTATAATTTCTTTACTGTCAAATATTCACAGAACTTTAAAGTGGTAGGTTTAGTCAAGGTTTAGTTCTGTAAAATATGGTAAGTCGAAATCATGACAAAATTGATATGACTCATTTCTCTATATTGTCTGAAGTATTTACCTACATCATGAACAACTTAAAATTCAATAAATGATTTTGAATTTTGAACTTAATTCTGTGTTAAGATTTTTAAATAATATTTATTCTTTTTTCATCAATTAAAGTAAACTCTTAGGTAATTATATGTAGTATATTCTCTCTATGTAAGTTAATGTTATTAACTCTTTCTTTCTAGTTTTGCTCTGAACTTATTATTATTTAATCGCTGGTTAGCAGCACTACCTTTAGCCTGCTCTCAATTACCAAAGGTTAGCTGTTTACCTGTGTTGTAAGTTTACCTTTATACTGAATTAATTTGTTAATTCAATAAAGAATTTTCATTCACACTAATGTAAAATTGATGAAAGAAAAAAGAAATAAATAATATGAATGTCTCACATTTTTTGTTACCAAAATAAAATAAATCTATTTCCTTATCTACCTCACTAGGTAGGTACTTAATACCCTTTTATTTCTATATCTGGGGGAAGTTTTGTGTAATTTATCCGAGACATTTTTGATCTCCAACCTTTTAATACTCTCTTCTTCTTCAGTATCTTAATATTGCATTTTGTAAAAATAGAAAGGCTTACTAATTCTGTAGGCCAGCTGCTTCTCAGTTTGTCTATTACCTCTCTGCCCTCTCGGTCTATAACTTTGTTTCTTGTTTACCTTTAACGATTTGCAAAATTTTCTATATGAGTTTGTTATATTCCAGGGGGCAGACATAATTTTCATGTTCTCTAAACTACTAGCTACTTTACAACCACACAAGCCTGGGTTATATGTAAATTTTAACTGATAAGTTTTTGTCCTTTGTGTAAGTTATGCTCAAATCCATACCAGAGTTCTATGTAACTCAGTAAATAATACCTATCTCCTTATACACGGGTTGACCTTTTTGGAAGTTTAACAATTTTCCAGGTCTCTTGTAAAGTAACTGGGTACTTAGGTAGGTAGGTAGGTACTTACTTATTGCAATGAACCTACCTACTTATTGTTTACTTCCAGCATTTAGTTCCACTCTAATCTTCTTAGAGTGGTTAGTACAAGGTAGGTAAGTACTAGACTTTGTACTAGGTATCTCGAAGTTGAGATCTCTTTCTTGAATGATTGACTACACATACATAATACCTCTTAATGTTATGTACACACCTCTGATGAAAATTAAATTCTGTGGAAACTCTTTGAACTGATTGTGTTTCTTGACTACAGTAGGTACTAAGTATTATTTTTACTGCATCATTTTAACTTGGTTCTTGGTGAGAAAGCTTGCAGTTCCGCTATCTAAGAAATAAAATAAATAAACAAACAAACACAAACCGCAGCTGTCATGCATGTAATAGTGATGTTATATAGTTCACTGGTGACTAATGTCATAAGCTTGAGTCGACAAAAAGAGAAACGAGCTAATTCAATGAATTCAATTGAATACTTTGTTACGGCATTTCTCTTACGACGTCCTCATTAAAACTCATAATCGCGTATCCAACAAAATGAATGACTTACGTGGTATCTAATACACCGCACATTCGTTGTCGTGTAAAACCATATTCTTTCTAATAGGTACGACTACGAATGTATAAAAAAAAAAACGCAAGCACCAACGCTACGCAATCGCATTGAACTAAAATCAGTAGCATTGAATATTATATTATAAGGATTCTGGTCATACAGCGTCACTTACGATTCGCCCATCTCTTACAACTTTTTGAAAGAGATCTACCCGCCAGACATGCTGGTAATAATAGTGCAGAATGAGTCAGGTCTATCTCACCTCTCCTCTCTCTCTAGTCAAGAACTATAGGTACTCTTGTAATGCCGGTGGGAACACTCGCTCTTTCCTTTCTTTGCTAGTTGTTTAACCATGGCTCGAATTATAGATTTCTCTTTTAATTATTGTAAGTAAATAAATATTGAAATATTGTTCACACGTCATCTATGGAACGACTCTGCTAACAGTCGAGGTTCATATGCCGTATTATGTCTCATCGTTCTTGATCAATTCTCAGCTTAGCGTATTTATGATATCTACAATAAAATCTTGATGATAATCTTGCTGCAAATATTGTAGGGCGAAATTATTTATGAATCTTGAGTTCCTTACAATCTTGAAGGCGGGATCCGAAGGCTGGAAGCTGCTCCGTTTCAACCATCTTGATAGCTGAATGAAGTCAATAGTTTGACATTGGTTTAAGACGGCGCTGTTCTGCTTCCATAATATTCTATATCGAGAACTTGGTCAGACTCATCCTCTTTTGACGTCAACCTTTTCTCCTCTGTGTTTTCTATAAAAGCAACGATTGTCTTATCATATGACCAATCATTTCTTTTCTGCAATTCTAGTTTCTCTTGATCGATCTCGTGTCTAATCTTCTTCAATAAGTATTTACGTTTTAATCGGACGCTACCTCCAATAAGATCGACTGTTTTCTTTTTTACTTCAAGCCCTTATCATATATCCCGCTTCAGAGATTTGAATTTGCTTGGATCACACTTAACCGCAATTATACTTCGTCCGTAATTAAATAGCTGTCATAAGCTAAATGACACGAAACTCTTTTGAGTAATCTATATTTCGCATCACTAGCCTACAGTAACACAAACTTGGGGCGCGTTCAGTGGCTTCGTACGAGTGCGCGCTCTAACCGTTCCGTGGCTCGGTGAAATTTTACCCTGACAGCTGTCAGAGCGTAGTTTCACCCGTTCCGTGGCTCAGAGTGAAACAACCAAACAACCGACTAATGAGATGGTTAATTTTCACTCCGACAGCCACCCGACGTCCAAAGCTTGCAATCCATGTCAAAGTCAAAAGACTCAAAAGGCCCGCCATTTTGTTTCGCAGTCACCCTAGAACAACTTTGTTAAATTTGTATATCACAGACGTCTAAATCCGTCTAATACGTCTGTAATGTATATAAAAGTAGAAAACAATTGAGACAGGGGAAGAATTTTCTCTAGTCAAATATTTGAGGTTATAAAAACAACTCGATCGTTCAGTGGCTCGGTTGCAACTCAAACGGGTTAAATTTTACCCAAACAACTACGCTCGAAGCCACAGAACGCACTCTTGAAGAAAATACTTTCCGGGATGCATCAATAACAGTTTCTACTTACTGTCAGGTATATGTACTTCAAGTAGTAGATAAGTAGATTTAATTTACTAAGTTTTGTTGCAAGTCTTACAGGTATCAGTAATGATAATTTCAGATCTCTGTTAATTATTTCTATGCAAATTGATCATTTACCTCAATACAATGTTTACTTTTAACGTGCCGACGACTGCACGTCTCGGAACAGACCAACGATGTCGTTTCGTTGTTGCTCTAAACACATTATGTAGGTATGTTAAACGGGAGGAACAAATAAAAGTAAACATTGTACAAAATGCAAATCTCATTTGAATGATAAACTGTTAGGGAATAAATAAAATATCTTTTTGCAGTAACATTTTACTTTACTTACTTACTTTGTGTTTTTACTACTCTGAATATGTAACAAGATAATTATAACAAGGTACATCAATAGGTAGCCTTACAGACCACTATAAGCTCTCAAAGGGCCACTCTCTATTCTCTGTAATCCGCTAGAAACTTCATTCTAGCAGGCCGCTCTTGATCATCTCTTGGCCGCTAGAAACTTCTATCTAGCGGGCTGGTATTTATTATCTCTTGGCCGCTAGAAACTTCATTCTAGCGGGCTGGTATCTATATCTCTTGGCCGCCAGAACCTTCGCTCTGGCGGGCTGGTATTTATATCTCTTGGCCGCCAGAACCTTCGCTCTGGCGGGCTGGTATTTATATCTCTTGGCCGCTAGAAACTTCATTCTAGCGGGCTGGTATTTGTATCTCTTGGCCGCCAGAACCTTCGCTCTGGCGGGCTGGTATTTATATCTCTTGGCCGCCAGAACCTTCGCTCTGGCGGGCTGGTATTTATATCTCTTGGCCGCTAGAAACTTCATTCTAGCGGGCTGGTATTTGTATCTCTTGGCCGCCAGAACCTTCGCTCTGGCGGGCTGGTATTTATATCTCTTGGCCGCCAGAACCTTCGCTCTGGCGGGCTGGTATTTATATCTCTTGGCCGCTAGAAACTTCATTCTAGCGGGCTGGTATTTGTATCTCTTGGCCGCCAGAGCCTTCGCTCTGGCGGGCTGGTATTTATATCTCTTGGCCGCCAGAACCTTCGCTCTGGCGGGCTGGTATTTATATCTCTTGGCCGCTAGAAACTTCATTCTAGCGGGCTGGTATTTGTATCTCTTGGCCGCCAGAACCTTCGCTCTGGCGGGCTGGTATTTATATCTCTTGGCCGCCAGAACCTTCGCTCTGGCGGGCTGGTATTTATATCTCTTGGCCGCCAGAACCTTCGCTCTGGCGGGCTGGTACATCATCTCTGGGCCGCTAGAACCCTCTCTCCAGCGGGCCGCTGTACATCATCTCTGGGCCGCCAGAACCCTCTCTTCAGCGGGCCGCTGTACATCATCTCTGGGCCGCTAGAAACTTCTCTCTAGCGGGCTGCTGTATTCTCTGTAATTTAGTCAATCAAGTTAGTACATCTAATCAAGTACACATGTGAAACTTGCAGGCCTCCCGACCTCAAAAGAAAAAAAAAAGCATCTCCACCATTTTATCGCGAAGTTTACTACCTGCGATAAGAAATTATACATAAACTCTATAATTACATAATGAAATGTCAACAGTTCAGACATCTTACTATTTTGTATCTCTCTCTGTCTCTCTGGTTTCTTACTATTAACACTGTCACAAGGGAACTTTATGTTCTTCTCTTGAAAGACCTCCACCTGCCCCTTATAGTCTTTCCCTAACCAGCCAAGTTATCATCTCTCTATATATTTATCATCATCCTGCCTCACCTTCAGTGAGTCTAGCAATCTATACCTATTCTAATGTGACAGTATCAATGTAGTGTGCTCTCTTTACACACACTACTGAGGAACCCTCCTCCGGTTTCAATGGTAACTCTCTGTAACCATTTCTCTCTCGTAGATCTGATTCTCTTAAGTTCTTATTGTAGCTGAAATCTAGACAATACATATTTTCTGTACACCACAACTAGGGTTTGCAGTACCGGAACTGAACTGGATTTTCGAATTCCCGGTACTGGAGCCAACCCAGTACCGGGAATTCCCGGGAAATTTCGAGACTTCGGTACTGGGAAAAAGTAATTTAAAATCGTAATTATTTTATGAGTATGATGAAATTAAGCACCAAAACACTTTTTAAAATATATAATTAACTTAATAATTCACTAATTATAACATAAATTCAGTAATTGAGATCTTTAGAAGAGAATACTTTGAACTCAATGCTCGCAGCAAATCAAAATATTTGTGATCGTAATTAAATTCAAGCGTACACTCAGTTCAATCTATCATCATCGCCTAAAGACGTCCACAGCTGGACAAAGACCTCCCCAAGGATCTCCATAATAATCAGTTCTGCACTGCCCACATCCAGGGGCTTCCCGGGACCCTCACCAGATCGTTGGTTCACCTCATGGGGGCCTGGCCACACTACGCCTTCCGGCGCCCGGCCGCAATTCAAGAACCTTTCTGTCCTAAGGCCGTTGGTTCTAAGCGCAATGTGCCCAGCCCACTACCACATAAGTTTAGCGATTCTTCGTGCTATGTTGGTGACTCTGGTTTAAACTTGAGACACTGCGGTATTTGGGACAAAGAAATATATTGCGCAAATTCCAAATGCTGCCCATCCGAGTTGGATTCAACGATTGACCTCCTAGATCTACCTAACTGGACTGTTTGGCCTAGCTAGGTAGACGCAATGGTCTACAACTTCAAGAGCAGAGTCCCCAACTTGTATTGCAGTGGGTACTACATGGGCGTTGGACATGACTTTTGTCTTCTCCATGTTCATCTTCAGACCCACTTGTTGGGTAACTCTATTGAGGTCATCGAACATTGTGCCGAGGTTCTCCAAGATCTCAGATAGCTGAGACTTTGGAGAACCCCCCCCCCTCCTCCTTGGAGTCATAGGACTACGATATCGTCGGCAAAACGAAGATGAGTGATGTAGTAGCCATTAATGTTGATGCCATGTCCTTCCTAGTCCAGAAGGTTAAAGACATCCTCCAGTGCAGCGGTGAACAATTTCGGAGAAATAACGTATCCGTCTTACACCTCGCTGCAGCTAGATTGGTCTAGAGTTCTGATCCTGGAGTCGGACTGACATAGTGGCGTTCTCGAACAAACACTTCAGCACCTTGATATACCTTGGTAGTCAATTTGGCACGTCTGAAGAGACTGCAGCACTGCCCAAGTTTCAATAGAATCGAAGGCTTTTTCATTGTCCACGAACGATAAGCATATTTGCTGGTACTCCTATACTCTTCTGTCTTTTCTGGTCTGGTTCTTCTGGTTATAGCCTTCTGTATAACCTGTCGCAGCGTGTAGATGTTTTCTAATAGTTCTTACTATGGTCCTTTCGGAAACTGGCTTGTTCGGGGGGTTGGAAGTCTTTGAACCTGCGCGGAAACGATTTGTGGTGACTCTCGAAAACAATTTGTAAATAAAATAGTCCAATCGACGGATCAACCTTCACCGGACTAGTCTAAACAAAACCCTCGCTACTTGTCGTAGTACTAAGTTTGGTGCAGTACTGTGGCGGACGAGCCGAGTGGCAGGAAAGAGAACCAAAAATTGCCGAATGGTACCGATTACTCTCGAAACGATTTGCGTCCACGTACTGCTGTCGTGATTGCGCTCGTGCGGCTCACTTGCAGTTTTAAAAATCAAAATGTCGTACTAGAATTTTGGTGTTTGTGCAGTACCGGGAATTCCCGGGACATAGTTTAGATTTCCCGGTACTACATTTTTTCAAATTTCCCGGGAATTCTCGGTTATTTCAGTACCGAGAATTCCCGGGAGCAAACCCTAACCACAACGTGGCTATAAGGAATATATCAGAAATTACTTACATAGTTTAGGAAGGAAATTAACTCACCGGCTTTCCTTACGTTATCTTTAACGTTACCTCATTGCATCATCTTTACTTTATATCCAATATCTAAGTGCGGTTATTTCTCACCTCCTTGACGACCTCTCGCTACGACCGCTCGAGACCCAAGAAGCGCGTGCCGGCTGGGCGACGCTATTTAAGCGTACGTCAAACGTCACCGCGCCAACCTCACTCCGGTCGATTATAACAATTCTACCCTCAACTATTTGAGAACGTTAAAATAACTGGAAAAATCTAATCACCAGTTAACCTCTAAAAGCATGTGCCATTTCTGACACATCCAAACTCAAACTTACCAACCTAACGGCAAAGAGCCTCGTCTACATCTCTATGGTAGGTACGTTCGCAATCTTCGCGACAGCGCTGTTACTAATAACCCATTGAAAAGCTCTAATTCTTGGTTTTAGACGACACGATAGTAATAGCCTAATTAAATAAATAAATAAATTATTTCATACGGACGCGACGGGGTTTCTATAGTAGACTGCCGTACGAATTTGTTGGAAAGAAATATATTGGTAGTTAGCTGGGGGCTGTAAGATTATAATTCTAAAATATTATCGTGTGGAAACTGGTAGTTTTTTAGGGGCCCCACCATACTACTCCCCCCCTGAGATCTTTCTGGGTGGCAAAAAAAAAGAACGAACACCCCTATTTTTGGGGCTTAAATACCGTCTAAAAAACTACAAGTTTCCGCACGACAAATTCGTACGGCAGTCTACTATAGTCAACCCGCTGAGATTCCCATGCGTTCGGGGACGCCACGATGTTTCGCAACAACACTTTCACTGCTCGGCATCATAAGTCGAGCAACCCGAACGGATGGGCAAAAACCTCGCCTCGTATCGGGGGCTTAGGAAATCGACCGCGACTGAAACTGGTTGGGTAACGCCTGCGCCCGCGCCTGTGAACAGGCACACTGCACTCGGCACATCGGATTGCGCAACCCGCGATGAGACAGAAGCGTTGTCACAACAAAAGCCTTCTGTACAATGCCCAGATTAGATTTTGTGTACATTGCTGTCCGTCAAACTTATTTACTTTTCACATCTGTTTTAATACTATCATACTAACATTATAAAGAGGAAAGATTTGTATTTTAGTGTTTGTGTATGTTTGTAATGAATCTAAAAAATTACTGAACCGATAACAAAAAAAAATCGTGTAACTAACACTAGTTGATAACTGTGTTATACTGTTAAAGGATTAAAAATATTGAACACTAGCTTTCCGCTGCGGCTTCGCCCGCGGTAACCGTTTTTTCCGTGGGAATGAGGCATTTTCCCGCGGTAATAGGTTGTCTATGTTACTCGGGCTGAATGTAGCTGTCTAATGGTGAAAGAATTTTTGAAATCGGTTCACTAGTTTTAGAGTTTATTCGTTACAAACATACACACACACACACAAAAAAATACAAATCTTTCCTCCTTATAATAATATAGTATGATAGTATTAAAACAGATGAGAAAAGTAAATAAGATTGACGGACAGCAATGTATTGTTTTTTATTTATTTCGTAATCGGCCATTGCTACTGGGCTGTGATCGAACGCAAGCCTCCCCGTTCGAAAGTGATCCTAGCTAGCCAGTGGCCAGTATGTACACGCCACGTGACGCCACCGACACGATACTCGTCTAGCCAGTGACATGAAGAGCTAAGTCAGCCAGTGATTGCCATCGCGGGAGCTTTATCAACAAAACAGCAATGTATTCCAAAAGTGATGCGTGATGTGATTGCTCATTGTAACAAGAGGCGTCAAAAGAATCTGAAATATAATACAAGTAGGTTATTTGGAACGTGACGCTGCCGTGATACATTACCGACATGCCGTCTGACTGCGACATTTGGGATAATTTACGCGTAACACGTAACATTATATTGGTACATTTATTAAGGTTGCCTTAGTGATTTATGTCAATGAAATATCTATTTTTGTTTGAGGCTTTCGCGCTTTCTACCGCCGACTTCAGTCAGCTCGCGACCACGGCAGGTGCAACCCCGCCGAAACGTCGGGCAAAATAAGGTATCGTACGTAATACATACCTACCTATTTAAAATTATCGCGCTAAGACCTGTAAATAACAGTAATAAATATCTATTTATTTATTTGTTTTAGGCAAGTACCAGGGACGTAGCTACCGCCGTATCTGCCGTATTCATTATACGGCGTGCGTAGGCAAAAATGGCATGTATTTAACCCGGCGACAAAGTAATCGAAATCAGGGATACAAAAAAAATAAAAATGGGTGCTAAAAATAATGGGTTGGCGGCTAATGTGAGGTAACATTTTAAGCATGAAGTGGCTACTAAATAAATTGATTGGAAGGTAGTATTTAAATTGAAACTGGCATCGAGTATTTTGTTTTGGAAACTAAATTTATTTTCAAGCAGCAACATAATGGCAGATAAAAAAAGATAAATAGGCATTCAAAAAATTCACTACAGGGCCTCTATTTAAAATAAATGGGGTGTGTAGTTAAATATAATTAAGGGCAAAAAAAGTAATTTTGGCGACACTTTAAGGGCGTTATTTAAAGTTAAAATAGGATGCAAATATAATTTTATATAGCCTTTTTTTCGTCATCGGTCCCGTAGCCAAATTGGTAGTCTTGATAGTAGTAAACATGGATAAATGGCTCGAAGGACAGAGTAAGGGTGAGGCCACACGAGCGTAATTTTGTAAGTCGTGAGCGGCAGAAATTCTGTCGCGCAAATTCTGCCGGCAGAAATTCAGTCCCCAGTGGTGGACACCAATGACGACTCTGAGGTCAAAATTGGAAAAAATGGCCGCCATTTTGAACTTTTATGTTTCTGAACGGATTGCTCTCAAAATCGATATCTAGGGTCCCCAGTGGTGTCCAATGACGACTCTGATGTCAAAATTGGAAAAAATGGCCGCCATTTTGAACTTTTTTGTTTCTGAACGGATTGCTCTCAAAATCGATATCTAGGGTCCCTAGTGGTGTCCAATGACGAATCTGAGGTCGGATTTGGAAAAAATGGCCGCCGTTTTGAACTTTTTGGTTTCTGGTCCGAATGCTTCCAAAATCGATATCAGTGGACTCCGATGACGATTCTGACATGAGAATTGCAAAAAATGACCACCATTTTGAACTTTTTTGTTTCTCGTCCGATTGCTTCCAAAATCGATATCTGGGTCCCCAGTAGACCTTAATGACGAATCTGACATCAGAACTGCACAAAGTGGCTGCCATTTTGAACTTTTTTGTTTCTCGCCCGATTGCTACCAAAATCGATATTTGGGGTCTTCAGTGGACTCCGATGACGATTCTGACATCAGAATTGAAAAAAAGACCGCCATTTTGAACTTTCTAGTTTCTAGTTTTATTGCTTCCAAAATCAATATCTGGGGTCTCCAGTGGACTCCGGTGACGAATCTGTCATCAGAATTGCAAAAAATGGCTGCCATTTTGAATTTTTTTGTTTCTGGTCCGATTTCTTCCAAAATCGATATCTAGGGTCCCCAGTGGACTCCGATGACGACTCTGACATCAGAATTGGAAAAAATGGCCGCCATTTTGAACTTTTAAGTTTCTGGTCCAATTACTTCCAAAATCAATATCTGGGGCCTCGCCTGGAACAATCGAACCAGAGAAAAAGATTTTCAAAATGGCGGTCACTTTTTGGCAATTCTGATGTCAGAAACGACATCGGAGTCCATTGGAGCCACCAAATATCGATTTTGGTAGCAATCGGACGAGAAACAAAAAAAAATCAAAATGGCGGCCATTTTTTGCAGTTCTGGTGTCAGAATCGTCATCGGAGTCCACTGGGGACCCTAGATATCGATTTTGGAAGCAATCGGACGAGAAACAAAAAAGTTCAAAATGGTAGCCATTTTTTGCAATTGTCATGTCAGAATCGTCATCGGAGTCCACTGGGGACCCCAGATATCGATTTTGGAAGCATTCGGACCAGAAACCAAAAAGTTCAAAATGGCGGCCTTTTTTCCATTTTGACTTTAGATTCGTCATTGCATACCACTGGGGACCCTAGATATCGATTTTGAGAGCAATCCGTTCAGAAACAAAAAAGTTCAAAATGGCGGTTATTTTTTCCAATTTTGACCTCAGATTCGTCATCGGACACCACTGGGGACCCTAGATATCGATTTTGAGAGCAATCCGTTCAGAAACAAAAAAGTTAAAAATGGCGGCCATTTTTTCCAATTTTGACCTCAGAGTCGTCATTGGCCACCACTGGGGACCCTAGATATCGATTTTGAGAGCAATCCGTTCAGAAACAAAATAGTTCAAAATGGCGGACATTTTTTTCAATTTTGACCTAAGAGTCATCATTGGACACCACTGGGGACCCTAGATATCGATTTTGAGAGCAATCCGTTGAGAAACATAAAAGTTCAAAATGGCGGCCATATTTTCCAATTTTGACCTCAGATTCGTCATTGGACACCACTGGGGACCCTAGATATCCATTTTAAGAGCAATCCGTTCAGAAACATAAAAGTTCAAAATGGCGGCCATTTTTTTCCAATTTTGACCTCAGAGTCGTTATTGGACACCACTGGGGACCCTAGATATTGATTTTAAGAGCAATCCGTTGAGAAAAATAAAAGTTTAAAATGGCGGGCATTTTTTTCAATTTTGACCTCAGATTCGTCACTGGACACCACTGAGGACCCTAGCTATATAGATTTTGAGAGCGATCTGTTCAAAAACCAAAAAGTTTAAAATGGCGGCCATTTTTTCCAATTTTGACCTCAGAGTCGTCATCGTCAAAGTCAAAGTCATAATATAAAAAAAAATTAATAAAAAAAATTATAAAAAATAATAATCAAATTTTGGTTAAAAATAAATAAATCAAAAATAAATAAATCAAATTGGCTAATAGCCCGCTCTGTCCCCCCTCGCCCGCACGTACCCCGCTTCTACCCAACCTCAACAGCCGCCGCTCGCGCCGTTCGCCATTTTTATTTAAATTATAATTTGAAACATTTTAAAAGAGACTTTTTATAATTATAAATAATATCCGTTTTAATTTTATAGCTGCCCTTTACTAAGACCCAGAATTTGCTTTATTATATGCCAACTAACAGTTGACAGAATACTGTTTATATTACCTCACCAATAATATTAGTCGCCAAGTAATTATATTAGTCGCCAAGTAATTATTTATAGTACCTCACCTATAATTTCAATAGTCGTACTTAATATATTAGCTACCCTAAATTAGCCGCCAATATTTCGTTTTTATGATAGCCTGGTGTTGCCGCTTATTTACATTAAATAAACGCCGAAACATTTGATTGAAGCCGTATTAATTTATTAGTTGCCAACAGTTAGTCGCCATATCAGTTTTTAGTCGCCGCGAAAATAATAAGCCAGCAAAAATTAATAAAAGCTTCCCATTTTTTTTATATTTACATGACAAAAGTAAAAAAAAGCAATTTATTTTGATGGATACTTAGATAATTATGATGGATAAATATTTATTTTAATTTTATGCATTTTTTTTTCTTTTGTGAAAAACCTTTACCCGTCTAAAGAATTAAAGGGCCCCCAAAGAATTTTTTGTGAGCCTAGCTGATATTTTGTTAATTTCGGGGTTACCCTTAAAACTTATTTATGTACTAGTTGCAAAAAATACACAATTAAATTAGCAAAACTGGCGCTCGCTCCGATTGTATTCAATACCACTAACGTCTGTAGTAATAATATAAAGATGCACGATTATCGACTCAGACATTGAGCGTTACGATGCGCATCATATTTTCTACTTTAATAAATGTTAATACGGTCCGATTTCCAACGAAGCGATTAAATTGAACGAGTATTTTCTCGTTTCTTGCTCGTGGCCATAGGGTTAACTGGAAGTGCGACAGGGACAGAATAGGTAACAACGTTCGTCGCCAGATGCCATCGCCATTTTCGTTCGTCCATCGCTTGCTCGCTCGCTACTTTAGCCAGTAACACATCTGCCGTGGTTCGGACTGACGTATATTTGGTTTCAAAATAAAAACGTTGAATTCAACCGAGAATGGAAGACGATAATTGTATCTTGCCCGATAAGCCGAAGCGTGGTTCAGAAAAGCAAAAGCAGTGGACGAAAGAAGAATGTTTGAAATTGATCGAACTTTACAAACAGAAACCCGTTCTGTGGGATAGAAATCATTCCCAATATAGTATACATAACTGTCCAATACGCACGCGTACGTTTAAGAAAATGAGTGTAATAATGGGAATTTCAGTATCTGAAATGAGGCACAAATTAGATGCGCTGATAGCAAAGTATCGAAAGGAGAGATGGTCGACCCAGATGGCCTTATCGGATGGTTATACGAGTTACAAAAGCGGATGGTACGCATATGAAGCATTGACATTTCTGCCATATCATGGACCCAGCAAAAAAAAAAAAATAGAGGAACCGAAAGAGGTAAGATGTTGTTTCCTTTATAGGGTTCCGTAGCCAAATGGAAAAAAACGGAACCCTTATAGATTCGTCATGTCTGTCTGTCCGTCTGTATGTCACAGCCACTTTTTTCTGAAACTATAGGAGCTATACTGTTGAAACTTGGTATGTACATAGATGATTTCTGTGAACCGCATTAAGATTTTCAAACAAAAATAGAAAAAAAAAAATGTTGGTGGTTCCCCATACCTAGAACTAAAAGGTAAAAAAAAATTTTCATCATGCCCATGGTTCAAAAATTATATTGAGGTTTCTAATATATAATTTCTTTTTAAACTGAATAGTTTGCGCGAGAGACACTTCCAAAGTGGTAAAATGTGTGTGTAACTTCTAAAATAAGAAAATGAAAAACTAAAAAATATATACATTACATTACATTACTGTAAATGTATGTACATTACCATGCAAACTTTCACCGAAAATTGGTTTAAACGAGATCTAGTATGTAATTTTTTAATACGTCATAAATCGTAAACAGTAATTTACCTTTCACTATTATTAAAACATTGATCAAAATTACAACGAACTACAATAACTTTTATATTATGTTACTTGCTGCTACGGAACCCTTCATGGGTGAGTTTGACTCGCAATCTGGCTGCTTTTTTAAACTTGTATACTTCACAGTTCTATAAAGGATCAAGTTCAGAAAAGCAAAAGCAGTGGACGAAAGAAGAATGTTTGAAATTGATCGAACTTTACAAACAGAAACCCGTTCTGTGGGATAGAAATCATCCCCAATATCGTACACGTAACTGTCCAAAACGCACGCGTACGTTTAAGAAAATGAGTGTAATAATGGGAGTTTCAGTATCTGAAATGAGGCACAAATTAGATGCGCTGATAGCAAAGTATCGAAAGGACAGATGGTCGACCCAGAGGGCCTTATCGGATGGTTATACGAGTTACAAAAGCGGATGGTACGCATATGAAGCATTGACATTTCTGCCATATTATGGAACCAGCCAAAAAAAAAAAATAGAGGAACCGAAAGAGGTAAGATGTTGTTTCCTTTATAGGGTTCCGTAGCCAAATGGAAAAAAACGGAACCCTTATAGATTCGTCATGTCTGTCTGTCCGTCTGTATGTCACAGCCACTTTTTTCTGAAACTATAGGAGCTATACTGTTGAAACTTGGTATGTACATAGATGATTTCTGTGAACCGCATTAAGATTTTCAAACAAAAATAGAAAAAAAAAATGTTGGTGGTTCCCCATACCTAGAACTAAAACGTAAAAAAAAATTTTCATCAAACCCATGGTTCAAAAATTATATTGAGGTTTCTAATATATAATTTCTTTTTAAACTGAATAGTTTGCGCGAGAGACACTTCCAAAGTGGTAAAATGTGTGTGTAACTTCTAAAATAAGAAAATGAAAAACTAAAAAATATATATGTTACAGGAAATGTATGAAATCCAGGAATTGTATACAATTCCTAGGAAATGTATACAATTCCGGAGCTCGTTAGGAAATGTATGAAATAATGTTTCAAAGATTATTTAATTCACACATATCCTAGGAAATTTATGAATTTCCTAGGAATTGTATAAAATTCCGAACTTGTACTAGGAAATGTATGAAACTAATGCTTTCTGTGAATAAAATGAACAAAGCTCCCTGTTAAACAGAGAAGCAGAGTTATCTGTGAATATTACAAATGAAACACTTTGTTAAACTGATAATTAGAATGTTTTCCCTTGGCTCTCGTTGAAATAATGCAATAATCCTAATACGGTAAAATATAATATCTTTATAGAGCTTTTTGTTAATTAAACTTTTAAACTCAGCTATTTATTATTTTTACAGCGTATCTAGCACAAAAACTTGTAAAGTTCAAACTTTAAACTTTCTATTTAAATAATACTTTAATTTATTATTATTAATACGCAATAATGTAAAGAAAGCCATCTAGGTAACATAAATATAATTTTTTTATTAGGGCTTATTAGTAATTCTAATATTTAACTATTTATTCTTATTCATGGCTGGTATATGGGCACTGAATTTTTGCACAAGCATACGCCTGATCGGGTTATGCAATACATCTGGCTGCTTTTTTAAACTTGTATACTTCACAGTTCTATAAAGGATCAATTTTTTTTTATTCTTTCCAGGAAAATCTCGCGGAAGTTTCTTCACCAAAATCACCGATGGATGATACTGATACATCATCGTCATCTTCAGTGAAAAATAATGATGATCCACTCAAACCAGATGTTTACACTGACGAAATTACATCATTCACCAATTTTTTAGCGTCCAAAATGAGAACCTACTCCGTCACCACTAAGAACGCTGTTCAGAAGGAGATACGTGAAATCATATCTAAAGCTGATTTAAATGTTTACGATAAATATACCTGTGATTCTACATCTGCAGTTTATCCAGAATCATCTTATATTATTAGTAATCCTAGTACTTCAAGAGCACAAAATTCTCCGGATAGAAGTAATTACTCCGAAGTGGAACCTAAAGTTGAAGTAAAGGAAGAATACACATTCGTTATCGATGAAGATGATAATTGGTGATCAGACATAAGAACACGGTGATGTGTGGGTAGGCAGGCATGTATTGTGTATGTACCTATAAACTCTCGAATCTCTTTATTGTTTAAAATCTCGACTGTTTATCGGAATTACAGTTCGAAAAATGTGTAATGGTAGTTTCTTTTATTCGCGCCGCACCCAAAATAATTTTCGTAATAATGCATCTGAAATCTAACCGTAACCGTATTTTTTAGACAATTGTAGTTAGTAAGTAGTAACTGCAAATCAAACAGCCTTGCGGGAGAGGCAGTACATATTTTGCCTGCCAACGAATCTTATGCAGCATGCTTGCCTACGGGACACAGCTATGCGCAAGAGTGAGCGCCGTGTATTTGTATCTCATTCTAACGCATAACTGGGTCCCGTAGGCTTGTTAAGCCACGGCAAGCGGCATCAGACCGCAAGTTTGAATCTCGCCTACAGGGCGAATATTTACAGGCAATTATTAATGCCTCCCTATCTATCTACAAATCAGACAATAGTTGGTAAACCATCGTCAAGGTCTGCAATAACAACGTGAAAATACATTATTTATTGCCCTTCAGGCAAGTATTAAATCGGAGTCTTATTTTTAGCGCGTGGGTTTTGCCTTTTGAGCCTGGTGTCACAATTATAGAACCGCCTAAATTTTGACACAACTCGTGTAACGCCTATATCCGTAGATAGTAGCCGGGACCAATGGCTTCCACAGCACAATAATCTGGCTTTGATTGATAAGACGATTCAGGCATGTTCTAACCTTAGAGTATAAATAGAAAAAATTCTGGGAGGGATAGAGAACGCCTATCGAGTATGAACCGTAAGCACGGATATGAACAGTCCGAATATCTTTAGCGCGTTAGTTTAGTATCAAATGGTTATCGGAGCTGATTATTTTTCCCGGTGAAAATAAGTAATTTAATAGGAGAAGAATTTTGAAATGTGCAGTGATAAGTTGCAAACATGACTCGAGGAACAAATCAAAAAAGAAAAATGTTATTGATTTCACCGCCCATACAAAATCTGCCAAAATTTGCTTACGCTTGACATAAAGGCAGCGGAGCGATGCGCGTGCTCTATGTATATTTATTCTCTAAGGTTCTAACCAAACCAAGAAAAGTCTCACAATGTGATATTTGTTGGACGACTGCCCCGCCAGGATTCAAACCAGAATACCTCGTGATATGATGCGAGCGTTGTACCACTCGGCTATACCGCTATACGGCGTTACTTTATTAGAAAACTATCATGTAATGATTAGTGCTTTTTGTCATGCATAAGTTTGGATTCGTCATTGAAGTAAACAATAAGGTCATTTACGGGAATTTCCAACGCCAAAAATACGTTTTCCATACCATTAGAACTGAACAAAACTTAGATTTGATAACTTAGGCATTAGTAATTTCTCCTCCACGGCCGCGTATTCCGTCAAAGTAGAACAAGTTCAATCTGGGCTGATCCGTACTGGCGCGTGCATGACCGAAGTTCGCTTCGCCCGTTCGCCCCAACTTACATTACATCCCACATTCTACTTACTCGCGTCATTAGCCAGCCGATTTCAGTTTCGTTGGAATAAGAAATATTTCCGTATGCGAATAATGTTTTACATACCCATTGGATATTTTAACAGTAAAAATATTGGGAACTAGCTTTCCGCCGCGGCTCCGCCCACGTTAACAGTTTTTCCCGTGTGAATGAGACATTTTCCCGCGGTAAAAGGTAGCCTATGTTACTCAGGGTGAATGTAGCTTTCTAATGGTGAAAGAATTTTTGAAATCGGTTCAGTTTATTCATTACAATCATACACACACACAAAAATACAAATCTTTCCTCTTTATAATAATAGTATGATACGAGTATGAAATATAATATACATGTAAGTGCGTTTTTTTTAATACAATATCTTTTTATTCTATATATTAAAATTACTAATTACTAGTATGTATTACGTATAAAAGTAATATAAAAAATCACCTAAAACTTTAATAAATTTTGCATATTCATAGTTTTCTGAATAACAATTAACACCGTTTGAGATTTTTCAGATTATATTTTTTAATATGTTTCAAGTACCTACACAGAAAGTTAAAACTTCAAATACGAGTTCTATTTTTAAATTTAATGGCGATTAATAACGCTAAAGTAGCAGCTGTCGCCTGTAGAGTTCCATAAAACGAAAACGATAGAAGATTGAATGACGTATTTTACTACGTCTAAGTTTTAAATCCGGATACAACGTGACAATGCACATTGAAGCAGCATCAAAATATCGCAAGCTTAAACTGAATAATTAGCGCAGTGAAAAGCTTTAATCTTACGTAAATATCTTCACGATTAAACGTAACATGTGGATGGATAAGTACAGATAACACAACACCAAGCGTTAAAGATTCAGTCTAAAACTTCGCTAATGTTTCGTGCTCAATAAAGGCGCCCTCGATGTCAATATTTCTCGTTTGGTGTGCTGTTGTATGTACGTTTTCAAGAGCTAAATACATTTAAGCTCAAGCTGGATAATATTAAACGAGATGAGAATTTTGCGCCCTTGACGTTCGTCGCAATATATGGGCAGTTGTCGTTCTCTTTAGAGAAACGAGGTTACATTTATTTTTGGTTTAAGATTCTTTGACTATAAACAGTTGAGGTAACATAACCTTAGGGTACCCGTACAAACCATATATCATCCGCGGCGACAGCTCAAGTGCTTATTAAGAATTTACCTGAGGTAACAAGAAAATATTTCATACAAAATATAAACCCAACAAAAAATAAAGTTTGTTAGGGAAAACAATGTTTGTGTCAACATTTTACCAAATTGGTTTATCGTTGCTTCAAATCAAAACGTTTCCTACACGGCACACCCAAACTAAAGACAACAAATGATAGCACGTACTAAGCATAATTTTAGTTAATATGTCTAACAAAGTCTGACATAGAAAGTAGGTGGACGAATAGGTGCTTTACGTCGTCGTAACAATTGTAGGTTATCGCAAGAAACCCTTACGATAGCATCATTTCGTCAATGGTCACGAGAAATTTGACGTTAAAGAAGTCACGTGTCTATTTTTTCTCGGAAACAATTCTTATGTTAGGGGACACAGGTACAATTATTTGTTTTTACTATATTATGTGAAGGTAGAGATGAATTAAAAAAACTTAAAGGAACTCGTGTAACGGTTTTGAACAAATTTCCCAAAAAACCGTAATTTTGAAAAAGTCTTTCGGAATGTTGTACAGACCCTGTATAAAACTATACATATAGATTACTGGAAGCGTCGCTCATGGAAGCTAATATGAAACAAACAGCTCATGCTATGTTTCATTGCTTTGACATTTAATCGGCTGCGTTTAATAGCACAATTTGTCGTTATTAGATACTGATGAGGAATAAGGGCGGAGCTCTGTTCATCTATCACGGTTTATGAATCAGCAACAATAACTCATGTAACAATAACTCATACAACAATTGCTATGACTCTACAGACAATAAAACGCACTAAAGAAGTAATCATGTTGCTATAGATGACACACAGATCGTTATCAATGCAAATTGATACCTGTCATAGTGAGCGAGTCACTGGTACATCTAATCTATAATGATATGCCTTTATGCTCTTCAAAAAGTAGGCCAGTTGGGTTTACCTTACCGAAGAAACAAAGGCACATAAGGAGAATTTATTTATAGCATTGAAAGACAGGCCAGAGTTACGAGTGGCTTTGTATTTAGAAACGAGGTCCAAGTGGGATTACGAGAACGTTAACGAGCTCATAATAGGATTACGCACATCGATGTGTCCCAGTTTCGAAGCGGCACCGTTACCAGCCCACACCCGTCAGCCGCTTGTGACAATATAATGATTGTGTGTTTATCCATACACACACTGCATGTACGAGACGGCACGATATGCATACTGCCAACGTCAAAAGCCGTCTAGCGAGACATCAATCTGATGCACCCATAATTGGAATTATTATCTATAGTCGTGACCGTCCGGTTTGGAAGTATTCCAAACATAATTCAGAGATATGGGACATGTTTGCGATGCTATTATGATTGAAGGTGAAAGCTGCATTTGTTTGGGTCTCAGGCTAAACACGATGACAAACTTGAGAAGTACAGTACCTTACAAGTCATATCACGCACAGAAAATTGAATGAGCGAACGCTATCATGGGCCGCGTGCCATTTCAACAGCCGTGACTCACGAATTAGAGCTCCGTAGAGATCGTAATTATACCAGCTATATTTCGTGCACACCCACGGCGGCCAGATAAGGAACACTACAAACTCGGGTATTTAATCATAACTCAAATTTAGGTCAATAATGGAGAACCTGAAAAGGAGCACAGGCGAAAACAAACTTGGCAGCTCTTGGCTGGCAGACACATTCGACACGAAATTCAATGAAATGTTGTAAATCATCCTGCCGGTATAACAATACGAATTATGGATTGTAAATATTCGCATGCAAACGAACGTATCTAACAATGCGACCATAAACTATTAAAAATCCGGATGGCCAGCAATTTGTGCCTAGACGACTCTTTCTCTCGAAGACCTACATACAGAGACTAGTTTTCCATTGGAAATCCGAAATTTAAAAATAATATTGTTTTTAAACTTGGAACTGACGGTTACTAGTTGTAAATTGCAAGCGGTTAAGCGACATCCTGAAGATGTTTAGAATAGCCATGCAGCATGCCCACCTCACAGAATGCGGGGGAGAGCGCTTCGGAATTAGCAGGTACTTGGAAAAATTCGCAGAGCTGGTTCTCTGGATCATTAAAAGCAGATCCAACACGGAGATTACGTTAGAAAGTGTCGCGTGAACAATAGGCCGAACTAGAACGGCGACAGTGTTCTCCAATTAGCGAGATAAGGCGGATTGAGTCTGAGCCCGATACAAACAGCAGCTAAGTAAACTATTGCATAGACTGATAAAATCATAAGGGATTAGAAAGCGAAAAATCGGTCACTGTATCTGGAGCGTTCCATGTGACATACCGCGATACGATCCTTATTGTAATGCAATCAGTTCTGGTGAAACAGGACAATGGGTTCGAGGTCCGATCTTTGACAGACGGGTATGTAAATATATGAAATGAAATGGATCTAATCTTGAACCGTAGGCCAGATATCAGATCGTATTGTTTGCTTAGGTCGGCAGTAAATTTACGGAAGAGTTATGTGTATTTGCCAACCAGCCGCAATGTGGGAGAAAGCGACCAGTGTTCTGCAAATGTATACAGTGAGCTGTATAAAGTAGCTATCTGTAATCTAATGGAGCACCTTCTTGTGTGTCGCTGTTTGTAAATATGGAAAATTATGTTGGGATGCAGATTTCAGGTCGTTTCGCGTAGAAAGTTCTGCAGAAACTGCATGTGCATTTTTGTTGGAAACACGAGTCGAGTGGAAGTGCGGGATTTCATTCCAAAAAAGCCGATGTAAAAGCGGCGCGGGCCACAACCAATAAAGCGACGGGCAGCTTTTCAATTACTCTCGAGCGATGCGCACTTGATGCAGGGTACGCAACGAGCCGTGAACGCAGCGTGCGTCTTTAATGGCCTTCATAAACGTTTCATATAAATACATAATATGGGTGACTTTAATGTATTGTAAGCCGCGTCACCCTTCAATTTGATGCCAGATATGCAAAATGCAGATTTGTAATTTTTTGTAGGTAATTTTCCTTATTGTCAAAATTAAAATTAAAAGCTGGCATCGACACGATGCATCCGCGTCAATTTGACCTTAAGCTGCATTCTAAATTACTTTGATATCCTTGAATACAAAATGTGGTGAACATGATTGCAGGAATTTATAAATACTACAAAAATAGAAAGGATATTCCGTACTCATTTAAAATAAAGAGGAAACATAAAAAATATTGATACCATTTGAACGAAATAAGGAGACAAATCCAACAGCAAAGAACAAATAAGTCTAGTCTAACAACTATTTTTAAAGAAAATTTACAAGTCCGCTTTACAAATAAAATGTTACGTATACTTTTTCTTTCCAGTCAGTCCATATTTTTTTACTTTGCACTGGCATGAATGGCACGCCCTCTCCGCTCAAATGCGCTAACCGCACCAAACCAGAGACCAGTCTAATTATTTTCGGCCCATTCTGTACGACCTTCCTGTGTTCCCGCCGTGTCCGGACGTCCAAAGATATTTACAGACCATGTCATATTCAATTTAGACATCCAATATGTCCTCGTGCAGTGCTATTGTATTCGAATGGGACGAGGTTCATTGTAATTTTTATTGTTGTCCGTTTTGATATTGAACTTTCAATCGAAGAGTCATTTTGGAGTCAGTGTAACTTGAGTTTAAAACATTCTGAAATGATACGATAACTTAGGTATTATTAATTTCACACGCACTTTTGGTACTAACCAAAGTAATCGTTAGTAGGGGCTGACTAACTCTGGTAGAGCTATCAAGATGGTTCAAGAAAGACAATTTTAAATGAGATTAAATTCATATTTATTTAACACATTTTATAAATAAGAGACTGCCTAACTCTTTTATATAATATATTATGAGATATTTCAATATGCAGTAAAAATATGCGCTTATTAACGTAACAATCGGCATGTTAAATTAACATTAGAAATAATTAATGCGTTTAGTTTAGATTTTTATACATCCAAGTTTGATTTTCATTACATTACAGCTGTGACCTGGAATACAAATTAAGCGGGTAAAATAAAAATAACCATTTAGTATACAATCGTCACCTTTGATGTTTTGTCAAATGCAGATAATTATAATCAAATTATCAATGAATAATTTAATTGCTTTATTTTAAATAAATATCTTCTTATGGTTCTTGTTTACTTTTAAGTTAGGCATGGACATTTTGGAAGCAGCATTTATCGTACAAAAAGTTCAACTTTCGCGAAGGTTTAAGACAAAGAATAAAAAGAAAAATAACGATTATCTTTTGGCGGCGAGCCCAGTGGAGACATATTTTTGGAGATACTTTAATCGCTCTTAACACCGGTTTATCTTGAAACAAATTTATGGCAATAGCCTGTATGTTTAGCGAAGATTAAACGTATAAAATATTTATCATAAATACTTCTAAAGCAGATCGTCCGAGGTATTTTTAATGACAATAAATTATACACAACAAAAAACAAAAGCGGTTTGGGTTTTAATTGTTCCAAAGAATAAACAACTCGGAGCACCTTGATTTTTGGTTTCAGTTATTTTATCTATCTAGATATTATTCTATGCTATTAATCTAAAAACAAGAGTAGATAATCCCATAATAAAACCAAAAATTAATGAAATCCAGTTTCCACGTACATAACCCCATAATTACCGTATCTCTAGGTGGTTTTTATCGCCCGACCAAACGAGAACAATGTGTGAGGTATTGAAGCTCTATTTTTGAATCACTCGTCTCTTAAAAGCAATTTATTATTGGTTTTACGCAGAAAATAACAATGGCTGAAACTAAATTTAAACATATCTTAAAAGTTGTACAACAGCATTTCTTTAAAAAAAAAAAAGGAATACAATGAAGACGAGCGAGAACGAGTATAGGTTTATCTTCATTGTTTGTTGTTTTTTCTAATACTCTTATCTAGGAACGAGCGGTCACATCATAACAACGTTTCTAAAATGCAAAATCACTTTAGTTGAGCGAAAGTCAGTATAAATCAAGCACTCGTTATAAAACGAGTGAATCGAGAATAGAGCTCCGTAGATTGGCTCGGCGGAAAATAGCCCCGTAATGGTGCTATTATAACGATATTATGTAAGACTTAGGGCCGCGCCGAATGACCACAAATAAGGTGAGTTAACTTTAAGGGTCATCAACAGTTTTCGTTTCTTAGAACCTACGCCTTTGGTTCTTGAAAATGTTTTAGATAGTAGTTTCAAGGCGTAAGACTAATTGATAATTATGCTTCTGCCTCTTATAAAAGGGAAAAGGAATCAATATTTTTACGGAACCTACGCTTGTTTTAAAAAGGTACGACCAATCAACTTCAGCGCTTCAGCGGACTTGCGGGGGAGCGGAAGGCGCTACCCCAGAGTAGTCATAGCGGGGACTCGAGGAAGCCTCGAACCTAGGCCTAGCGTTGATACGGAAAAACTTCAAAGAGACGACGACGACGCTTGAGGGGCTCCGTCTCTAACTACTAGTTTTGATTTTGGCCGCGGCGGATACTGGCAAAGTTACCTGAAGGGAAATATGTCTGTACGTACACTCAACAATTAAATAACCGATAGAGCTGTACAGTTCAACTTACGAAGACTCATTATTTATTAAATTGAATCATGCATGAACATAACGAGATCGGTATAAAATAGAATGAAAATTGAATGCAAGATCATAATAATATATCATGTTAAACGTGTTGGTTAAAACGCCGCTTGCACTTTACGATACGACGTTATTATGCTAATGATATTGCGAACAATCGTTACACTAGCGCGATGCTCCCGCAGGAGAGTTCACTGTTGAACCTGTCCTGTCATTGAAGAAATGAGACACCTATACTAAGAATATAGACAAAACGACATTTACACAATTAAATGCTAATAGACCATTACCTACGGAATAAAATGATATCAGAAGCCAATTATTTTTCCCCATAATATCATAAGGCCTTTAACATCTTGTCGGATGGTTTAAGCAGCTTTAGTCCCCATAATAAAAATATCACTACATAGTATAAAACAAAGTCGCTTTCTCTGTCCCTATGTCCCTATGTATGCTTAAATCTTTTAAACTTCGCAACGGATTTTGATGTGGTTTTTTTTAATAGATAGAGTGATTCAAAAGGAAGGTTTATATGTATAATACTTGCATAATATACTCAAGGGTAACCCCCAATAACCATTTTCCCGTGCGGAGCCGGGGCGGGTCGCTAGTAAATAATAAAACACAAGTACATAGTATAAAATTATTATATAATGTACAGAAGCCAGCACATTCGGTTGAACATTCGCACTACGAAATTCACCCCTACCACTACTGAATACGAGCGCTCTCAAGGTCAAAATGTCCAGCGGCATGTGCTGGCCACTGTACAATAAGAAACCATAATATAAATTGTACAATGACCACTACTTAAGAATACGCTGTTTCATTGTTACAACGTAAGTCGTTGAACTGAAATAATAAACCTAACAATAGTACTGCACAAACAACTGACATGGTTTCACAGCGTCGTCGTCGCCACAACAACAGATAATTCGTTATTTACAAACGGCAAAAATATCAAGGTGAAACAGATGTCATTGCACTAATTAATTCGATACTTATCATGACAAGGAGTTTCAAACAAAGGTTATCTATATCTGAATTTTGAGAGGCTTAATTTAAATATACTCGTTAACACATTTTTTGCCTCTTGACTATATTATTGTTCTATTGCAGAAATAGACAGTATACGGCCAATAAATACAGGTTATATCCATATTATATATTCACTTTACTTACAAACAATACAACAAACAATTCTACTGATTTTCAAATGGGTACAACACTATACAAAGGAAATCCGTCTTGCCATCTGGCTGATATCAAGATTATAGTACAAAATAAGTTCAGTTATTAAGTCATGTAGTTTAAAAGTGTTATGATCTATCTACCTGCCTAATTTCATCACAAATCGACAAGTCATTATTGAATAAAGAAGCAACTTATAGTAATATTGATTGGATCGTCACGACGCCAACAGCTACAGAAAGGCTTCCTTTATAAGGATCTCCAAGACCGGTCGTGGTCAACGGATATTAAACATCTTAAAAGTGCGTTTTCGCCGAGCCATGAAAAAAAAAGAAGAAAAAAAGTGGTACGTGACCACATTGCTCGAACAAAGCAAACAGTTGAGAAATGAGGTCGCCAGAAGGGCCGCGGTCGGCGCGAAAGTGAATTCGAAGCCCAAGGCTGACCGGTCTCCTCAAACCGAGTCACCTTTATATTATTATTATTACCGATGATATCCCTGTTCCAACTGCCTTTAATATTGAATCTTGTTTATACTAGCTCTCCACCTTGCAGCTCCGCCCGCGTCAACAGTATTTCCCTTGGGAGTGAGGAATTTTGCCGCGGTAAAAAGTAGCCTATGTTACTTCGCAAGGTCTATTCTATCTTTAAACCAAGTTTCATTAAAATCGGTTCAGTAGTTTCGAAGCTCATTCAATGTCAGCAAACAAACAACGAAATCTATCCTCTTTAATAAAAAGTTTCATTAAAATCGGTTCTGTAGCATTGGTATTCTGTGTCTGTAGTTTCGGAGCCTATTCAATACAAACAACCAAAATAATTAAATCATTCCTCTTTATAATAATAATGTAGAAAAGTGGAAAACCACCTCGCTTTGTACCTAGTACTCTACGCGGCAAACAAAAAGGAAGGATAGTACAAAATAACTCTAGCAATATTTTTTTATTAATAAATAGGAACAAGATTTGTTCCTGGAGTTCCCGAAGCATTTGTGTATATTCAGCGCATTATATAATTTTATATGTATAAGTGCCAGAAGACCATCAAATCCATATTACTTGTTCATCAGATAGGTTTAGAGATCTAGCAGTATAAGTGGTGTGTGTTTGTGTTTATTTAATTTGCTGAGAGTCCCGATATCATCTCAAAGACTATAACGATGAAATGAGTTTGTATTCTAAAGATTAAGCAATGTAAATAAATAGTATAATTTCTGTCCGGTTATTTAATGCGTTCTTTAAAGGCAATGAAAAAGGTCTTCATTACCGAATAAAATAGTATGAGAATCTTGAGTGCTCAAACTCTCGTATATTTAATTAACGTCTGAAAAGCTTTTAAGCCAAGAGTGATTTCATTTGGAAATCGCGATTTAATTTACGTAATCGTACTTAATATTTTCACAAATTGCGTCTTAAAATCTTAGCTCGGAATAAATGTAGCTACTTCGTGTTTAAGCATTTAGAGCTTGAGAGAAAGGAATTATAATTATTGCAGGGGGATTATTTAATAATAATTATGATTAGTTATAGTTATTATGTGAAATTAAATTAGTCACGACAGACGAAAAAATACGGACCCGATACAACTAATAAAGAACATAAAAAGTACAGTAGCAGTAAACTATCATTAGTCATACTAATAATATAATGAGGAAAGTTTGTATTTTTAAGTGTGTGTGTGTATGTTTGTAATGGATAAACTCAAAAACTACTAAACCGATTTCAAAAATTCTCTCACCATTAGAAAGCTACATTCACCTTGAGTAAAATAGGCTACCTTTTACCGCGGGAAAATGCCTCATTCCCACGGAAAAACCTGTTAACGCGGGCGGAGGCGACGGAAAGCTAGTTATTATGTTGATGTAAAAGAACAAGGTTTCAAACTGTTTCCAAGGATACTGAGTCACATTCATCGTGTTACTAGGAATACGATATTTAATTATAGAACAGCACACCACACTACTAATCTGTCTGTGGTCTAAAGGTAGTTTGTTAGGGTATATTGTAAAAACAGAGATCATTGGTGCATTAGAAAAAACCAGCCACGCGCAAAACGGACTTGCATGAGTGGTTCAGTACTATCGCACAATAAGAACCTATAAACGTAGAGCTCTACAGATATTAGTGACTGAAAGTAAACAAAATATGAACATATTACGATATTATATGTATTGTATGTTATGTTATGTTTTAAAAACGAGAAAAATGAGGAAGAGAAGGAAAAAGAGTAGATTCAAATTATGTTAAATTTTAAGTAGCTTTTTAAAAATCTTCAAGATATGCAGACAGACTAATATCGAACTCTTAGTTAGAGTCATCTGTGGGTACCCTTTCGGTGCGGAACCATAAAAATAAACTTGAGAATGGTCGTGAACTTTTTATAGCTAAAGTTTAGGCATGGGAATTTTAGGTAATCTGTATCAGTCGACCAAAACAAAAATATTTGGTAGTACAAGGAAGAAGGATACAAAGCTTATATTGAGTATTTTTTGTACAAGTCTTATTTTTTTATCAGAGTCCAAAATATAATATTTTGTTAGGTAATAGGAGTATATAATAAAAATAAAATGACAGAGAATAATTAGGCACACTGTTTATAATGTATAGATCTCAGTGCAAAGTGAATGGATAAAAGCCATATACGTGCTTATACTTAAATAAATTATAATTGCAAATCAAATGTAGGTACATGAAGAGACTTCTAAGAGAACTAAACTAATAATCTGAACAGTCTTGTCGGTACTTATAAACGGAGCACCACCGGTTCACATTGAAAGTAAGGAAAATATTTGCATAATCATTGCAGTAAAGAAGGTAGTGCGCACAGCTACAATTAACATAATAAAATAATTAACAAACTAGAAGTTCCGCATACATATCACGAATCTGTACCACAAATGGAACCAGTTCCAATTTAGCTGTGGACCATATAACGGACTGGCCGGAATGTATCATTGCTAGAAAAATTACCTACTACGTGATCATTTTAATTAAAGTCATACTCTTCTAAATGTTGTAATTATATTAAACTGATAAGCTTTAAATTAACTCCTTTCTCTTCCTTTCTCTCAGCTTACCAATTTATAGTTCTACTTCTATTCCCATCAAGCTGAAAATCGGTAAGATTGTTTAAAATATAATTAAAAATAAAATTTGAAAGTTCCCCATGGTTCCCCTGTATGGAATTTTTTTTTATTCAATGTCAAAGGTCAAAAAAATGTGTTTCTCGCGATTTTTATATGTAATAATTAAATGTTATTACTAGGTAATAGGTTAAAGTCAAAATATCAACAACAGTTTCATGGTTCACATCACAGATATCAGAAACAATCAGAATAGTTTGCTTTCCCTTACGTAATCAGATCAGGATTCCCTAGTGTTAATATTTACTTTAAAAGTGGTGTCTTTGCAGGATTCAAACCCAACCCCCTAATGTTGTCATCAAAACAATTGGTTACCTCTGTATAATCAATTTACAAATCCAGAGAAGTTTTGATGATAATCCTTTCAAGCGACTGAACTTAAAGTGGTTTTGTTATCAACTCAACATAACTGTTAATGTATATAGCTATAAACAAGAATACACAGTACACACACACACACACACACAGACAAATAGAAAAATACACCCCTACATTTTTTATTATAAACTAGCGACCCGCCCCGGCTCCGCACGGGAAAATGGTTATTGTGGGTTATCCTTCAGTATATTATGCATGTATTATACATATAAACCTTTCTCTTGAATCACTCTATCTATTAAAAAAAACCGCATCAAAATCCGTTGCGTAGTTTTAAAAATTTAAGCGTACAAAGGGAGGGACATAGGGAGGGACATAGGGACAGAGAAAGCGACTTTATTTTATACTATGTAGTGATAATATATTATGTGCTCAAACGCATGCTCTACCTACTACAAGGGAAGGTCTATGTTTAGCACATTTCACTAACTTTCATATTTATAACACAGGATATCCTACCCTACCAATCCTACCATGAAGGCGTTTTAACAAGCCACGTGTATACAATTTTTACCTCATTATATCAAGTTGATGTTTTGGAAGATCCTTATAAAAAATATGTTATTATCATAGAACGTCTGGGTACTGTTTAAGACGATAATCGTATCTTACCTTTATTATAGACATGATGCATGACTAAGAATCCCAGTCTATATTGCTCGAAAAAATATTACATTTTTACATTAATTGAAAATTAATTTCTATACATATTATGATGATCATAAAAATTATCATCATTTACTATCCTAGTAATATTTTTGACACCAGAGACACATAGTCACGTACGGCATTCAATTTCGCGGAAAAACTACGGAATCTTCTACATTAGTTATGTAAGATACATGCGAATTACCTCGATTGTATATCGGTTACAGTTTATTAACAAATAATATAGAATATTAGTATTTTTTTAGAGCGTAATTGAAAGCACATACCTAGTAAATATCTATGCAGAGATAGAGTTGTGAAGTGCGATACGGACTTGAAAAGAAGCAGGAGAGCAGGTAGCTAGGAAACAAGACAAACTCTGTCGTTATTGAGGTAAAAAAAAACGAGTAAAGACTAGATCAACACTGACTGTTTCATCTGTGTATTTAATAGAGAGTATGGTTTGAATCGCACACGCAAACTATGGTGCAAAATTTAAATCAAAGTCCAGAACCAAATGACATTACCATCATCCGTACCTACCTTTCACAGAGGCACATTTCCAGAAAGAACGCGTATTGCAGGCGACTGTACAAAATCAAGTAGAGAAAAGAAGCTACGTTTTATGATATTTTTTTTAATGCGTGTTTTCCTCTTTGTAGGCTCAAAGTAGGTACTCCCTTAATAGCCTAGCTAGGGCATGCAGCACGCCTAAAAGGTATATTGTAAATTATTAAAGCTCACATTGCAGGGGCTAACGAGGGTGAGTTCAACACGCAAAGTGGAGAAAAACCCGTGAAAATGTGTGTTAACGCAAAGTGTGTTTTGCTGTAGTTGCTGGTTACTGTATGCGCTGCTGTTCAACGTAGAGCAAATGCTACGAAAGTCTCGTAAATGCTACGAGAGTGCTACGAAAACGCGCATTGTGAATTATAGAACAGAAATTTTACCCAACCTATTTTGGGTTACTCCTCGAAGTTACCATTCCCCAAGGTCACTTTGCCGGAGGTTACCGATTTTGTTTATAGAAATAATCAGAAAATCGGTAACCTCCCGGAGGTTTAGGACGCCTAGGGGAATGATAAAATTTCCACATGTAACAATTCACTCATTTATTAAATCATTTGACTTTGCAGGTAAATAAAAATATGAAAACACGAATAATACGTAGTAGAAGTACAAAATACTGAAAAAAAGAAGAAGAAATACTAAGTAATTACTTAAGAAACAATTACCCTAAATAAAATAGAAATGAAATGAAATGAATAATTTATTTTAATTTTTGGACATTTTACATCACTTAGATAAGTCAAATAAAGTTAAATTTAGTGGCGAGTTTAGCAAAGCAAAATGTGCGGTCTTTTGTGGAGAAGAGCTCGCCGATAATGAAATTGCTTGCTTATAGATAGATAACTGTCATAGGTACTAAATTTTAATACTTGTTTATTTTATGGGCAATTCCTGGTTAACAGTGCTAATACATTAATTTACTTGCATTCCCTTCCAGAGCTTGAGCAGTTATTATCATTGCTTATAACTTAATATAAGTTTCACTTCCTTCCTTTTCAAATAGCACTTAATTTCTAACAAGGAATTCACAGTGGGTTTACTGAGTACTTAAAAGCAGTGTCTATGACAGAATATTTCTCTTTGAACAGAAAATTAACATAATTTTATATCTAATAAGGTTTTGAACTGATGATTAGTGATGATATTGTTTTATAACAGTTCTTATAAATTGGTTAATTATTTAACCCGATTACATTTTTTTTTGACATCTCAAACACGGCCATCTGACCCCAAACTAGGCAGAGCCTGTGCTATGGGTGCCAGACTGCTGATATACATACAAATATAAATATATAACATCCAGACACAGGGCAAACACAAGTGCTCATCACACGAATGTTTGCCCTGGGCGGGATTCGAACCCGCGACCCTGTGCTCAGTAGGCAGACGTACTACCAACTAGGCTACGGGGCCGTCAAATAATTATTATCAAAATATTTAAAAACTATCTGATTTTACTATTACGTATTATTTTTTATGATATCTTCTATTTTCCTGCAATATTTTATCACAATCTTCTCTAGCATTTAGCGTGAAAGCGTACTTAACAGAAAAACAGACAAATACAATTACTTTAATATTTATCAGTAAGAATAGAGCAAGAGCCCGCGAACGCCAGACATACGTTATTTTATAAAAGCTGAAAATTCTTGTATATGTGCCTCTAGTACAGGTAAGAACGATCCCCACTCATGTTACCTGGGTAGTGGTTCCTTTGGCAGGTAGCAGGTAATAAAGGTATATAAAATTGTATCTTAAATTCGTTAATTTATAAAACTCAATTTTTTGATATTTCATTCGTAGTAATATTAATATTCGCGTTATGCATTGCCAGACACCTACTATGGTTCCAACCCCCAGCCAGACACCCCTAAATTATGATAATTTGTAATTCTACTTACGTTAGTTTGTAAAATCTGAATTTTATATATGTTATTTGAGGCACTATAAAATGATGTTTTCTCAGTAGCCAGACAGTTTCGAGGGTTCTATCATCCTGCCAGACGCATTGGAAGGGGCAAAAGTTGTGAGAGCGCGGAGTATAGCCACAGTATAAATATAGTATGTACTACGTACATACAGTAGGATAACTTCGCGGTTTTCTGGGATTGAACGAATGAATGAATGACATGCTGTAGGGTTGAACACTGCTTGTTTTTCTTGACCACTTGATAAGTTTGCAACTAATTACTTATAGTAAAGCCTGGCCAAATAAATAAAAAACCTGCTCTGGGGGCGTCACATTTATATTTTTACGACTATGGCAACAATTTCTCTTATAAAATTAGTTCCATTAAAATTCCGAAATATGGCGAGGTTTTTTATTTCTTTGGTTGGGCTTTATTAAAACGGTTTTCTTTGAATATAACAGCATTGAAAGATACTATATTTAAATCCCCCGTGCTTTATAGAAGAGAAATATATACCTACTCAGTCCGATTACTTTAATAATAACTCAAGGTCCCGACTTCCTGTACTACAAGAAAAGTTAACGTAGTAACTGGTAAAGAAGAACATTCTTATTGACGTGACAACGTCTTATAAATTGGTTTGCCGGGTGACACTTCAAGAAACTGCGTTACGCTCCGCTCACGTTATGCGCTCACAATGAGAGCGAGTGAGAGGCACGCAGCCCGCCTAAGAGCGAGAGAGACAGACATAAAAAGTGAAAGGCACGCGTCCCTTCCACTCGAGCACAGTTAGCCCGCCTAAGAGCGAGAGAGAGAGAGTGAGAAAGTCGTTGTCACGTAAAACTTTCGCCCGTATACCGACTTTACAGGCAACCAGTTTTTACCAGTTATTACGTTTAAAATACCTCAAAACACTAATACACAAATTATAAAGAATAATCTTAGTAATAATCCTAATCTACTTACCTCACTGGCACACTTGGTAATTTAAAAAAATATTAATTTCTTGATTAATTTAAACATCCATACACGGAACAATATCTCATGTTATTTGGCATTGCTTTTATTATTTATTTCTCTAAATCACGCAAAAAAATTATTTAAATTTTTATTTTGGAGTAGTAGCGACGAAGATGAAGATATTGACGACAACGGTGATTATGAAGAAAATTACTGAATAAAAATTGTTCTTAAATTATTAAAAGATTATTATTCAATTATAATTAAATACAATAAACTTTGGAAAACTTCCAAATAACATGAATCAAGTTATTAGTTTTTTCACATGATTGATAATTTAGTATAAAATTATTTATATGTATTGTTTTAAAAATTTTATACTCAGACTGTAGTTATTTTATTTAATAAAATTTCTTGATAAATTAAAAAAAGAAGAGCACGAGATAATTTGGAATAAACGACATCTGATACGCAGTAAACGATCGCAATAAACCGAACGCTCTGTATCACTCCAGTTATACACATACTCCGCGCTCTCACAACTTTTGCCCCTTCCAATGCGTCTGGCAGGATGATAGAACCCTCGAAACTGTCTGGCTACTGAGAAAACATCATTTTATAGTGCCTCAAATAACATATATAAAATTCAGATTTTACAAACTAACGTAAGTAGAATTACAAATTATCATAATTTAGGGGTGTCTGGCTGGGGGTTGGAACCATAGTAGGTGTCTGGCAATGCATAACGCGAATATTAATATTACTACGAATGAAATATCAAAAAATTGAGCTTTATAAATTAACGAATTTAAGATACAATTTTATATACCTTTATTACCTGCTACCTGCCAAAGGAACCACTACCCAGGTAACATGAGTGGGGATCGTTCTTACCTGTACTAGAGGCACATATACAAGAATTTTCAGCTTTTATAAAATAACGTATGTCTGGCGTTCACGGGCTCTTGGACTAGAACTATAGCAATTTCAACAAGAGAGAGAGAGAGAGAGAGAGAAATATGACTCAGCTCTTAAGATATAAAAGACGGCCCTCAAATAAAGAGAATAAGAGTACATATTTCAATTAACCAAGAAAATGTAAAGCAAACGCCCTCTTAATTAAAAGCAATGTAATTAATCTGCGGGCACCTGCAGCCGCCGGTGAATGATAAACACCTTTTACAATGCATGTGCTCGAAAAGAGCGTTTTTCTAAGCAGCCAAACAGTGCGGAAAGTAGCACTTTTCCGCACTAGTGCTTATTACTTTTCAGTTTTTTTTTAATTTTTGCTCAGCCTGTCATTCAGCCAGTCAACCTAACATTTCAGTATTTGAGATATTTTTATAACCAATTGTTACTAATATAAAGGGAACAATAAAAATAACAATTCAATAAACGCGTTTATAATTAGTATAATTACTTTAGAAATTGATTTTTATTGATAAATTACGTTCAAATATTAATTAAAAATTTGCGTGGCTGAATAAATTTTACTCATTGCCTTATTGCGATTCGACAGCTTTGCACATGCGCAGTAGATGTTTTTTTCAGCGCGAATGTGTTTTGTTTATGAAGCCCGTCATTTATACGCCTTTTTAATATAACTGTTATTTTTTCTTGCACAATGCATTGTAAAATGTTGTATGATACACGTGCGAAAGATGATTTCCGACTCGTGTCGGCTTATACACTCGCTCGCTTTGCTCGCTCGTGAATAAAATGACACTCATCGGAAATCACATACTTTCCGCACTAGTATCATAAATAACTATTTCCTTGTATATTTATTGATATACATCATTATAGTTATAATATTTAATTACAGTTTGTGTGGAACGGCCGTGGGAGTCAGATTGGGTTGCCACGTTGTTCGCATGCCTAATATTGGGGAAAATGTGAGAACTGCGATACGAGGAACTAAGGAAAAGGTATGGCGTAACGATCTTTAACTACGTAATTTATGATTTAAGTTTGTATTTACGATTTAGATTTTAAGGCGGAAAATACTTAATTTTTCAAATAAACGTGACAATATCAGAGAGATTTTTCTGTAATCTACATGGTTATAATAAGCCAACCAGTAACAGTTTCACGAAGGTCCTCTGTACCACTGGGGTACCATAGGACAACAACAACCAACAGTAGGTATTTAAAAATTACAGAATCTAAAACTGACCACCAGGTCCCATTTTAGGAGTAATAAAGGCGAAAACAGAAAATAACACTAAATTCAAAAATTTAATAACACCCGACACAAAACCGTTACTCGATCCTTTCAACAAAAAGAGCTTTTAATCTTCAAATGGCAAAAGATATTTTCTTGGATCATAGCTAAGAACACTCTCGATTGTGACACCTTGCAAGCAAAAAAAAACTAGATCAAAATCGGCACATCCGTTTAGGAGCTACGATGCCACAGACAGACAGACAGACATACACACACGTCAAACTTATAACACCCCACTTTTTCGTCGGGGGTTAAAAATATGCGTTACATAAAAATATATGAGTGAATTTCAATAAGTTTTTCCGTAGATCAATTCCCAAAATACAAGGGCAATACCAATAAATCACATTTTTTTCCGCGTGCCATCGGCGAGTTGATTTGTAGTTCGCTGAATTGATTGTGCACAACCTCAAAGGCAGGTGGCGTCTCTTGCATAATAAACAGTCTTGCGCAAATGTACTCGCTTCGGAACCCAGAATACCTAGCAACACCAATAGTAATGGGTATTTTAATATATGTATTTCACAATAATGACTACCTAAACAATATCGTAATATGAACTCATAGAAACGATTAGGTATGTAAACAGCAGTAAGCAGCAATTAAATTAATGAATTTTAAGAAAAGTTAAATCAATTTTCAAATTTATTTTATGCATATGTATACATTTATAGGGTTGAAATAATGTTTAGGCCTAAAGCTCAAGTAAGTATATATCGTCGTTGCCAAAACAAGACCTTGTATGTGCACAGATGGTACTTTTGAGAAAATCGAAAAAAACTTCTTCGTGAAAAAAAAATGTATGGAGGCATGTCAATTTTATTTTTGTTATATATGTATCTATATTTCAGACAATTTTTATAGTTTATACAGTATCGATACCGAGACATTAATCCACTTTTTTTTTTATTTTTCTGACGACTGCTGCACATGAGAGGTTTTAATTGCTAATTTTAGAAACATAAGAGGTTTTATGAAACTAAAAATAAAAGACTACTATAAAATCAACCTCTATAATCTCACGTATTTTAAGTCGACATTCTCAAAAATACAAAATATAAAAGAAATTGTTCAGTTCAGTCACAAATCAGTTTTAAATACCAGGCACAAAAATAAATAAAATGGATGATAAGTAGTCGGTCTACGTAGCTAGGTCACACTAAATGTTTTGCGTAACTTAAAAAAAAACAAATCATGTTATAACTAAAGTATTATGTTTCTTGCTTTCCAAAATACTCTCCTATACATAAAATTCATGAGATCGAACCATTTTTAAAACAGGAGGACCACTGATCTGAAGATATGTTTTCTATGAGGGGGTCCAACGACAACAAAGTTTCCAAACTTTTAATACTTCGTGGAAAATTTTATGAATTTGGCTCACACCAATCCCCAATGGTCCTCGAATTGTCTCATAGGTAATCCGCGGGTTTTCTTCAATTAGCCGCTTAACAGTAGCCATATTATTTTTTTTGACGGCAGTTCAAAGCTGCCCTTCACGAAATTCGTTACGTAGAGAAACCCGACCTCACTGAAATTCAGCAAACCATCGCCTCACGGTGCTCAAACAAGGTGCTTCTCCCCCAAAAGTATTTTGATGACAAGCGGCACAGTCTTGCGGAGAGAGAGAACTTTTAAAATCATAAAAAGTCATCGCTCTAAAACATGAAGTAAGAAATTTTAAAGTTTTATTTTATTTTAGGCGCGTGATTTTTGTTTTCTTCATGCTCTAAAATATTTTCGGTTTAATTCCATTTTCGTTGCGTAGTACCTACGTTGAAATTTGATGTGTGATAAAAAAACATGATTTCGCGCCAATTTTTTTATTACTATGAAGGTTGCAAAGTCTATTCTATTATACATCAAGGTTAGATTGGTAAAGATACCAAGTTTCATCAAGTTTCCGCCCTACGGCTCCGCCCGCGCTTACAGTCTTTCCCGTGGGAATGAGGTATTTTCCCGCAGTAGAAAGTAGCCTATGTCCGGCCCCAAGGTCTATTTTACCTCCGTACCAAGTTTCATCAAAATCGGTTCAGTGATTTTGGCGTGAAAGCGGACGTAACAGAAAGACAGACAGACAATAACTTTTGCATCTATAATATTAAATAATAGTAGGGATTGTCCCGTCTGGGGAATATTTATAGATTTCAGATTACTATCAAGGTTTTCATCATCTTCACTGATCTGTGTAGTTATTTGTCTCACCTAATAAGTATAGAGCATCTTTTTTGTACTTGAATAAGAAAGTACCTATGCAAGTCAAAACCTCCCAAGTGTTTATCATTAGCACAAAATATCATTTTGGCGATATTTAAAATATCTCATGTGCACAGTTGCACCACATGAGATATTTTGATTGTCAATTATTTTCGAGTGCCACATGGGAGATATTTATCGTCGCCTGTAACTCTGCGAATATATAAGATATTGACATGGGAGTTTTTGTACAAGGTGGAGAATTTGTTTTTTTACAACATGGTGTAAAAAAGTGATTTTCGTCCAGGGCGTCACATAAGAGGTCTTGTTTTGGCAACGACGATATATTAAATAAAACATAGTTTAAAAAACTAAAAAACACGCTTCATGTCCGCCATATTGGATTTAAGTCACGTGACTTTTTTTTTCGTATTCCTGACAGCAAACCCTTTCATTTGATACCCATATCATGGGGTGGATTTCAAACAGCCAGTTCGCCATCTTAGGGAGGCCGCCATATTAGATTTGTAATGACGTTTCTTAGCTAGTCATGTATTGTCATCATAACTCAGAGCGTGTGCAAAATTTCATCCTAATCGAAGACCGGGAAGTGGGTCAAATTAAGATTCCAAGATTTTTTTAGATACAATAATGAGAAGGCCGTCATATTGGATTTGTAATGACGTTTTTTAGCTAGTCATGTATTGTCATCATAACTCAGAGCGTGTGCAAAATTGCATCCTAATCGAAGACCGGGAAGTGGGTCAAATTAAGATTCCAAGATTTTTTTAGATACAATAATGGGGAGGCCGCCATATTGGATTTGTAATGACGTTTCTTAGCTAGTCATGTATTGTCATCAGAACTCAGAGCGTGTGCAAAATTTCATCCTAATCGAAGACCGGGAAGTGGGTCAAATTCAGATTCCAAGATTTTTTACATACATAGTTACTTACAAGTGAAGCTAATATAAAGCGTGTAATTAAGATATTGTCGAAGGATATTGTAAATTTTTCATAGCCCAATTACGTCATATACAAAATACGCGTCAAATAAAACTAGAAATTATAAAAAAAACATAGTCACATCGAGGCACAATTTGACGCACTCACAATCACAGCGTAGAGAAAATAGAGTAAGTAATTAATTATTAGCTAATAAACAGAAATACATAAAAACCATAATATTAACTTTAATTGCAGATTATGTTTTCGCGCAAAAAGAACTGTAACTATTAAAAGCCTTCGGGAGCTATTTATTTTGTCGTGGTGACAGGCGCGGATCTTGCAGTGCTTGAGGCGACAATGACTAGTGGCACTGTATGTAGTTAAAATCAAGGGCTCGTTTCACTAAACGAAGCGACTATTTAGATAGATAGATGAAACGTTTATTCAAGGGTAACAGTACAAACACAACGAAATAATACATAGTTTTACAATAATATGTACCGCACCCCTAAATAGGCATGAATGCTGCGGCGCTGATCGCGTCACAGCGCTGATATTCTGTTAGTGCCCGTAAGTAAGTGCGAGTGCGCCATTCAAAAGCACAAGTACAATTAGCTCGATATACATGGTCGGAGATCGTCCAGTAGCCTACCTATCGTAGCTATGTTCATCAGCGGTGTTTCCCGGCTTGGAACAAACCCAACTCTTTATGTGGATGTCGTACGAGGCGACTAAAGCAACACACCCAGGCAAAGCAGCAGCGTTCACCTGTGTAATAAACAACAACTGCGATCCCCAACCCACCTGCCAAGCGGGGGGGGGCATGAAAATAGCTCTCTTCCAAGGCAGAGGCCTAAGCCTAAGTCCAGTGGCCAATCGATTACGGTATATGAACATCAAATCATACTTAGACGTGACCCGTAGCCCAGTTGGTAGTTCGTCAGTCTGCTTCGAAGCATAGGGTCGCGAGTTCGAATCCCGCCCAGGGCAAACATTCGTGTAATGAGCACTTGTGTTAGAATTTTGTATATTTATGTATATCAGCTGTCAGACACCCATAGTAGAAGCTCTACCTACGCGTAGTTTGAGGTCAGACGGCCGTGCGTGTGTGAGATGTTCCCTCATATTTATTTATGTACTAGCGACCCGCCCCGGCTCCGCACAGGAAAATGGTTATTGTGGGTTATCCTTCAGTATATTATGCATGTATTATACATATAAACCTTCCTCTTGAATCACTCTATCTATTAAAAAAAACCGCATCAAAATCCGTTACGTAGTTTTAAAGATTTAAGCGTACAAAGGGACATAGGGACATAGGGACATAGGGACGGAGAAAGCGACTTTATTTTATACTATGTAGTGATATTGATTGTGTTTTGCAAATTGTAGGTTTGTGAAACAGAGCCCAAATGGTCATTTAGCTGGACATTGGACAGTGAACGTAACTCAATGGCGAAAGCTCATAATGATCGTCTTTGTCGTAATTATTATCACACGAGTGCCGCAAGGGCATCGCGTGTGGGACTCACATTAGCAACCGTGCAATTTCGCTAAACACGTTATAGTGACAACTAATTGAACCTGTTCTTCTTTTGCATTCTTTTTATGCGACGACTAGTACTGTTGGTTTGCGGACGACTACGACGACGACGTCAAGTTTACTCTCGGTTATTGAGATTAGTTATTAGTATAAACGCTACCATTTCGCCCACAATAACAAAAAAATATTACATTCCTTGGAATATGAAAAAAAAAACAACGTTGTCAAATAATGGATTAACACCCGCCACTGCCATATTGTCACAAAAATGTTGCGTCATGTTGCGTTGCTAACAGTAATGTTGTTGTCTGTCTCTATCACGTCTGGATTTAGTATTATGCATCTAAAGTAGTAAGTGGTATACTAAATTCTTTATTTGTAAAAAGAAGTAAATAGGTTAGGTATATAAAAAGCAACTAGTATTCTTAAATGGCACGCGAAGAGAGAATTATTATATATCACATTTGACCTAATATATAAATGTAAACTTTTACATTTATATATTAGGTCAAATGTGATATACACACTCGTGTTATTGACTAAAAAAATTAAAGCCAAAACTGGGCACCCGCAAAAATAACAGGCGAAGGTTCCTGTGTGAACCCTTACATATAAATTCATAGAACACAACGTTCTTTGATCTCCGCAACACTTTCAGAAGCAGCCGGTATTAAACGAACCGCGCATTACATTGTGCAATGCAATGTTGCACCGGTTTATGGGACAGCGAGACGGGAACTGCAGGCAAGGACTAGTGCACACACACACTAGTGTGTTAGTTAGTAGTGTTATGTGGTGTTTGTTACTACTTGCAATCGGGTGACGTAGATTATATAGAGTACCTATATTTGACAGCCCCGTAGCCTAGTTAGTAGTAAGTCTGCCTTCGAAGCCAAGGGTTGCGGGTTCGTATCCCGCCCAGATCAAACTTTCGTGTGATGATGAGGACTTATGTGTTGCTTTATGTCTGGATGTTAATATTTATATTATATATTTATATCATCTGTTAGAAAGAGGCTCTGCCTAGTTTGGGGTCAGATGGCAGTGTTTTAGAAGTCCCCACATATTTTATTACATAGTAATAATCTTCTTTGTCAAATTATCACGCGAGCGCCGTTACAGCAAGGGCGTCGCGTGCGGACTAAACATTAGCCACACTACAATTTGCTTACACATCGCTAAGTAAAGCCGGGAACATGCAACGCGAGAAGCACGGTATAAATTCACAAGCAATTTTAGTGTCAAAGCGTAATTGGATGTTGAACATAAGTGATCAAAGTAATTTTTTAACATAGGATTTGAAATTAAGGAAATGCAAATGCGTGTAATTGTTAAAATGTGACAGACAAATGTTAAAATGCACAGTTGTTAATAATAAATACAAATAGAAATAAAAACACAGCATAACACGGAAAGCAAAAACCATATTAAAACAATGACAGAAATAGCAGCAGCCACTGAGCAGGAAACCACATGCAAAGATTGCGTGTCACGAACTACGCAAATGTGTACCCAACTTTACATATCGCGTGAACGCTCAGCTTAATTATCTAACACCAAAAGCTTAGTCAATTTGGCACAACGGAAATGTAGGAAAATTAAGTATTATATTACACAACATTAATGTAGAACTGTGTTGAAAGTACAAGGAACAAATAAGAGAAATATAATAGGTAATAAATAACGTAAGCTATAGGATTGCTGTTATCGCACGTCAAGATTAATATAATAAGCATAGAATTAAAAATATCTTGTTTAAATCTACCGGTGAATCGTGAAGCTATCAAAACATTGAAGATCACAAGGTGGTTTCAAGTTCAATGAACTAGAAAACTCGCTATGTTGCTCACAAAGCTGAGTGATCAAGTGAAGTAGAGACTGCCACTGCCTGTAGCAATCCACTGCTGGACAAAAGTCTATCCCTTGAAAAGGAAGTTTAGCAGTAATGCCCACGCTTGACAGGCGGGCTGGCGTCGCATTAGTTTAGTTACACTACACAAGTGAACGCTGTTGCCCATTATTCGCCTAGTACGACCTTACGAAGAGTTCAGTTAGTTCAAGCACAGAATACCAAATAGTAGTCCCTAGTTCAAGGTCCAAATCGGTGACCACTCAGCATACTTATTATGCATTAATCGAGGATCAATTCTCAGCTGAGCACATTTTTTTGAATGAAAAGAAGTTGGGCAAACTCCGGCCAACAAGTGGCGGCATAAACAATAAACAATGTCAACCGCAGTCGGCAGATGGCCTTGGCTCGGCAATATAACTTGCGACACTGGACTAGTGGACAACGAAGCTTATTCATTCACCGCATATCATACTCTACGGTCGCAAACTAAACAAAGATAATCATGACATGACGGCATACGTAACAGACCACACTGTAATGTAGATTACCTACAATAAATATTTTGTAATTCAATGTTTTAACGAAAAAAATTGTAACATCTCCGGCACTATGAAGTACAGAAACCAGCACATGCGGCTGGACACTCGCACAATGAAATTTGCTTCTACTGCTACGGAATACGGACGATGTCAAGGTCAAAATGTCCAGCCGCATGTACTGCCTACTTTAGTATGAAAAGAGATTATATCACATTTAACTGTCAAAGTATAGTGAAAAACCCACCACATTGAAATGTTTTCCAATAACGTACACTTTATAGAAACGACAAGACTATGCCTAGTCACTTGTGACTCCTCATGCTATCCCGGCTGTTTAATATTAGTCGGAGATATAATAAAACGTTACATACAAGCACGTTTATTCGATAAGATTACTGACAGCGATCTAAAACAGTTTAGATGAGAAACTACTGTTTACCTGTCATTAGAAGACGTTAAAGGAACGCAAAGGACTTATTAAGTAAAGGCGATAAACACAGTGCTAACTACCCATGCAGTTAGATGTGATTACAATACCATTATGTGGTAAGGGATATTAATTCAATATAACCTGTGAATACTGTGGCAAGGGATGGTTATGGTGGGTCTGGCCACAAGTAAAAGAGATGGCAATGCCACAATCAACATAAAATTTTTGGTACAAGATGAATTTCCAATTTCATTTACCAAATTCACACAGCTCCGCATATTCGAAAAGGCACATACCTGAAACAATAAAAAACAACAGGTTTAAGTAATTATCGGTTTGTAAATTGTAAGAGTTTCTTTTTGAAAGCAATAAAAATAAAGTTAATAAACAAGATAAAGCGTTAACTGGTTGGTGAATTTAAACGCTTCTCGAAGGCGATCATAAATTCGTTGAAAGTCATGGTGTTGGTATTTCGAGTGCTGAGCCGCCGCCGATGCGTGCTGATACTCTCGGCTATTGAGCAATAATAAGCTAAGTCAAAATCGTAATATTTGTTGCAAAATCACATCTCTGAATAATCTTGAGGGAATGGTTTCCAAACTTTAAGGTTCCCTTCATTGTTCACTGGATACTTTGTTGTTTGCTTATCGTGCCTGAGTATTAATTATATTTAAAAGAAATTATTTATTTTCAAAAGGTCGCGGGAAGCCGCTGGATGCGGGCAGCGCAGGACCGATCGTCGTGGAGATCTTTGGGGGAGGCCTTTGTCCAGCAGTGGACGTCTTTCGGCTGAAATGATGAGTTATTTTCAATACCATTATGTACTGCATTACATTTTAGATTTTTGTACAATTAAAATCTTTACTTTTACTTTATATCATTTCAATTTACCCTCTCTAGCAAACCGGCAATTTTTTTTTAATAGATTTCTTTGTTCATTTCTATTCTATTAAGTCCAATTCTTGTAGTAGTTTATGCCAAATAAATAGTTTGAGAACCATTCACATTGGAGTTGCAGCATAATATTTGCTTCGTGAGAGGTTAGCTCGGTCCAAACGTGCTACCCCAGAGATTCAATTACACTTAATCGTCGCGAGATGACAAAACTCCCATTACAGCTGCACCGGTGCCACTTCATCGATATCGACTGCACCGTTGCGATAAATTACGCTTCGAGAAACTAATCGAGACATCGTAAAAATGTCTCTGTGAATAAATAAATATACAGCGGACTTACAGAAGACACTATACCGTTCGATCGAGATTCCTGACGAACAGGTCGAGTGTGATTAACGCGGCAATGGTAATTGGTAATTGATCTCATTACAAACCCTTTATGGAAAAGAACTTCATATCTAATACGACGTCTGATGGACTGACTCTACCTATACATGGCGTGATACTAATTACTTATAATTGAATATTATTATTTCGGTAATCAGTAATTTTATCAAAGCCTCTGTTTCAGAAGCAGATGCTATTGACCTATAAAGTAGAACCCTACAAACTGGAACCAGTTCGTTAGAGCTAAATAACAGAAATCGACAGGTGTAAAGGAACGTCACTACCGGCCGTCGACTGATAAGCGAATGTGTGCCGGCCATTCACCTGCGCCCACTGACACACACTCTGTCCCTTTCGCATTCTAAACTAGCTACATGGGCTAAAACAGGACAAGAATAGTTGCACACAAACAACGCGAATGAACGCAACAATTCAACAAAACAATACGCCTATTATATTATATTGTCAATTTATGCAGAAAATGTTTGCATTGTAGTAATTGCTATGACGTTGTCCCACGGTGCAACAATAGATTCACTGGCTTGGAAAGTTAGCCCGATGATTTTGTTTTAGATCTAAGTGTTGTAGCCACGTCGCGTCCTATCGACATAAATTTATCATCAAAATTGCGTAAATTTAATATTAAGACTCAAGACTTCACTATCGTTGGTACCAGTTTTTGGCTTGCATATTATTATGCTTTAAGAACGGAATTTATTATTAGAGCCATACAGTAACAGCCTACGGCCCTACACTTACGTAATTAGCATTTAAATGTTTCTCTTTAAGCAATCTTAATGTTGCTAAACAAAGGTAATGATTAAAATTTTATAGTAATTTTAATAGAATTGCTAAGTATTTTATGGTAGTAGTTTAAAAAAAATAAGAGAGATAATAATGAAGAATATTTATATTGTATTGTAAAGCAAACATTAAATGAAGTCTGATAATAGCAACAGTTATAGATGCCATGAAATCCTCGAACTTAAGGACCTCAATAAAAAACTATTAAAAAAAAACAGGTGAATCCGAAGCAAGAACAGAAGAAATCCATTAAACGTGTCGAATCGCCGGGAGCGCAACGTTCACTTTTTCTTCAAGGTTTTCCTAAACGGTTTTTATGAAAGGTTTCACTTTTACAATGGCGCGGAGAGTTTCAAATTAACCACAATTGGGCGGTGAAATGCGTTTACAATTCTTTGTTGCTCGTTTTCAGTGGCTTGCTTTCTATTGTTAGACTGTTTAAGTACTAAAATGTTGCAGCTAATACAGCAGCGTAGGCAGCGCTGGAAGTAAACATTCGCTCGTTGACTGCTTGTCACCTATTTATGCAAACAATGTACGATGGCCGGCGGCGGAAGTGTTTACAAAGACAAAGTGAATTCCTCTTGTTTGTCTAACTTTTTCGTCTGGTCGCATTTAGGCCGGAGATTCAATAGAAACTGGTAATGGCCAAGTGTGGGTCAATGGCAAAAAATGGTGTCCCTATTGTCCCTATTTTCCGAACATTAAGTATGCCTAAACTATACCTGCTTTAGTATTGAAATAGAAAAAAAAATTGACTTAAAAAAAATTCAAAGCCCCCGCCACAAAACCGTTACTCTATCCTTTCAACAACTAGAAAAGAGCTGATAATCTTCAAATGGCTGAAGATATTTTCTTGGATCATAGCTAAGAACACTCTCGATTGTAACACCATGCAAACAAAACATAACTAGATCAAAATCGACTACGATGCCATAGACAGATAGGCACACACGTCCAACTTATAACACCCCTCTTTTTTGTCGGGGGTTAAAAACGGAATGGAACCAAGTTTTATCTTATGTTTATAAAATAAAATTCAGCAAAGAAAAAAAAATTAACATTTCTGGTACTGGTTTATTTACATGGAAACAAAACAGGTATTAACTCGGCAGTATAAAGCATATTTTACAAAATTATACACTTTTTAAGAAATATGGCCGTCAAGGCCGGAAGTCATGGGGAAAACTAAAGAAAAATGGACGAGGAAGACGTATGAATGACGAAGGAATTCCACCAAAATTGAATGTTTGAATTTAGATTATAAATAAATGGTAAATGAGATGGAAATGAAGTTGCAAAGCACCTTGTTACAGGTGTATACCTACTACAGCGTCACCAAGAGACTTGAGACCGAACAATGATAAATCTTGGGCAAATTAAAGTGAACCAAATCCATCAGAGGTGTAACAAGCGAGGCGCTGCCAAGTGTCAGCGGAGCATAGCAACTCCGGCGCAACGTTTTCGAAATCCCAGTTGCGCTTGTGCAACGCGGGGGCTCGCGGCGATTCCCACGCGGATTTCGTGTAAGCAGGTGCCGCTCAATGCAGTAATTATTGTAGGTAGACAAATGGTGGTGTGTAAACGAGCTCTTTGTCGGCGGAAGAAACGAGGACGTACTGGTATATACAGAGAAGCTAAATTGAAAACCAGAATTTAAACTTTACCAATAATATTATTATATTCATAGTTACAATATCAATTAAGTTATGATATGAATGATTCTTGGCAATACAACACAAGCAACTAATTCTCGATTTTTATAAGTACAGACATCTAAATAAAAAAGCTCCCTTTGAAGTGTTTTACTGTAAGGTTGAATACTCTCCTTCGACTAACATAACATAAGCACGAGTAGTCAAATAGACAGTGTTAAAGCAATTCAAAACTAAATGTAACTTCCAAGCAACTGCATAAGAACTGGGTAGTCTTAGATCATTATAATACAAGTCGCAATAACTCGTACACAGTCCGGGAACAAAACACCAAGCAGGTCACCTGCTGCGCCCACAGATAAATTTACGGATCACTGTACTAGTTCCACGCCTGTGCCCTTTGGATTTACTTTACATTTAAATAGCTTTGTGAATACCACAAACACAAGGCCGCTGCTTGTCTAAAGATCATCGTAGCACAGGTTGCCTATCAGGACAATATTGCAAAACTCTAATAGAGCAAAATAATTATATTGCAATTTTATAACTACATACCAGCAAATTTGTAGCCTTAGGCAAAAACTTGTCTACATTTAATTAAAATGATATTAGAGTTGGTCCATAGATCAAGCAAGTGCTACTGTATACTGTGTACCGAAGCCGATCTAATTATGCTAGATTCGCGCAGATAGTAAGGGCTAGAATGCAGCAGCGCAAATTGCATGTCAGTGGCTAAGGAGTGCCGACAACCTTCCATTCTCCGGCGAGTGTGGCACCAATGCCGATGTAACTATTAACTATCCACCGATCGACAATTACCATGTATACTTTAGCTACTCCGGCAATCGAGATTACACAGGCGCACTACTGGCGCAAATTTCATATTCCATTCTCTACCACAGAGTATATAATTGTCTCTACCTACTTACTTACATACTAACCAAATAATGAAACGAAAGTCTTACATATTCAACTGTATTTACTGAATATAAAATCTGCGCTTATTAGAGAAATTATCTCTTTACTAAGAAACGGCACCGGAAATAGAATAATACAAATTTCATATTGACTTGACTCGCATTCATTTACATTATTATAATATAATATGGGATTTTTTTAGTAACAATTAAGCGAGTCTTCTATATCTTTTAAATCGAAGCGAAAAATGAAAATCATTGAGCTTGGGCAGGGACTTGAATGAACCCGCATCTCCTTGGCTATCCGGGCCATACGACATCTGTTGAAAATGCAATAAACTAAGCGAGTCAGTTGAATTCAGTTGTTTTTTTTATTTTGTATAGATTTGGACATACCTTTCTTTAGACATTAAGGGGCTCTACCATGATAAGTGGCGCCGCCATCCTGAAAAAAATAATAACTCTGGAAATAATATTTTTTTCAAAAATCCGGTCCACAGAACTAGAGTCGGGGTGCTGTAGGATATATAGAAGCAATCACATATGTTTATTATAGTTCAATGTAGTTATAGATAGAAAAAATGCGAAAAGTGGCCGTTTTTTGCAAATTTCCTATCTCTAACTACAGCAAGATACAATAAATAAAGTTAATAGCTTCTATATATCCAACAGCACCCCGACTCCAGTTCTGTGGTCCAGATTTTTGAAAAATTGATTATTTCCCGAGTTATTATTTTGTAAAGGGTGGCGGCGCCACTTAGCGTGGTAGAGCCACTTAATACAAAATCCTCGTTAAAAATTAAATAATACAGAAATTAGGTCTTAGCATAAAGGCTGGTCGTATAACTAATCGTACAAAGGCTGACGGTAACTATAATTTAGAATAAATATTTCAGCTTAAATAACAGAAACATAAATTACATTGACTATAAAATAAAATGTATAAACCTTAAACCCAATAACGATTTGTAAAGCGATCGGGTACGTTTACAATAACCGTCTTCAATCCGAAATTTTGCACTTAAGGTTTACGATCGAATCTTAAAACAATTTGCAACATCTGCATACGAGGTGTTTTAAGATGGCAGCAGTTTGGGGTATTAAGTTAAATCGTAAACCTCGTGACCTCCATGGGACGAGAACCAGCATGAGGAATTAATGGCCGAAAGAGAAAATACATTATAGAAACACTATCCGCTGGTTACTATGTGATACGAATATTAAAAAATGTCACGCTATATTATGTATTTCTTTAAACTAGTGCTCTAGGCTTTAAAATACACATGATTTCCTGATACTACGAGCGACAAAGAAAGAAATGAGTGGTGCAAGCTTATTACTTGATGATATTATAGAGCTTCATAATGTGGATAAAAATATAATGATGGTGACACAAATGCAAGTGAATTGAGGACAGTTGTACTAGTGGGTGCCACTAGCAAGTGGGAAATGCTTTGACCTTGGAACCTTCCTACGGCGGTCACATGTCAATCACACTCTATTGGTTCAAAGCCACTTCTATAAAGATTGTTACCTCGATGAAAATTGTGATTTGCATTTAGTACAAATGACCTTTTAATTTCCAATTGAATAGAGGTCAGACACATAAGTGACAGAATAGTTTTGACTGCTGCGGTACAAGAACTTCAAAACTTGTTGATAATACAGAGAATGATTTATGATAGCATATGTAAAATTAGACAGTAAAACATAGTATAACTCAAGTAATTTTTTCAACACGTAACATAATATTATTAAAGTTTACATTAACTGGCTAATTGAGTCTGCGATCAACCAGCTCTCGCCTAGGCTAGACTGATATAGGAAAACTGGTTCAATCTTGGACAAGACTGGTGACAGCCCCTTCGATAAAACCATCGACTGTCGTGCTTGACCTACATGTACGTTTCTATAGCTCTATCTTACCGATTATATGGATATAGAACGAGGTAAAACAGAAAAAGGGGAATAAAAATCAAAGATTCTACTTCATGTAATAGATTGGTTTTCCTGGTCAGTTATAGTAATAGATTGTTTAGATATCAGATTACCTCCACCGCTGTTTAGCCTTGATTCCGCCAATCAACCTTGAGATTGATTGCTATTGAACACCCGTGATTATAAAACCACTATCATGCGATGAACCAGTTACAGAGCTCCAAGAAAACCAAACAATAATATACTAAGAAAAAAAGAACACAAATGACTCGTGGTGTAGCTTAAGCCTTGTGTTGTTACGACATGGCATTTCGAAACAAGATTTACCAGCAAGGTTACTCTAATTTCATATTTAGCCAAAACTGCAGGCTTGCATCAGTAACAAGGTCAGAATTATTCCGTTTCGATCCCGCCGACTTGTTTTAGTAGAATAAACATGAACATTAGCGGTACAAACCGCACAGGATCTCGATGGAATAACTTGAAATGCGGCAGTCGAAGCGACCGGGGCTTCGGTCGATAAATCTTTGGCATTATAGCGGTGCAAACGATCGCATTGCGTGACTTAAAAGTGACATTTGCATTTTAGTGTGACTAATTTCGATTGATCATCCAGTGAACTTGGAAAAGGTGGCTGAATTATCACCCTTAATACCTGATGGTATGGTAGGTTGGTTTAAAGGCGATGTTATCAGCATGAAAGCGAATGAGCTCGTCGAGCGGGTTCCAGCTGCCATATTTATGCAGTAGGCGTTCAAAAGACAGTTCAATTTTATAATGAAGCAGTTCGTGGTCTTGGTTAATTATATTTTCAATTTCGCAACGCGCCTGTACGCCTCGGGCCACACGTAGGTCCAGACTGCTCTTGTGAGTGAAGATATTTACAGTGCCTCTTAATTACATCGCTTCACCAATGTTTTATTTTTTTACAGTCATAAAATTGCTTGTAAACGATTTCTTATTTATAGCTTTACGATTCGATGTGGGCATCATAAAGCAAGCGTATGTTGACATTCTATTTTAGTCGATGAGAGCATAATTTCCGCAATACTCAACGCCGTGTTAAGCTTAAACACTAACTAGACAGAGATATAACTAAGTTATTGTAAATATGCAAAACTTTAAAGTCGAGTCTCATCTCAACTCTAGTTTTTATGCGGCTTTTTTATTTGCGATCTCAGCTAGCATTTAAATGAAAAATTTAGTAATTTTACACTCATTAAATTTATTTATTAACTACAATACTCACATTTAGGTTAATCGATATAAAACATATATTAATATAAATGTAATCACTAAGTACACAAGCCATTGCTTGCCATGGCAACGTAAGGGTAAGGTTGTTTACTGTAAAAGTTCATTGTCAGCAAGTCGATTTAATTTTAAGGCCCTTTGCGGCCTTCTTTTAGGTAACTAATTGATCGTTTTTAGCAAAATGTTACTCAACGTTGTTTTTTTTTTTCACATTAAGTCGAAATAGTAATAGATTAAAATATAAACATCATACACGTTACACACATTTATGTATTAACAAGGTAAAATATATTCGTAGCCCTTAATATAATCCATGTTGATGATTTTTATTAATGTGGGTCATCCCACATTAATAAAAATCAAAGTTTCTGACCACAGAACATTTAAAAGAGGTTAGAAAGGCGATGTGGGCGGGGCCGGCGCGCCAAAACTATGAGCAAAACGCTCATACTTCACGCAAAGAAACGATCGCGCTGTCTAACTCACACATAGCTATAAAAATCTACATCAGTGTGCGTGCATGCGTATGATTCGTTTCCATTTGAAATCGCGTGATTGAGCGGCGCTATGATTGGCTAGATTTGAAATTGCAAATATGTGCGTAAACTTCATCTTTATTGAAGTACAGATGTAGTGGAGGTGAAAGGTGGGGTGGAATCGGCGACACCGGATTTCATACGGACGGCGCTTTATCGCCATTCTAACCTCTTTTAAATGTTCTGTGTTTCTGACGATTTAGGAATTTCCTTCTTTTTTTTGAAGTCGAATAAGAAATGTCCAAAATAAGAGCAAAACAAACAAAATTGAGTTGCTACAGAAAATGCAATTAAGTTTCACTCTATTGGATATTCTACAAATATGCCTTTTTTAAAGAAACTAAATATATGTTTTTTTTTTCAGGGACTCTGCTACTTTAATATTGAAAAACAGCCCAATTTTCAGCCAACGCGTGCAACGTCCGAAGTCGGGTCACATTATTCTGCATTAAAATTCAGGAACGGCGAAGCCAAGGATAATCTGGGTCACGTGGCCCAGAAAGTGGGGTGATCAAAACTCACGTTCCGGCCAGCGTTCCGGACGGCGGCGGTTGGCGCCACGTGATCCAGGAAGCTGGAGCTACCTCCAACCAACCCACTGACATGGTTCGCTCACGTGACCGGCAAACATCCATTTCCTTAATTAATTTTATTGGCAATAGGCAATTGAGATATCAAAAGAATACATACTTTTCTAAAAGGCGAAACTAAGAGGATCTCCGGCTTTTCATGAAAGAAAGAAACTGTTTACATTAAGAGGAAAATATTTTGATTGCAAAATTTAAAGCTAAGAATCAAGATTATGACGTATTTGGTGTCCGACAATGACAATACACATGAAGCCGTAGAATATCAAAGAATGTATCTGTTACGCTCAAAGATCGAAAACGCTCAGTGAGCGGAAAAATAGCTCACAACGCGTTGTGGTCACAGCAAAACATCCACATCGCGAAATTCGTATTATGGCTCTAATGAAAACGCGCACGACGCGATGTGGCAATCACAGAAATACCAAATGGCGAAATTCGCGTCGTGGCTGACATGCTATTCGATCTCAACGCGTTGTGGCAATGAAGAAAAGCCATGACGCGTTCTGAGTATTCATTATTTTAACCATATCACGACGGACAGGTTGTATGTAACTTGTTGGCGTCAGCTCGGGTGCAAAGACGCATTAAAACATCAGTTTTATTCATTTATTTTCTGTTTATGACAGTGAATTTTAATGTCAGCGCTAATTATTTTATAAAATGAAAAATATTTCCTAAGGACATCTACTAAACGTTTCCAGTCTAGGCCTAGTAGGATCCATATCGGAAAGTAGTGTGCGTCGTAATCAAATAATATTCCATACGCGTCATGGCCTTTCTTCATTGCCACAACGCATTGAGATCGAATAGCATGTCTGCCACGACACGAATTTCGCTATTTGGTCTTTCTGTGATTGCCACAACGCGTTGTGCGCGTTTTCTTTAGAGCCATAACACGAATTTCGCGATGTGGATGTTTTACTGTGGCCACAACGCGTTGTGAGCTATTTTTCCGCTCACTGAGCGTTTTCGATCTTTGAGCGTAACATATCCAATAAATGCAATAAAATCTATATACCTAATAATGATTTTCATTCGAAACTAATTTACGATGGCACGTGACATATTTGAACTTGACTGATTGATTTTAAATAAATATTTGTATCCTCATGGAATTACGAATACAAAGTTTTTACCAATGCACTCAATCGTTGTCATTAGTTTTAGTATTCCACTTGTGAGACCATATCTTTATTTGACTATGAGGAAAACATAAAACCTATCGTAGTCGAAGATAAAATAAATAAAATTCAACGTAAAAAAACTGGAGGGCAAAATGACAAAGTAGAATTGACAAACGGTCACCTTCAGACATAAATATTGGGTATCAATTTATCACGAAGCCGATCGAAGGCCAATGGTGTCCATCACAGGTTAAATGGTCCACAAATCACGTCCTTAGCACGTTAACCTTTGTTACAATGTAATCGGGTGTAAATAAGACTGAAGCGTCTACTTCGTCTACGAATATTTGTTACCATTTAAAGATAGACTCCGAGATCAAAAGAAAACTTGAAATTGCTTTGATCAGTCACGAAGCAGATTGATTGGATGCTATTAGATGCGTCTCATTTCACAGATTCTAAGACACAAAAGGTAAGCTGTGTTCACAATGTCTAACAAGATGGTTTAAGATGCGTTCGAAAAAAAAGGACAATAAGATATTACAAAGCTACACACGATGGCACAAAAATGTCACCCTCCACAGTAGAGAAGCCATTGAGGATAGCTTAGAGGGGAATACTGTTAAATCTACAAGAACGTGGATAGAAAGAATTATATTATTTAGGGGGATTATTTATTGCAATTTGCCCCAAGTTCGAACACTAAGCTATGATTTTGCTACATCTTATTGGAATGTATAACGTACGAAACATAAAAAAAGTCTAAAGCACAAATTAAATGTAGGAATTGGGTACGTTAATGAACTTAAATTCTTTTATTTAACGATAAGTTTTCATAGGCGCAAACAAGGTATAATGGTGTAGCGATTTATAATAATTATTATTATTTATTTATTTCAGGCAACGAGGCCCATAACATAAATACCTTAACCTATAAATACATTAAAAAAAAAACTACTCGACACTATGACGACTTCACTGGAGGTCGAAAGCGTCGAAATACAACCCCCAGTGGCCAGAAATCAGCTTTCAGGGACTCGGACAAGTGACTTCTGGGGACGCGTATTACGAAGGATCTAAATTTCTAAAATCTGTAGATCTCTTCGCTTCCAGTTGTTGGACTTATGTTATTTGGATTTATGTAATGTCCACTTATTTCATACATTGAAACTTTGTATAAATCAGTAGACTGATTTCGTGGAATTATGACAGAATATAGATGCGGATAGCGCAGTACCAGTAGATCCTTCTCGACGTCATGGTGATGGAATTTAACAAAGTGGTTTAATAAAATATTGTAACACGTTTTCTTTTTGCTTAGATTTTCCTGGCTCTATAGTATAGTTCTTCCATTATAAGTAAATATCAACTGAGAGAAAAAGCTACTAAAATGTAATGCCTTCATGATCAATATAAAATTAAAAGGTCCAAATCTGTGAACGCTGAGCAGTAAGTAAGCAACAAAGAAAAGGCAGTCAAAGTTATGTGTTGAGTTTTGTTACCGCGGGAGGGAAGTCAAAGGCTGGTGAGATGAGCGCAATGATTTGCTAAGGCGATAAATCCAGCTGGCAGACGGGGACAGACCCGCCCGAGGCCGCCACGATAAGTGTATCCAATTACTAAGATACCCTACACCGGACGAGTATCGTAATATATCAGAAACCAGCATTAAATATGATGATAAAAAAATCTATTAAGCATTGACCACGTAACATAAAACAATATAATAAGACAACAAGAAATATTGTTAAGATCACACGACTATTACGATGTTTTCTTCAAAAGCTTCTTTATAATTAGAAACAAAATGCAGCTCGGAATTATACACATCGGATTTTAGAAGAAGTATGACACATTGCGTGCCAAATGTATCGATAAATTCCGAGAAAAAAATATGCATTCTGGCCAGTTCTTTTATAAAAAAGTAACCTTTATTTAATGTGCCGTAAACATTTTCCCATCGTACGTCGCGTCTCGTTTTACGCGAGAAACCGTTGTAGTCTCGGATAATTAATTCTGTCCTGAGCTACTTATGTTACCAATCGAGAAATAACCGCAACGCCCTGTAGTGGTCAAAGAACACGTTCGTTCGCACTCGCATTGGTCTTCGCTCCGATTTCCCTCGATGTTACTTACCGCGATGTCTTACTGAGATCGATATTAATGGGTTAATAGCAGGGGTGTTGCTCCAGCTAGATTTTCAAGTTAAACTAGAAATACTAACTGCAGCGCAAGTTAGAAACGATTATAGTAATAATGGTAGAAATTATTGATTGCATCGAACACAGTCCACCAACAACGATAGTTTATATCGAATTCGAAATACGTAACAATGTAGACATAAACCACACACACAAGATTTTGTTGAATTTTGTAAAATAGCATCGAGGAAATAGCAAGCCGAAACTCAGCTCGAATTCGTTGAACTGACAAAACCGCAATCCTCTTTAGCTTCGTCAGTTGAAAGTCAAGAGGGTTCGTGAAAAGTAGGCAGCTCCGCTGAGCAACCACCGATCGACCGGGCGGTTTGGTTAAGGGGTACTTTGAAGTAAGCTGCGGTCGTCACCGGACACCACGGAAGAGCTCGGGTATCGCATCGAGCGCACATAAATCAGGCAGCCCATCGCCCCCGGTCGCCCTGACCCTGCCGCCTTTGTTTACTCGCTACTCACTGCCATTTACCGATCACCTTTGGATAACAAATAATGATCGAAAAAGGAATTTAAATGATAGTTATCCGTGGAATATTAATGTTCCGTCAGATCGCTATCGTCGGCACAATCGACAAAAAACGATACAATACACATGAATGGAGTTAAAGAGCCGCTTTTTGCCGCGATAACTGACCTCGGCGCGTTTTGGATAATCAACAGAACAATCGACACAATCGCCACGTAAAAGGCTATAATGAGAACGGAGCGATGCAGCGTCGATGGTAATCGATAGAGGTGGTTAAAGCGTAAGCCCCACACAATCAAACGGAAAACAAGCGCAGTGGTGCGGCGAAGATGCGACGAAGAAAGGAGTAGAATAATGTCTTTTCATTTGTCTGTAGGACGCGACGTGAACAACCGTCGCGGACTATGACACAGACATAGCGCGGTCGTGGCTAGGGAGGGAATAAGACCAAATCGTCAAAAAAAGTCCGGTGAAACTTTATTGGTCGTATCCTTTAGTTAGACATAAGCATAGGTCAAATAAAAAAAAAAAACGCGCGGACATTAAACGCAACGTGATGCGCGAATAAGGCGCGGACGGTAAGCCGGCATGTATCGGGCGATACAAATCCTTGCGCCCTTGCCTTCGCCTGATCAAGTGTGGGCCAAGCCTCAGCGGCGTCGCTGGCGGTGCGGCATGTGGTGCGTTTTCAAGTTGGTCAGATATGGCGTTCGGTGAGTCGGCCGCGTGCTGATTCAGATCGAGGTCTGCCGGGTCGCTGGGCAGCTGCGGCTGCGATGCTCGCGGATCGATTATCGCACGTCACGAGTTGCACGCGAATCAGGCTATGCAATACACGCAATGTCGCCCAGTTTGTAAATACTGCCACACTTTGTCACGACAGCCCCGTAATTATCGACCACTAAGAAATTACATCGGTTAAGCAAGTTTGCAAAGATGATTCGTTGTGATCGGATAAGTCAATAAACAGACCCAATAGAAACGCTCCAGGGCCAACAATAACAATAAGTATTTCGACTTTTCATTAGCAGTAACTTAACAAGTAAGAATTGCACGTTACAAAAGATATTAGCGAGAGCTCGTGATGTTTTCACTTGAACGCGGTAGAGACCTATGTTATGCTGTAAATCATGAGCACCACTATAATAACTTCCGAGAGAAAACCTGCGTGGCCAATTTAATAATATTACAGAGTTGCACACGGATAACTTGATATTTGCCCGTAAAGCCTTTCAGGTAACAATACTCATTAGCAATCAATCAGAAGTACTGGACGCCAATTATACCCTAAGGCGAGTACGTCCTTTGTATTTCTACGCCATACTAGATTATACGGTGCGGGATCAAAAATATGGAGCAATCATAGACTGATGTCATTCCAGATTACTTGGCCGGAGGCCGTGTATCAATTATTATTATGGGGCTTAGCGCAGCTTCGTGTGTGACCAGTATCATTGATACACTCGCACCCTGCAGCTCTATACATCCGTTTATTGTTCGCGAGTCGATCTGTGAAACTTGGAAAATATGGACTTAATGCCAGCTGTCATGTTCGGTGTCAGTCCGCTGTACTGTTCGCCCGAGGCGCTTGCGTAACAGCGTAACAATGGTCATTTGCAATCAATCAGGTGAATTCCGGTGGGTGGATGTGAAGGATTTTAAAATTGCCCCTTGCGGTTAAGTTGGGAAATATCGTGGTAATATGGCAACATAATTTGGGCTTAAAGACACAGTCGTGATCGGTTTAGAGTTTGGACCTTTCAACTTTGGTCTCGACAACAATATGAATGGGAGCGTTAACCGCACAGTGCGCTGAGACGATGCGATGAACATAGGGTTTTGCGATTGTGTCGGAGTTTGATGGCTGTGGTTGGCGGCACGCGCTTGGAACACGTAAGGGCAATTGAAAGGAGCGCGAGTTATTGCTGGAAATAGCGGATGATCGGGCCGCAATCGGTGCTGCCGGGCAGTCGGGGACCGCGGGCCGCCACACAATGTGCCGCGCGGTAACAACGCGGCCGGGCCTTGTCGCTTCTCGCGGCACGCCCGCCCGCCCGGGGCCGCAGCCCGATTCCCGTTGATGATAACCCTATGCCATACAATTTAGCAACATATTGCAAAAATGGGACCTCAGATTGTTAGACTTTACGTGTATCTGAGATCAATGTGTTAATTGCTAAAACGAATGTGGGTGTCGTAGAAGGCGACTAAGAGAGACGCCGTGTGATCCCGACATTAGAATAGGATTATCTCATGTTTTCCCATGAGATGTCAAAAAAGGTGACTAAGGGATTCGGGTGTAGTTGTCGCATAGGCGACAGACTGGAAACCTGTCATTAGATGCACTACAAAACACAAAGATCGCTGTATCTTATCTAGGATGCGTACCGAATCCCAACCCCAGCATTTAGCCAAAGGTGATTTTAGTTTGGGCTCCTTTAAGCTTCGTACTAAAACTCTGCTCTCTCTGTTAGAGAAAAGAGCGTGTGAATGTTTATATGCATGTGAACTCTAATAACACAAAACAAAATTCATTAAAAAAATAATTTCATTGGCGTCTCCCGGTGTTACTGGTAGGCTGGTAGTTAGCCTAGAGTTTCATTGCACGTTTCCTGCACGTAGTTGCGTTCAAGTAAAGTATGCATCGCATATGGTATGTATGTATAGGCATGTGGGATATTGCTTCACTAGCGTACGTGGAAGCGAAAGAAGTCTTAATAAAAATCCAGTAGGCGTTTCGACGTAAGAAAATAATTGTCAACTCCTCAAAATGGATGAGATTTTATTTTAAAGATGGAATTTTAATCGATATCATGCTTCGAATGTGGAAGGCGAAGAAAAAACAGTCCCCGAACGGACGCCATCGCGCTTCGACGAATTCAAAGGATTAACCTGTCGAATTTTGATGGTCGAATTACAAGGTTGATTTATTTAATAAAGCAAGCACTGTAGATACTGCTTCATTTGGTTTAATCATTACAACATCAGTAGTAAAAACTTATATGATTTATTTTCGTTCAAACCGGTTCGATTACCAAACTAATTTTACTAAGTTAATGGCTCAAAAAATCAGTAGTCTGACATTTACTCCATACTGTTCGGTACCTAATTATTTTCTAATTGCATATTTGATGGATGGAGCTCCCGCCCACCGCCATATTAGATTTAGGCACATAAATTCGACAGTATTTAGAGCACCATGCTGCTTATAATATAACGAATGATATACGGGTGTGCGACATAGTTATCGATGTAATACATCCATGTCATTGGCATGTTTTTGTTAGATGTGTCTCTGGTATATGAATACAATAGGTGGGCGCACGCACCGCATTCCGTGGGAAGATTGGAGATAACGTCGCAATCGTACTTTCATTCGATCACGCATGATTTAAGTGCGAACCTCATAACAATACTAACAAACAGTCACGTACAGAAACAAAAATGTATCTACATTTTACAAAAGATTACTAGGCATTTGAGATTCAACCTTAACCACTTGAACTAGAGCTCTTTACAACAAAAAACATTCTAAAAAAGAAGAGAGAACTGCAACTTGTTTAATGTAATACTACTATGCAAAAACAATTTCTTTAAACGTGCATTCATTAGACCGGAATGTTCTCTCAGTTAATTCTGCATAATAGCGCTAAGTCGGTTTTCTTCAGCTTAATTAATTGACAAAGTTAATAAAACAAGCGCAGCGATAGAATTCAGCTTGTTATTTCCAGTTGTTCCACTTCTCAGGACTAGCGCAGTTAGCTTCCTTTCTTAGAAATAAATAATCTCTTCATTTCAAACTATTTCATTTGTATATGAGCGACACGTAATTACATCGTTCTGGAAAGTACTTTCTAGAAGGAAATGTAGCAATTCCCTAACCCTCTTGTAAAGTTTCCTCGTTGAGGCAGCGATAAAACTTCAACAAATAGGTATGTGGTTCTAAATCTTTTCATTTACTTTTCAAACTTTCAAGACTTCAGTAGAGAGTGTTCTACTCTATTATTTTCTTAAGCGATAGTTTGCATAGATATTCCTTTATTTTATTTTCGAATATATACATAATACGGAAGGTAAACTAACTAAGAAGAGAATGCTTCATTTATAAGACCATGGATAATGTATTTTCCTTTCTTTTATTTTAATTTGTTAAGCTTCACTGTTACAGACACTACCGTGTCGGTAGCAGTAATTATTTTCTTACAGAATAATCTAGCGAATGGAATAGCATAGATTATGTCTTCCAGAGTAGTCATGAACATGGACATTGACATTTGACGTGGATATTGGTTGAAGCAACTATTATTTGGCTATCTGTAGTATCACTACATAGTATAAAACAAAGTCGCTTTCTCTGTCCCTATGTATGTCCATATGTCCCTATCTTTAAAACTACGCAATGGATTTTGATGCGGTTTTTTTAATAGATAGAGTGATTCAAGAGGAGGGTTTATATGTATAATACATGCATAATATACTTAAGAATAACCCACAATAACCATTTTCCCGTGCGGAGTCGGGGCGGATTTGTGAACTATACTATAGTTCCAGGGCAACCCTGCGGCTCTACATGTGTACTGTCGTGTTGCCGAGGGATATCGCCGGCATAGCACCCCAAACTGCGTTGTCATGTTTATAGTACCCAGTCACGCAACAATCCTTCCGAAACAAAGGGGGCAGGTGGATGTTATAAAAATATGACACCTGACAAGTGAAAGCTTTTACCAAATCAGTAAATAGCTTCTCTGTTCGGTTAAGTAGGTATATCGAAATATTTGAAAAGTATTTGCTTGCTGAATCAAAACGAGCTCCCCTTAGGTATTAAGATTTTATAATAACATCATTCTGATTATATTAGGCGAGGACCAATCATTAAATTTTATTGATTTGTAACCGAATCAGAGTACTAAATCTTACTGAATTATAACTACGGAAATAAAAATGATTTGTAGTTGAAATAAACTTTATCTGTTACCTATATAATTTATGAATTGCCTATAAATTTTGCAGGTATTCCAAAGAGTAAAATATTATGTTAGTTTTTGCAATAAATTTTATTGAATATACGTACATCTTTTTACGGGTAATTTAAGTAACAGAAGCCACAATTCATACATTACGTGAACGCTTTTCGCAGAGTTCGAGGTTTCGACACAAGAGTTCAGCGGGCTTACTACATAACGCGCGAGAAACTGTCAAACGCGACATAATAGCAGAACAAAAAAGTTACGTAGCGAGTCGGCCGCTAATGCTGCTATGTCCAACAATGGTGAACAAAAATAGATATTTGCGCTTTTAGCTATAAATTATCTTGCGTGGAAGCGAGAGTGGCTATCATTGACTCAGGCTCATAACATTTCGTTGCTCGCTCCGAATATTACGAGCGATAAATCTGGTTTTAGCGGGAGGTCGATCAGTTTTCTATTTACTACTGACTACATCGGTACTGCGATCACATAGTACAAAACAAGAAGCAGAATTCAAAGAATTGATATTCATTCAAATGACTTACAATCAAGCAACCTTCCTTTAAGTCAAGATCGCCAATTTTATTAATTTGTCTTTTACGTATTCATTTGTTATGCAGTACCTACTTTCAATAGTATACAGCGTGTAAATAACTGCTTAGCAAAAACTGAAAGGACATGTTTAAGCAATGCATCTACATCATCTTTCCCGAAATGAAATATATATTTTACCTCTCCATATAAACTGAGTGACTATTTTGTATGGGTGTTGATATGAAGAAAGTATTTTTGGGAAAGTTGCTCTACCTACACCATTGAATTGACTGAGTATTTCCATTATTTTCCATACAGTTTATGCTAAGCCTTCACTTGTACCATTAGATGTATTAAGTATATTAAGCACACAGCCAGCATAGATCAAGCATACAGTCAAAGGATTGCACTCAATTCCGGTGTGGCCGCTAAAATCTCTAAATTTAAGTTGTTGGTCTATTTCATTCATATGGGAATCGAAAAGGATAGATGATGAATGAATTTAATTTTAGAATGAATGATATTTAAAATAAGCATCGCAGCTGTCAAATTCAACTTAATTTAAGTGGGATGTTTTCGCACGCCTGCTAAACTAGTGCAACTACGCGTAAAATCGATATTCGACGTCTCTAAAAAAGTTGACAATCACCTGTCCCATTCGTCTTTCAAGAACGTGAAAGGGATATAATAGTTTTAAATTTAATGGCCCGGCTCATTGTTTAAGTGCTTATCATCAGCTCTGGCACGCGAAAACGATGCCCACGCGAGATGTTCAGTTAAGAACCACAAATACACAACAGAACTTGTAAACGCTGTTTTCGTCGACAGCTGTATTAGTTATAGCTGAGAAAGCTATTTTCTTTCCCTTTACTGGCCAATCTCAAAACAACATCTGGGTTCGTTTTGTTTCTATATCCCAAAGGAAATACTTGCTTGATCGTAAACAATAAGAGTGCTGCTGAGTGCAGCAGATATTACACGTTTCGTTTACAAGTGCTTCTATCTAACTAATGATGTTCTGTTCTCGTTTCAACTAGCTAAATAAACATGTAAATCTTTAAAAAAATCTAACAACTCGGCTAAGTATTTATTTTTTGAATTTTTAATTTAATTTTAAATTACATTCGAACATAAAAGTGCCTCGGCCCGGTTCTCTCTCACTATTAAGACGATTCGAATCTAACGATGCCTCTCAAAACAATATCTATCAAGCTGTTTAGGCTACAGTGTGTGCTAAAGAATCATACAAACATGCATACAGGTGAAAAAAACATAATCCTCCTTTTGCAGTCGGGTGAAAATACGGATCGATCGACTTTGCGGATGAACAACATCCTTTGCCAATGACATTTACGAGCATGTTTTACTTTATTGTAAAACTAGCTTTCCGCCGCAGCTCCGCATGCGATAACAGTTTTTCCCGTGGGAAAGAGTCATTTTCCTGCGGTAAAAGGTAGCCTATGTTACTCAGGAGTCAGGGTGAATGTAGCTTTCTAATGGTGTAAGAATTTTTAAAATGGGCCAGTAGTTTTGAGTTTATTCATTACAAACATACACACACATAAACATAGAAATCTTTCCTTTTTATAATATTAGTAGGATTACAAATTCGTCTGTAAAGCAATAACTGTATCAAAGAATTAATTGTCTAGATATATCTTACAATACTGCCGTTACAAAGTCTACCGGGCTATACCTATATACAAACAACATCATCCTCAAAATCACTTTAGTGTAGGCTTTAAAATGTCATCAGAGGTCAGTCACCACTGGTATTTTGAAACTCGTGTTAGTTCTCATGCATTCTATGTATGTTACTAATATATGATTAAAAGATTATAAGTATTTCTATCAGGTTAAATTTGTTTTAAATTATCTTACGAGGTTTTCACACGGGTATAATTGAAGAGAAATTATTTTACTAACATTAGCGATTAGATAAGGTGAATTGAAAATATGAAAATGAAATTCTAAAACTATTCACACAGATGTTCTTTACTGCGTTGTCACCTTCTAATCAAGTAATTTACTAATATAATATATAGCATAGAGTTAATATTTGATAACTTTTACCATCTGTATTAATGGGGTTAAGCGTTGCACTATGTTTTAGTCTTCTTCTGAAAAACGTCGCCACCGTGGAAACAAAATCAGAAAAGTTTATTTGGACTGTTGCTTATCTTCTAGTATAAGCTGCCGGTTCCAACCACGTTCCTATCGCTCAAAGATCAATAATCCACCTTATCCTTTTTCAGTGTAGGTTAGATAGAGCCTTTCGTTGCTATGGTCTATTTCATATAAATCCAGACAAAAGTTCATTAACATCTTTCTTTATTTATTAAAAATAATGAAACGCCAAGATGTCTGGCAAGGTCACACGCTCACCCCGCCTTCTACTACTACTACGGTATGCCAAACTACGTATTTTGCGTCAATTTCCTAGTACATATTATCGTATCGTTTGAAAAAAATGTGCGCCTTGTATGCAAGCGTCAATGATCTTTTGTCCGGATTAATATGAAACAAACTGTAGCCAAACCATATTTAAAATTACTGTGTTATAAAATTTGTTTTTAACTGAATATATCAAAGTTTAAATATATTTGATGATACCGATGATGCTACGATAAGATTATGTCCACTATCGGTTCACTAAAAGCTTTCATTATCGCAAACCAAACCCGCGTGGGTAGATACTACTACACAGAGCATTATATGGGCCGATACTACGTTATCACTACATAGTATAAAATAAAGTCGCTTTCTCCGTCCCTATGTCCCTATGTCCCTCCCTTTGTACGCTTAAATCTTTAAAACTACGCAACGGATTTTGATGCGGTTTTTTTTAATAGATAGAGTGATTCAAGAGGAAGGTTTATATGTATAATACATGCATAATATACTGAAGGATAACCCACAATAACCATTTTCCCGTGCGGAGCCGGGGCGGGTCGCTAGTACATTATATCCGTAACAAGTATCTAGAGACTTCCCGATCCAGTTACGTAATCTAACCTTGAACTGTTAGATAACATCTTCATGGACGGAGAAACGCACCTGCGTCACTACTTGAGATGTTTCTGACGGATTGTGTTCGAAAACTATGAAGGTTATGTCTTTACGTAAATGGTTAGTTTATGTATAAACAGAAATAGGACTATAATCTAATAATAAGTAATAACAATTACTGAAGGGATGTTAAAATCTTACTAATGAACTCCTAACTTGCAAAATAAATAAAGTTACTAATTTTTTTAAAGCCACTTTTCAGTATTTATGTTTTTTTCATTATTAAACCTGGTATTTTTTCGTGTAGATCTTAGTAGACGAAAGGATCTATTCTATCAGATCATTTAATTATTGCCCTTTTATTAGATAGACTAACATCAGAAACAGAAGGATTCATGTTGGAATGAAATGAGTTACAAAAACGAGAATAGAATAGAATATACTTTATTGCACACCAGTAGTAAATTTAAACAATACAATTACAATAACATACGTGTACAAATAGGCGGCCTTATTGCTAAAGTAGCAATTTCTACCAGGCAACCCATGGTAAAGGAGAGGCGCAACCATGAGTGCGGGACAGTGCATTAAATAGATATAGCATTGAATAGATATAGTAAAAAACCGTTGCGTAGGCTGTTCCCAATAATGCGTTAGATAATACATTCGATATAGTAAGCGAACCGACCTTCAACACGCATGGCTGCTCTTTCCCTCGCTACAAACTACTATGAAACTACTCATGTTTATTACATCAATGTTTGGTTATCTACTTGATACCAACCATCGGACCGTCGCGTCGCAGCCAAATATTTGTCTAGGACTCTGATTCTGGGAGGGCAATTGGGCTTTTGTTCAGGACTTAGGCGACAACTTGAATCGATATAACTTTATAGTTTCTCGTTATTAAAGGCGATGGAATCGTGCAGTGCTTGTTGGATTAGGTACTTATTTATGGCTATCAATGGAACTTTCTGAAAAATTGGTAGATCACGTCATGTTTTCACTAAAAAGAAGCGATCTGTTGTCTGCTTTTTGAATAAGTCATTGTTGGAAATGCACGAAATCTAAAGAGTGAAAAGTTGCTCTTTCTACTAACCAGTTTATTGTAATCGTATTATGTAGTAATGCAACTTAACTTCGTTACTCTATATATAAACCAATATGAGAGTAGCAATGTAGCAATCTCCACTGCCCAGTGTCCAAAGAAGACATTTAAGGTGATCGAGCGAAACTACGTGCCCTACTTCAGATACTAAAAGACACATCTCAATAAAAAGTCACGTGTGGCACATTTATAAGCCCCACAAAGCCCAGACAGCTCCTCGTTTAATATAGAACAGGGCTATTTCCAGATACCTCCAACAGCGGCTAAAATCCAATGAGATGTGTCCGTGTGAGAATTAGGATTGACAATTTTGACATTCTAAGGAATGTAGATTTGGTGTCTCTCAGACTCAGACCATTATCGAAGAGACAGAATTCACTTTTATTATTATTAATATAAAAACACTGAGGAAATTTTCTTCAGAGAATGTTAAATTATTCAGACCAAAATTTATTTGAACACATCAGTCTTTATACGACTAATGAAAATAAAACATAAATCAATAATAAAATGAAGAAAATACGTGACATGTTGCAATTTGTTTCTATTATTAAACTTTAAAGGGCTTAATAAACTTTAATCTGCCATGAAATCTGTAAACAGGTGTTGCTAAGGAGTGTCATAAAGAAGCGTTTAAAGCGCGTTTATGGTGTTACCATTGAAGTTACCAAACCTGTGGCTTTAGAACATTGTGCTCGGTTAGCTACTAACTACTAGTTTAAAGATAAAATGTTTAGCTAAATCATTCATTGGATGCTTTGATTGGATGCATTAGTCGTTTGAAGCCATTGTATCGTGAAAATCTATCAGGATGGAACTATTATAAAAATACTCTTATGATTTGATGATGATAAAAATACTCAGAGATTTTTACGTTTATGTAGATGAATCCACAATTCATTAATTCATTATACATATTTCGACATTATGGGCTGGTCAATAGTAGACAATCCGGTTGGAATAATGATGATGTTGATGATAATACCCGTAGAGTAGACCTAGAATTTCCTTGTAACTTAGGGTTGCCATCTCCAAACTTAGAAATCCAGGATTTGAAATGGAAATACCAGGACATTTCGGTTTTAAGACAGGACTATATATAATGCAGTACCTAATTGTTATATATAAAACAACTAATAGCAATCATATCATACTATTACTATATATTTATTATTATAAAGAGGAAAGATTTGTATTTTTGTGTGTGTGTATGTTTGTAATGAATAATCTCAAAAACTACTGAACTGAATTCAACTATTCTTTCACCATTAGAAAGCTACATTCACCCTGAGTAACATAGGCTACCTTTTACCGCGGGAAAATGCCTCATTCCTACACGGGAAAATCTGTTAACGCGGGTGGAGCCGCGGCGGAAAGATAGTGATATATATTTTTATTGATGTTTAACTTAAACTTAGTTATTAATTGTCAAATTATATTGATAAAATGATGTTTTTAATCACAAATATAAAATAATTACTACCTACCTATGTAAGTAAGTCATATATGTCAATAGGACAATTTTTACGTCTTATCATTACTTTCATTGTATTTATCAACCCAAACGAAATGTCCCTCGACATTTGTGGTTGAGTTAACAACGAAATTTAAAGCATAAGTAGATCCTTAATAGGACTCTTTAAAAACCCAGGACGATGCTTATAAACTATCCAGGACAGCCCAGAAAGCAGGACATGTCCTGGGAAAACAGGACGGTTGGCAACCCTATGTAACTCTACCACATGCGAAAACAATAGATTACAATTACAAAACACTACGTATTTGTTGTAGGTAATTAATTGGATGATTAAATTGCGAATTCCTAAAAAATATGCAATAAAATACCAGGAAAGTTTATACTTGTATTTCATAAATAAAGAATAGAATTTTAATTCGTTGGCATCTGGCTTATTATATATTGCATAATATATAAGTATAATTTTGAGAAGAATTTTTAACTTATAGTGGCAGTACACGCGAACCACAGCGAACTACATACGGTTGCCAGGTTTATTACTACGAAAGCATAAAACATCAAACTGTTCATAATTGAAAAACTGTTGGTTTTGAAATGAACATTTATTTCCATAGCTTCCTGACATTTAATAGCTCGACTTAAAAGACGAAGTATACTTAAACGCGAAATTAATGTCACGATAACCACTACTGACTATGCCGTTTTATGTAATAACCGGAACAATAAATTTATTATAGCGGATAACAGATACTATTTTGCTTTATAACAACGAATTGTCGTATAAGAAGCAACAAAGTCTTTACACGACGAAGTCTCTTTCGGTTTTACAACATAGATTCGTTCGTGCATTCGCTGTGTCAACTTGTTTTCTCATTTTTGCTTTAAGCTGCTCGCATTTTCCCTGCCCCCTTTTCCTTACTTCGTATTGATTATAAAAAAGTTAGATATCATCAAGATTCTAGATGGTATTATATTATTTATTAAATTCTCGGTGAAAAATGTCTTATGTATCGTGTGGGTTTGGTTTCGAGGTTGACCTACTTCACAATCTCTGGTGTCAGTATTGTTAAGGCTTCTGACAAACTTATTCCTATAAAAAGACGCTACAGAGAAGAAGGAAAAAATATCCTAATATTGATCAACTCAAAATATACTTGCTTAAAACAACAGAAACGTACAACACAAATACCCCAAATTGAAAAATTTAATAACCCCCGACACAAACCGTTACTTGATCCTTTTAACAAATAGAAAAGAGCTGATAATCTTGAAATGGCTAAAGATATTTTCTTGGATCATAGCTAAGAAGACTCTCGATTATGACACCTTGCAAACAAAAAAAACTAGATCAATATCGGCGCATCCGTTTAGGAGCTACGATGCCACAGACAGACAGACACACACGTCAAACTTATAACACCCCTCTTTTTCGTCGGGAGTTAAAAAAGGAAAAGGCAATTAGGGCCTAGGCGATTTCTTTCACAATCATGTTAGTAGTTTCACAAATAAATCAGCAGAAGTAGTCAAGAAGGCAGTAAATAAGTGACATCACGCAGTATAACGTCAATTACACCCAGCTAGGTGTCTCTCGATTAATGCTAGAGTTCATTAACTCAGCTAGAGAGCAGCTGAGCAACTTTCTCACCGCTCTCGTATCGTATCGACGACGCGTACGATTCTACGGACACATATCAACACAAGTGATAAGCGTCTAGAGTGGAAAATACTTGAGTATGCTTCTTCTTCTATCATATGGCTTATTGAATCAACAACGGATGGTATAATACTCTATCTCTGGTCTTGTGTCTTCTGACGACGTGCCTCATGGTTAGTTTTTCTTCTTGCATCTTAAACTACCTATGATATGTTAGATAAACGACGGATCACACAAAACTTAGTTTCAGAAATACTGAGTCACCTAAAGCTGTTAAAGAATAATTACATCGACACAAAGACATCTACTGCTGAACAGAGGCCAAAATAGGAGAAGTTGTTATTCTTCATTTCTATAAACATCTACGACAGCTTAGTGTTACAATTTTGACACTCCCATTTCCATACACTAACAACTAGTTTAACAGCAAGGCACACACACACTAACGCACTCTACCCAATACATTCCTGGCTGGCTCTACCCTCACATCGCAGAAGTTCAAACCAATCTAACTTCAAACAGCACAGCTGATTGACATTAATTGAACTTCCTAATCAAACTCGTTTCGATTGTCCAGGACCTCACAATTGACAAGTGGGTGGATCGATTTTAAATTTAGAATAAGTGGATGCCAAAGAAAAACATATAGCAATAAAACAATATTCATATATCATACTCGTACTTTACGATCTAGTAAGACATGAAGAGGAGAACGTATCAAAGAAAATGTGCTCCCTCTCTGATTCATTATTACGAATAAGTAGGGGGCCGTGTTTTGAATGTGAATCAGAAAGTTTTGGCAACAGCTCTTGCAAGTTTTTCCTGTTCGAAGATATCAACACCCCATTTGCTAAGGCAAAAATAAATATATCATAGGGAATAGGGAAGAAACTAGAAAGAGGCCATTTAATCCACGTCCTCGTAGAGTAAAGATACAAAAACGGTAATAATAAAAGGGGACTTCACATACCCAGCCAAATGAACGCCAAATCAGGTAGAGCCTGTACTATGGGTATCAGCCAGTTGCTATACAATATAGGTGTAGTGTCGGTTATTCCTTGATCAAACGTTACAACGTGTGCACATAAATCAATGTTTACAGCTTCACAGCCGTTAGTGATCCGGAAACAGATTACTTTACTGTCTATGTAACGTTTATAGTTTGCTCTACTTACATTAAACAGTTTCATAGCTGTCATAGACATGGATTAGATTTTCGTAAACAATTTATATTTATCTTTCAAGGAGTCTTCCTTAAAATTGCCAAACAATTTGTTACTCAGCCTAGTAAAAATGTAATAACGAAATTTTTTACGTTTCAGAGACGTGCTTTAAACTTTAAAAAAATGAACATTTTCCAGACAAAATTTAGCCTAGTTCACAAATGGGACTAAAGATAAAAAAAGAATAGTTAAAATCAAACATATTATAGTATCGGAGATATGCGCGAGCCAACATACATAGGTACATACAAACAAACATCTATCAAAATTTTGTATATTATCCGAAATAAATATTTTTCGTTTTCAAAAATATTACATAATTATGAATAGAATTTGAATTAACCTCTTCATAGAGTCCTTTAAAAAAAACTAAATTAACATTTATAATAATAAAAATATAATGTTATTTAACACACGCGCCGAAGCTTAGTGTGACTTAGTGTTTAGATTAAGTATTAAATAATAAATATGTATGTTAGTCTGTAAGGTATTTATGATATGGGCCTCTGTTTACATATTTAACATCTATATGTAAATATTGCCTGAAATAAATGGATTTATTATATTATTATTATTATTTAGTAAAATGTAAATAAATATCGCGGTCGCTTCATCTCACAGTTTGCGCTGCAGCTCGTTAGGTGCAAGAACATCGGGAAATGCAACACTATATCGGCTTTCTACAGCGAACAGCTTTATCGTCCGCGCCCATACAAAACTGCAAGGTGAAAATTATGAAATCGCTTCATCTACTTACTCATTTTCTGAACTCCCTTTAAAGTTTTCAGAAACAATTTTAGGTATTTCGGTAATAGCACAGAATAAATGATTATAGGTTGTGTTTTATACATCTTTAAATAGTAGTAGTTGTAATAGTAGTAGCAGTAGGTACACGCAAAGTAAATTAATAATGGAACAAGTGGCTAACCCTAACACAGGCTTAGGTCTTTATGGGTTGCTACCGTAACACCCCAGCTATTACAAAGTCACCATCGCATCGGGGATGTTATAGGTACTACCGGTTAGTGGTACTTATAATATCCTTGGTCACCATATTTGGATCTAGTTATTTAAGGTGTTTATTTATGTAAGCAAATAGTAAAATAAATAAATAAATAAAAAAAAATCTTAGAACTAGCTTCCCGCCGCGGCTCCGCCCGCGTTAATAGTTTTTCCCGTGGGAATGAGGTATTTTCCCGCGGTAAAAGTTAGCCTATATTCTTCCGCAAGGTCTATTCTTTCTTTGTGCCAACTCCGCCCGCTTTAAAAAAAATTCCCATGGGAATGAAAAATTTTCCCGCGGTAAATTGTAGCCTATATTCTTTCCCAAGGTCTATTCTATCTTTGTTCCAAGTTTCACCAAAATCGGTTCAGTAGTTTCGGAGCCTATTCAATTATAAGGAATATTTTTGGTATTTTTTTTACACCTTGGGTTACATTATTGAAGTTTTAGAACGGATCCCTAATTTTTTTGAAAATAAAATATAGCCTATGTTACTCAGGGTGAATGTAGCTTTCCAACAGTGAAAGAATTTTTGAAATCGGTTCAGTAGTTTCGGAGCCTATTCGATGCAAACAAACAAACAAACAATCAAACCTTTCCTCTTTATAATATTAGTATAGATTATTTTCTTGTTCCATTTAGGAGAAAGGCAGTTTTCTAATAATATTTATAATCTATTACTAAATTATTTTACTGTTGTATATAAATTAATTAATTAAAAATAAATGTGTGTTAGTATATTTGTAGTGTATTATGTAAAAATATTCTATGTATAACTTTTTTGTAAGAAATTAGAAGGTGGTTCGGAAGGAAACTTATAATAAAATAAGTAGTAGTAACATCAAGATATTGAATTATATGAGCTAAAACTAACACTAAAACTTTATGCTCTTCGATGATAAATTTCTAACATGATCCATTAATATGACATAATTCATAACAGCAGCTATTAGGAACAAGAACAGAACGCTATTATAAAATTACTAAAGCGATGCTAAATTATGTGTAATGAATACCCATGCGAACAAATTAAGCGGGTCGATGGTCTTTTAATGTGCTGTTTTAGCAAACATGTCAAGATCACTCATGTAGCGATTAACATTTTACAAGCTACTTTTCTATGCAAACATGTAGGCGAAATCTTTTTATTCTCCGACACACAGGACGTAAAATTATTTCTCAACGACAGGTTCGCATTATAAATCTTGATGAGTTATGAGGTGTGAATTATTGGAACAGAAAGGATAGGTAGTTAAATATAAACAGTGCGTAAATCACAATCACAGCTGAGCGCTGAATAAATAAACAGCCAGCATTGAATTAGCGTAAAATGGCGAGTAATTCTTTATAATCCGCGGATAATGTGCTGCATCGCTCTTAAGGGGTAGATCGCTTTATAAATATTTCTCATCCTTATTTTATTTTAAAGTCAGAAACATAGCGAAATGTTTTTGATACATTTATAATCAGAAAACGGTTTACGTGCAGGTCTAAAAATGTAAGTAATTCAATTCTGGACTATAAAATTCAGTAATTACTCTCTATAAATATTATTATTAGCACTATAATAATTCCTAGAATGATTTTCTTCAAACCTTTATTTGCAAGTAAAATTATTTCTGCAATCAAGAATTTGTGTGTTTAACGGCAAAACAAGTTTGAAAGGAATTAATGTTTCGCAAGAAGCTTCCTTAAAACCGGCTTCGCGGTGCAGTGCTCTCTAGATGAATACTTCATTAGATGACTGCACAGAACGAAACGGCCAGTGGAAGATAACCAGCTACAATGCGGCGGCGAGCATCAATACCACGACGCCACACCTCGGACACACCATACAGCAAACGCGTTTTGACAACCTATTTCTTTTTGAATAACAACTGAATATCAACTACAAGTCAAACACTGACACGCTATGTAGAAAAACCCCAGAACACCCCAGTTAGAGACCCGCGGCGCCAGCGCAGCGATGCAATACTGTGCTCTAGGCTATCGAGCAGGGCACTCAGTTTAGTGCTAGGTGGTGAGTGTCCTTTCTGTACGGGTTAGTACTGTTATATACTTCTGTGACCAGGCTACACAATCAATCAACGATATATGGGGCGCGATTTCTGATCGTAACAAAAAATAAATCGATCCATTTCATGCATCCAACAAACAAAGAAGAGCTGACATACTAAGATATTATGAACAAGTTTTGTGTAATTTTCCACACGGTAATTTTATGCATTTGTAATCTTACTCTTGACAGGTAAGGCAATGAAGCGAAGGAGCTATTTGTTCAAGTCACCACATAAAGTATACTTTTAAAACGAGCCGTATCAATTAGTCAATTCATGTCGACCGGCCAGTAGAACCATCACTCTTTGAAACAAATACAGTAGTCTTTCCAGTTTCGCCTTGAGCCAACTTTTCGTCATCACCGTCTTGTGATTAATTGTGGCTATAAATCTCACAAAAGCGAATTTTTTCATACAGCCCTTTATAATAATTTGCACGATCATTGTCCGTACAACGACCCAAGCCAAGTGGGCATCGTAAGCTGTTTTAAATTAGAATATTGGACTGATTGCCGCCGTTTGTTTCAGAAAGAAGAAAATTATGTCTCTTAATGTGACAAATGAATATAATTTTAGCATTGTTGCGCCGCAGAAAATTAAGGGTCAAAAACATTAACAAATGCTGTTCAATTTATTTGGGCCTGTCCTTGGTGCAAGTTTTTAGCCCGACCAAATTAATTATGTTCTTTTTTCAGCACGTCATTCATCGCTTAAAAAGTTAATATGATTTACTTTTGGAGAATTCGCTCCAATCTCTTTACGATGATTGATGGATGAGGGTTCCTTAACTGTTCATCTACAGTTCAAAGGGAAGTTTATTTTAATTTATTAACAAGTTTTTGATATATATTCTTCCTTCTTTAAAAATTGATGGCATAAGTAAATACAGAAAATACTTAGTTGATTTTATCAAAAGGACACGTTATTTAAGTTCTTGAGGGGTTTTCTTTCACGTCAAAGTTTCTCGTGGACAGGAAAAACAGCCGAGTTATTACTTGGTGAAAAACTGGTGTAGATCTAATCTGAGCTAGCGTTTAATATTATTTGCTGAGACAGTATATATCTCGGGTGGCAGTTGGCGAGTGAAAGGCTATGGCTGGTGAAACTTCAGAGCGGAAGGCGGCTTTCTACCCCGCCTCCAGTCGCGTCGCTCGGTAAGAAACTAACCCTGGCTTTAGCACACCAGTCGCCAGATTAGTAACATTATCACCGATTATCTTGTCTACTTGAAGTGTAGTTAGTCACTTGCTTATATAACATTAGAAATGTCGCGCAGCGATTTAGAAATTAAAGCTTAGGTATTTAGAATAGAGAATTTTATTCGTATTATCAAATGTTTCTCCTTTTCAGGGCGCTTAGAGCTTATGAAAAATGTCATACTTACTAAAGTAAAACTTGCCGACAACACTTTTAAATAACGTTTCTCTGCTTTATTTTTAAATCTCTGCGTTTTAAACTCTCCTTAGACTTTAGGCAGTATTTCAAACTGTCTACAGAATTTATTTACGCCACATTAAGCTCCGTAAGCCTGCATTTTCTTTGGTAAATTTCATAACATCCAGGGCAAACATTTTGTTTTTCCGTTTCAGAACAAACTTAGTTCGCGCTTTATCCCTAAAGATGTGAGCAGCGCCTTGGTAGGTTTACGGGGGCATAAACTAAAAATAAATGTCTTACTTCAGTAACAGACAACATATTTTGATGATTCAAAATATAAGTAAACGTGCAAAAACGTCTATATATTGTTTATTGGAAAAAGAGGATTAACTAGTTAAATGAGATTTTGTTTGTCTTCACAACAACGGTTGTAGGACTTAATATCGTCGTTACATAATTCTGTCTTCCAAGCGTCTATAACGTAGCGATTACGACACTTGTGATAAACATTTAAAGTTCAGAGGTGCCACCACAACACTCTATTATCATCTTCTTATCACATGAGTTGAAAGGACAATGAACGAACTTACAAAATCTAGTGTCGGAACTATCGAGTTGTCTGCAGCCTTTATAGCAGCCATGAGGCCACATTTACATTAATATATTTTCTAGCTAAAATGAGCTTTTTTTTCTGTAAAATCAGTACTATTTTCCTGTTAGATGAGCCCAGTCGTATTTATCACGAAGGCCACTTTGCGCTTATAGAGTAAAAGGATGTAAATATATATATTTTTTATATGTAAATTTTGAATAAGTATATTTTTTTTCATATTTACAAACGTCAGCACTTTAAGTGCAATGTAAGTTAAATACGCGCACTGCACTTTTCTCCTTAATTACACGGACATAAGAACAGTGCTAAGTCCAAGTGTCCAGCTTAAGAGCTCTTGACTATACAGAGCTGCTGTAAAGGCAAGGCCTTCTTTTTTAATATCCTATGCTTGTGTCAAGTATCAAGCTTCACCGGACTTACGGAGGAGCGGAAGGCTCTGCCCCAGAGTAGTCATGTACCAACATTAGATTACACCTAACAGAAGGGTCCTTCTGTTAGGTGTAATCTAATTTCTTAGGTTGCTTTAACTGCATCAGTGATTTCGTCTTCATGTTCGGAAAGGATATGTTTGGGACAGCGGCGGCGACGGAACCGCGAAAGGCAAGGCCGCTAGCCACGTGCGTCGCATTGTTTAACTTTGTTCCGTATGGGCACATTTAGGCACGTTCAAGATTTTTTCTCATGGTTTTCAGCGTTTCTAAGAATGCACTACCGCTTCTGGATTCTTTTGAGTGTTTGTTAGCACGGAGCGGAAGCTATTATGAATTATTATTTTTTATCTCGGCTACGCTTGTGTCACAAAATGTACGTATAAGACCTGAATATCCGAATTTCTAGCTGGTAATGTTATGATATGAAGCGAAAATACTTATTTGAGCATTTTGAGGAAGGAGATGGTTGACGCGTACAAATGAACAGATTTGAATAATCACTGAAGTAGCGAATCATCGGGTCCCGAACTATACTGAACTGAGAACCTGTTATCTTGAGCAAGTCTTGAGACACAATATAAAAAAGGAAGTACCTAAAATTCATAATAAAAAATAAATTCAAAGAGTCAAATAAAATGAACACAAGCGTCCTTCTTTACAATATTTAGAATATCATCGAGGGCCTCAATTCAAGTTCGGGAGTCATTGCGATTCTATAAGAAAAATAAAAGAAATTTTTATCTTTATGATTTCATCTTTTGAATTCATAAAGATAAAAATTCAAGGATTTTCGTTCATCTTTATAAAGGTCGTTGTCATCAAGAAGACATAATTGTTCAATTTGTGAATGAGTATTAGAAATGGTAATCATTATCAAGTTCAGAAAAGGAATTTAAAATATTCTTTAAGTAAGATAAATTATGTATAAATATTTTTTGTACCAGTTTCCAATTATTATTTTTTAAACTATATTCGTCACAAACACAGGCAATGTTCATCGACTATTTACTACTTCAATCAATTCGTAAATTGTAGATTAGTTTCTAATTTCCAATTTCGTCCATCAGTAAGATTGTACAACAAGAGTATAAATAAACTAATAATAGAGAGGCAGCATTGGCATGTGCTGTATTTAGCGCAGTATCTTCGCAAGCCATAAAAATTGTAAGGAAAACATGCCATGCGTCACACGGCTTGACATTGACCAAGAGCGTCCTTGCTAACGGAATAACTATACAATAGCGGGGCTTTATATACCAGGGAGCCATTTCACGAGGCTACATAACTTAATTTGACGTTTATTGCGTGTCTCAAATGTGAACCATTACATTTTTGTCATATTGACAACGCAGTGTATTCAAATTGTACTTGTAATTTGCGAATTGAAACTTTGTAAAAAGGGGCCCAGTTATTTTAGTTCACAATAAGAATTGTATTTTGCTTGTATTGTGACGGAGATTGTGCGATGTTATAGTAAAAAAACAAATTCAAACAATCATGATATGAAAATAAATAGAAATTTAAGAAGTGAAATGGTAAGTATTCTTCATTTTTATGAATGAATTAAAAACCTGTTTGAAACTTTTAGTAGCGTTTTACAACATCGTCGTTTATGATAGAAGTCCCGGTTTTCCAATCGAGTTTCAGATTGCGTCAGACGGAAACATACATATAGATAAAATCCATAAACCAAATGGAAAACTTTAGAACTGTAGTGATAAGCCTAATAATATTTAATGATACTTGATAGTATGTTACAAGAAAAAAGTTCCGAGTGAGTTCATGAATTTCTTTCAAAAATAGACTAGTAGTTTTTTTTTGTATATAAAATTGTATATTCATTATATATTATTATCTTTTGGCTATGTCAGAGAATCAACACAGTAACTGCTGAGCAAACATTCGTCACGCACGTGGCATTGACCAGAGTGGTGTCCTTGCGAAGCAGCTATGTACGTACATAGTGCCCGGAGCGTTCTGTGCTTTTATGGGTAAATGTGTGGTTCAAGTCACAGAACTGTACTTTTCCTAATATACTTACTTTCGAATTGACCTAAGCTTGTGTCGCAAACTCGATGCATTTGAACTGGACTTGTGGCGGAACGGAAAGGTTTATCCCAAATTAGTCAGTCATAATACCAAAGAATCAAGGGAAGGCTCGAGGGAGGTTCGAAAAATTACGTCGCCTTAGGGGCCATCTGCTTCTATGAATTTAACAAAATAGGCAGACGACGAGTTCCTAAAGGGGTAATTATTACCAGAAGATTACATATTCATCAATAAGGACCAAGAGCATTCTGTTAAGTGTGACCCTGAACTCTGTGGCTGCTTTTTCCGCATCTGTAATTTCATCCTCTGGGTAAAAAATGAAATGTTTTTTTATATACACCCCTATATTGCAGCCTGAATAAATATGCATTTATTTGAACTTGCTATCAAATAATCATCTTTGCCCAGACCACAGTCCAGTCGATTATGTAGGTATAGCAGTCTTATGTTAAGTTTATTGCGTATTTAGAAACATAATATTTTGTTTTATCAACACATCAGATGAACTCTAGAATGCTAAGATTAATAGTAAACAATTGACATATTCTTGACATTGACCAAGGATATTTGTAAAGCGACTACCTATTACCTACTAACTGCAAAACTAATTATTAGTATTTAGAAAGATTGTAGGCGTGACGTATGAGTGTTTTGTGTATATTAAATAACTCATATAACCGTCATGGTCAGTTTAAGTATTAAATAGTCGATCGTAATGAAATAGAAAGCAGACGTATACAAAATCTGTAGGAATTACGAAACTTGCTTCATATCGCGTGTAGTTTATTTATGAATCGCTTTAAGTTTCTAACCGATTTCGTGTTTGTTGTAAATAAGCGTACTATGGGATACGCGTAACCAAGTAACAGCTGGTCGCCTACAATAGAAAGTCGCTTATAAATACCAGTTACATGAACTGCCGCTGTGTTTACTAAACACGTTTTCCGATTTTCAGCGCCAACTCCAACCATTATTTAAAAGTTCCTTTGATGTAAAAAATTAACGATACATTATTAATCTTGCGTCCGTCGTTACTATTTTGTGAATGCTTTTACAGGGCGGAGCAATCTTTTCGCCGTCCAATTTTAAATATGCAAGACCACGCCGTTTAGGGAAGCGACTTTTTCCTGACTCCCTCTGACCTTTGTGGCTCGTAAACATTAACGGCTCTATGAATATTCAACTCGGGAGACGGTTATATAAGTCCGACAGATAAATGCGACGCAAATCTATTGTGCAACGGCAATTATGTTGATAATGACTTCACTTGCTTTGTACTCGACGTTGGACAAACACAGTAAATTTACAGGACTATTAAACGATCATCGCATAAAATTTATCGGACAAAGCGATATCTCATGCATAAATAAAACAACACCATAATATCAGGACATGGTATTTATTGTACAAAAATAGTGTGCGAGCGTGTAACTCATGCTTCATGATCATGAAATACACAAACCAATGTTAAACCTATTTTATGTATAAAATGCATTCACTCGTTATTACTATTAGACATAGCCTATTTTATACGATAGTGAGGTGTATCGTTGAGTCTTACCACCACGACGATCCACGCCCTAACAAATCCCGACACAACACAGGCTCGGCTGGACCTATTATTAATTCAAAATTCAATTTACATATCTTTCTACTCCCCGGACGTTCCCAACTCTCCCTCAAAGTAATAAAATAAAATCCTCAACGTTTGAGGGATCCGCTTGGGATAAACACAAAACTTATCAATGTAATAAAGCAGCTATCGCGCACTTCCTTTTAAATAAAACGTTTATTATGTAAAGGCCTTTTATGTCCAGGAGAGATAATACCCACGTGAACAATAAACAACCAATTGACAGATTCCCACTAATACGCATTAAAATTTGAATTTAAAACAGATAGGCCGTAATAACTCCTCGTCTACGCCGAGCCTGTCTAAGAGAATGAAAAAAGTGAAGCAAGAACCGATTTATCATGTCGACCCACGCACGCGCCCTGCAGTATGTATAAGCAAACAACACAAAAAACAAAAAGGAATACCTCGTGACAACCCATGGAGTGTAAAACCCAACGATAGAGGGTGTACAACAGAACTGTACAGTCCATGAATAACTTAGTTATATTCACATTATCTACATTACGGAACTTTATCTGGTATCACATTCGCTGGATTGGACCCATGCTCAACCAAAACATATAAGACATTCGGGTAAACGTATATTGGATTCGCCGTTTATCTATTCAGAGAGAAGCTTAGAATTATGAATATATAGAATATGGCTTTCGTATTAAACATTTACCGAAAGGTTATTGTTGAATACTAAAGCCGTTGTAATTCCTTAACAGAAACAGTTTATTTTAGGTAAGCCGGTAACGCTACAGGAAATTGATAACATTCAAATTCACCGCACGCACTATAGATCGATCTACCTCACTACAAGTGAACGACCGAGTAAACGTGTGTTAACTAACATAGATAAAGGTGGAAACGTTTCGTTCTTGAATGAAAACACCAATATTGCATTACGTTAACAAAGAAATTAATATGGAAATTAATAGCTGATACCATAAAGGTTTATCAACTTATAAAAATTATACAAGTAGGTTCTGAAAGGACATTTATATTTGTCGTTATTTTCAGAACTGTTTATGATAAACAAGAAGGATAGTACCTATCAATTTTATCAAAACAAACTATTGTAGCAGTAAACACTACTAAGTGTACTCCAAGACGATAGGTAAGGTAAGTAACTCCTATAGTACTAGGTACAATACGTAATGTGTAAATCGACATGAGTGCACCATATGCTTACATTACGTCGAATTACACAGAAACACGATAACGTACGTGCATGTTACCTATATGGCTGCCGTAGTAATTGACCCGGCTCTCAAACGACAAATGAAATGAGTATGCGAATATGAAATGAACACGCAATAAAGTAATGAGGTGAGGCAGTTAAAGGATGATGTTGAAGTTAGTGATAATACGTTTATAATGAACGGTGAAGATGATCATGTCTGTGCTGTGCTTGATGATAATAATGATGCAAATGACAAAAATGGTACGAAAGTACCAACAGTCGATAAACCTTTAATTGTAACAGCAATATGTGATGAAATGTGTATTAATGAAAGAAAATTTGGTAATTTGGGTTACGCCAGCGAAATAAACAACAGAGCTAGTGAAGCCTAAGAGTTACATAAGCAATGCGAACTGTTCTCATCTTTAAATCTTTACATAATACTACATACAAATAGAGTATTGGTTAAACGTGCTGCTTAAACCAAAATGTACTATTAGTATTTTGTTTAGGTAATCCCATTGGGGAAAAGAGTGTGTCTTTATGTTTTATATTTGATACGAACTTTAAGATGCTGATGATAGGCATGGTGATGTTGTATGACGTGGGCAATTTAGAAAATAGATAGCTATATTAATTACAAATAGAGGCTTTAAGCAGTAGATTGATAAGAAAGTGTAAAGGAATTCATCGGTGAACATGATTTTAATGAACAAAAATATATTTATGCACCGTTAACACGATTTTTCAATATTTGAAATTGGTAACTGAGAAGTGTAGCTGAACTTATTACATGCAACGGTTTTAATGGTAAATGCCAACAAAACGACTGTTAGGTGAAATGAAAAAAGAGTACAAGGGTATGTAAAAGTGTAATGAAAAAAGTCATTAGTGCTAAAAGCCGGTGCGCGCGAGTCGGGCGTCGGTAAGCAGGAGGCGCCAGCCGGAACGGCGCGCGCGGTGGAAACCGCGGGAAACCGCAACTCAGGCGCAGCGCGAGAACCGTGTCAGTAGTGTGAAACGCTAATTGCGCGCAGAGCTATGGCGGCTACTCGCCTCGGGCAGTGCAATACGGATACATCGCCATTTGCATATCTTATCTCGACGATGGCTATAATGAAGGAAAGCTAATTGCGAAGCGGTTTTTTAATATAATGTAAATTGGGGCGGGCGTGTTTACTATTATTTGCTTTTCAATCATAGTTTGAAATAGAAACGGATAAGCGGCGAATCAAACTCCTAATGTCTCCAGATAAAGCTCCCCGTCAGTTTCCTACGCTATTGTTAATAATAAATTAATTATAGAATCTACAGGAAACCGATTCGGAGATCTCAATACATAATTTTAACAGGTGGCGATAAGACGCTCCGTGCACGCCTCGCTGTGACAATTTGAGTCCAGCTCAAAAACGGCGAGCGTGGAGCTCCTTAGGCTGACGACACTGCCTTACGCGTAACTCAATCACAAGCGCCTTAGGCAGTAACTAAGGCTAAATCACAAATGTTGCGGGAACGTGCACTGGCTCCAAAAGCAACTGCTCGCGCAGATTCAGTTTCTGACACATCCTCACTCTTTTTGCTTTCAACACTAGATTTAACTTTGTTGTTCATCACTGCACTGTTCACTTTAGCGTCGTATATCGTTGTGCATTTGTTCACGGCACTTTCACTTTTATCGGCGAAGAAGGAGCGACGTTCAGAGCTCGTCGCCGGAGGGGAGGATGAAAACAATTTGATTTCCAGGTCTCGATGACCGTTTATTGAAGTTACGATTTCGGAAGATATTTCTAAAGCAAGCGGCGATCGAGGTTCAGGAGAGTTAGCTCGTCTCGTTGGTGGGAATAAAGAGTACAAGTTAGGTGCAGAATATGCGTCGGTAGTGCTCGTTTCGCGACGCTCGGGGACCCTTGACGAAGGGTCACTCCAACTGCGTCGTAAGGTCGTATCTGCGCCTCGTCTGCCTAGTGGTCCGACAACTTTCATCGAGTCTTCTAATTTTGTAGGAGCGAAATCGCCACTGGAATTTTCATCCAACAAATCCGCAATGGAATCAGCGTCCCAGATCTGTCCAACAGGATCACAATAGCGACACTGACACGAACTAACAGCCGACTCAGCTGGCGAAGCTGCTTCAGCCAATCCAAAGCGCGTAGCCTCTAAAGCCTCGCCCAACGCTGACACTCGATACGTTTCCTGCGTCGATTCCGGATACTCTACAACTTTCACGTCTAAACGATACGGTAAAGAAATTTCACGACAGTAAGATTCTTCATAAATGCCATGCGGTGTTGTCACGATTCCTGTAACCGCACAATGATCCACATCACCGAGATCCAAACCTGCGGCTGCTAAGTCGTGAGGTATAATGTTGTTGGGTTTTCTATCCTTTTTACGTCGCTTGCGCGGTTTTATAATCCTTGGCAACATGGTTTCGGAGTTGGTAGAGCCGGAGCTTTCGTCGCTGGCGACACTGACAGCATCTGTGTTGTTATTGCGTCCGCCTCGCGCGGCACGTGTTTGTTGCTGGTTCCGCGGCCTGCTTCCCTCAGACGCTTCACACCTATCTCTGGTCGTGTTTTCACTATTCGCCGGTGGCCGTTGGTTGCGCTGCTCAGGTGAGTTGGGATATTTGCGCCGGTCGTGTCTATTTTGTATAATAAGCGGAGCACCTTGGGCTTGCATGGCTAATTTAGAGACTGGCGTGCTGCGGGATTGTGTTGCTCGTCCCGCCATAGAGATGAGGGGCGCGCCGAGCCAAGCATTGGGGTGCGGCACGCCATAGGGCGGATAGTAGGGCGGCGGGTATCCCGGTGCTGTAGCAGCATATTGAGGGCGAGCGGGTTCGCGGCGCCCGAGGGCGGCGCGCTCGCCCGGACTCATCGCGTTGCGGGGGGCGTTTAACCCATATTCGGTGAAGTTGTGTACACCGTCACGGTAAAAGTCTACGTTGGTTCGCGATGTCGTAATCGTGCTCTAACATCTGCGGCGCGGCTAGTGTGCGTGCGCTCGCCGCGGCTGTCGGCGGAGGACTGAGTGAATGAGGGCCGCGGCCGCGAGTGCCGAGAGGGAGTGCCATGCCGCCACGCGACTTATCGCCGGCGTCGATGCACCGGAAAGCTTTACAGCCCTAATCGCTCGACAATTAAACCTGCCGTTGTTTACTTTCGCGGTCTAAAAGATGTACCGTAGCGCACAGACTGCCTCAGTTACCTGCGTAGCTGAACATTTTGTCTCAAATAGAGCGTCACTTTCTAAAATGCATTTAAATTATGTTTTTAAACAATAATATTTAATCAATACGATTTTTGTTCGGGCTAGGCCATGTAGAATTTTGTTCGTGTGCCAACTGGAACTAAAATTTAGAGAACAAAATTATTCCCCAAAATGAATATGCAATATCCAAGTTTCTTGTTGAGTGACCTACTTATAATGGTGCCGAGCTCAGCTTATTAATTCATCGAATAAATTATTTAAATCAACTTGCTAGTCAACAAACTGGACTAGAAGATTTTTTACTTCAAAATATTTTCATGTCTACGATCACTTTTTAAACTTTATGTAATCATTTTATTATGCACACAACTTACCGCTTTCTCCTCGTAACTCGTCGGACTCGTCGTCGAAACTTACCTGCAATAATAAAATAAGTTAATTAACCAGAGGTTTTGTGAATCATCTATCCTTATGTAAAAAACATAATATATCTTTATATAGGTAAGTTAAATACTTTCTGTTGGGGACAGGAAATAGCAATAATGAAATGTATATATTTTTATTACACCCTTTTCGTTCGCAATAGTATCCGATGTGAAAATAGTGAAAAATATAGTAAAATTTTGTGTTACTTTTTGTACACCCGATTTCGCTTACTAGAATAACTTTAGATTGCAGTTGGTCTCATCACATTATTTATTATCTTTTTTTTATCGTACTCTCGTCGAACTTTAAGTATTCGATATACGAATATTGTAAAATTTCCCAGCCATGCTCTATTATACTCTAATGAACAAGATAAAGTGGACATTTGTTTGTTTTATGGCTAAGGTGACTTTGACGGCAAAGGACACCTGTACTCAGCGATCCTACCCCCAGACCAGACGAGCCACATTAAAAGGATTACGCAAGCTAAGCCCATGTCGCATACCTAGCAGGGCGGCGGCGAAGGGGCGCCAAATTGAGTAAACAGAAAATATACAGGTTACAAAGATACCTTACAATAGTGTTGTTATTTCTATATCATAGAATTTTATGCGACGACGTTTGTAAACCCAAGATTTTTCGTTATTGTTATATTTTTTAACTATTAAGATTAAAAACGGGATATTTACCGTGGTATTTGATTTGTGTGAGTGCCCGATATTTCTACCCCGTTTTTAATCTTAATAGTTATGAAAACAACCGTGCAAGTTTTAAAAAGTATGTAATATTTTTTTACACGATAACTTTTGTAAACCCCAGCCACAAAGGTATAAATTCAGTTTTCGAGCACGATAAATTGAATACAGTAAGTGCCTTCCAAGACGTCAAATGTGAAGCGAATAATTTAAAATAGCACCTTGAAAAAGTAGCATTTCATAGCAAATAAAATGTCTCTACAAGTGCGAGTAATTTCAAATCTTTCAGGCATTTTTTTCCGGAAGGCATTTTCTCGGGCTATTACTTACATAAAATAAGTCAATCATTCCATAATAATTAAGGGACGCATTCGCCAACGAACAACATATTTATTTACTTATATAAATATTTCTAATATCCGTCCACAAGTTATTTTTAATTCATAATACACATCGTTACTTCTTTGCTCTACTATGAACTATTTTATTGTTAGTTAATGGATAAAGTGACTTGGCTATGTTTGTTTAATGGTTATGGAGTGAACTGAACTCAATTAAGGTAAATGAATTGCTTCGAAATGTGAATAAAAACGTTTACGTCATTGTTACGGAAATTGTTCAGCTACTTTTAATTAAGCTCCTAAGTGATTAAGCTTCTCCCAACCAGTAATAAAGTACTTGAAATTATTAAAGGCGACGTAAGACGATTACATACACAAACGCCAGGTGAAATTTTGGATACCTTTACGTAATGAATTCGAGCTTAACAGATAGAGTGAACAGGTCTTAGTAGACCTGGTTTTCCTGTCTAGTTTGAAGAAATTTTCCACAACCTCAGCATTTTATCAGGTGTAGAGTTTTTAAAGACATTTTCCTTCCCCTTTAGAACGTCTAACGGTCTAATAACATAATGGTTAAGAAGTTTTTACAGTGGTATTTGATTTCTTTAAAGGCTTATAGGGAGACGATTATACTAATGAATCAATTATTTTATTTGAAATCGAACATTTTCACGGCGGAGCGTATAGAGATGGTAATATTAGACGATACGATCCTGCCAACACCTCTGTGATTTGGTTCTTGTTTTCCGTCAGTTTCGACCAATAGAAAACTGCATACCCTTCGGAGTGTGCCTTCGGAGCAATCACAGCCCAGAGACAACCCTCCCCGCACCTCAGCTAGTCGACAGACTTTGTTTTTGTTGCATGTATTACGTCCTTATAGTGTTCAATGCTTACTTCGAAAAGAAATGTCAGTATGTGCCAGGGTTCGTCAGGCGCCGCCGAACATCTATTTGACATAAACGATTACATCAAAATAAATCAGTCGCCCTCAGGGGCAGAGAAAGTGACCGCGCGGACTCATACTAACATCCGCCTGAAACGTGGTTACGTATGACTACACTTGACTCCTATGAATGACAAATGGCAACATTGGAAAGTATGACTAAACGAAATATGATGGAGCGTATAAAAGCTCATGTCAGTAAATCATAGGTCGCGTTAAAAGATAATAAGATGGTCGGATGTAGCCAATTGAGTGAGGAATTGACGTAACTTGTGTTTTCACATTAACCGACACAGTCTGAAATAGTTTCACGTCATGTCTGTTGTAATAGGAGCGTAAAAGTCTAAACGATAAGTCATTTATTCTGTATTGAAGCGGTGTGAAGTGAAGACGTTTTTGCTTTGTACAAGGACAAGGATCTTTTTCTAATCTTGGTAAATAAAGTTGTATTGAAGAAATTGCTACTGAATGTAATTATGTAACCTCAATTTCATGTGCATTTCTATTTACAATTTTCAAGTACCTTTCTTCTTTTGTTCTTTAGAGCTATTAATGGCTTTTAATCTTTTTTGGTCTGTCTGAAATAATTTTAACGGAGATATAGCAGATTAGATAAAAGTTTCGTGAGACTTTTAAAAGTTATGCAATTGGGGAAAGGTGCGCTTTTATAATATTGGCAAAGCTATTTATAGACTTAAAGTTTTATAACATAAGTCACAATTAATACGGTCTTTGGTTGAATTGTGATATCTGTGACGCAACTTGTAAAGCGCTCTTGGGAGAAAGTGACGATGACTAAGTCGAACCACTCTGGTTACAGTTACTGTATAAACGTGTTTAAATGCAAGCGATATTTATTTATCACGTATGATGTGAATTGTGAAACAGGGTTTGAAGATAATACTTTCGGAGAACTGTTGAATCGTCCGGGAAAACGTGTCTTCTGATCTGAAAATCTGAAGCATGAAATCATCTTACTTTTCGGACCAAAAATCAAGTCATTGGATTCAGCCTGCAATATCCTAAGTAACGAGGGCAAAGTCTTATACAGTAAGGTTTGTAAGATTTCCCACCGAAATTCAACTTGAAAACGCGCTCATTTTTAATATGTTTTTCTCGTTAAATCGATACCTTTATCAAGGTTCATCTGACTACAACACGGTTTAAAGCTGTATATCGTCCAAATGAATATAAAAAATAAAGTTTGAGAACGATGGGATAAGAGGCTTCTTTCTTATTAAACACGATTGCAATAGACACTAAGCTGACGCCGAAAACATAATCACGTGGCAGCAGGCAGCTCCAAATCACGCCATAGCGCGATACATTAAGAGGATGGCGGTGAGGATTATAAGGGTAATCCGTGTCGAGCTGTAAAGCGCTTAGGGACTTAAAGGACCTCGTATTCAGTGGTCGATAATCAATCGATCTCTTAATTTTGTTTGTGAAGTGAAGTATACCAATAATAATATTTAGAATAAATGGTACTAAACGGGCCTCTACATGTTGGCTTTGGCCCCATGCACGCCTCCCAAAGGACCGGGTCTCTATAGACCCGTGATCTTAAAGTGTACCAACATAATAATAATAATAATAATAATAAATATGTGGGACATCTCACATACGGCCATCTGACCCCAAACTAGGCAAAGCCTGTACTATGGGTGTCAGACAGCTGATATACATACATATATAAATATTACAACATCCAGACACAGGGCAAACACAAGTGCTCATCACACGAATGTTTGCCCTGGGCGGGATTCGAACCCACAACCCTGTGCTCAGTTGACAGAGGTATTATCAACTAGGCTACGGGGCCGTTTTTTTTAATTCAGGAATTACTATATTTTTGTTCAATCACAAGGTGTTTAGAGTTTCTTAATACGACAAGCAAGCATACAAAATCGGTTTTATTTTATTCGGAAAACCATCAATCATTAGGAAAATGCTATAAAGACGCAAAGAAAAAAACAGCTGGCTATGCTCTACGGTACAGTGTTGAAACTTCCATGATGCGAACGTGGAAAGTCTGTGGCGAATCTGACAAGTCGCCGTCGTCATAGTCGTGATGATGAGGCGATTAGAGCTAACCGATGAAACAGATAGCACTGAGATAAGCGAGATAGCTAAATAAGTGGAGTATGAAATACTTAGGATAGGTCGCTCGAGAGAGCGTATGGATAAGTTTTCTGTGCTATTTATTTTTTACCTGATGGCTATATCTATTATCGAACAAGCATGTGATTCCCGGTTACACTTCCTGAATGTTGAGCAACTGAACCTAGTTGGTTACCAGTGTTACTAACAACAGCGATCCCTAATTTGGCTGCTAAAATTTGGAATAATGGTAACGAAACACGTCTCACTTTCAACTGTTGTTGTCAACTTTAAACAGTTCACTCTTCGACTAAGGTGCCTACAAAGAAACGGGTTGTTACGGTAACATATCTATACTTTTGTCTAACTAACTAAGATATGAAATGTCGTTTTATTATTATTTGTCTATCTTACTAAATGATAAAAAATAAATATTTGGAGCCTGTATCTGGAGTCTTATCATTATAGAAAGAAGAGAGGCTTGCTTAACGTATTTACCTAATCCGCGTCTCAAGTAAGTATGCGCACGAATACCAAGTTTATTTGCAGCTAACACCGCACCCATTCCAAACAGTGCGAAAGCAAATTAGACTATCGAAGCGGCAAAATTACCATTGTTTTGCAAAGTTATTCTTGCTGCCGCTCTACGATCACAATGTTTGGAAAAAGAGTACAACAAGCGCAAACAATTAATTTGTAGTTGAACTACGTGTTTCGTGATATCGCACGGCTGGAGAAAGTGATCTGGCAAATCGTCGACCTTCGTTGCGTGCGGGCACCAAATTAATCCCGGCCACTCTCGCTCTCGGCTAGATGCGCGGACGCGCGGACGCATGCGTTATTATGAACCACGTTACAACTTATGATAGTTATTATGAGAACAGATTATTACAGCTTCTATACTGGGTGTTTACAAATAAATGGATGAGAGGCAAGTTTTTTTAAATAAATTGGAAAGCTATTATGTAATTAAAATCTGAAGTACACTGGGACCATTACGGTTTCTAAACTGATACATAAAATACACACACACATACATTATTATTTATTTATAATACATACAAATAATGTCTAATTCCTAAATGTCTCATTTGACAAGCAAGAAAGACAATTTATTTATCTGTAGGTAATACCTAAAGAAATCCATTTAATACAAATTATGTGTTTTGTAACAAGTGCCTCATCTTTTCGTCTAAAATCTTCTAACCATAAAGCTCTTTCCCTCGGAAGAATTAGACGATATCGCATAAAAAATAACAATATGTCAATTTATTTACAAACATAAGTACAGATATATATTCTGATATTCGGTTAAATGACCCAGGTGAAAGTCGTTAGGTATAATGTCGGCGGGCGCAGGTATAGAAGATTACTGGTTACGCAACGAGGCTGGCGAAGGAAAGTCGCAGAATAATCAACTAGCATCTAGTTAATTACTGCTACTATGACTATGACGGTACTAAACTACGAGAACGGCTTATTAAATTTCTAACTTGTATGTATATTCGCATTTTCGCATAGATAAATACTATGACTAGGGTCAACGATCCTATCCACTAGGCAAAATTTTTATCCCCGTCCAATGTGTTCAATTTTAGATTTAATTATAAAAAAATCAAGAAAACCTGCAGAACTCTGCGATGACATGAAAATATTGTTTGTTGTATGGGATACGAGTATAAACACAAAACTGGCAAAACTTTGAAAGCTGATGATAACTTAAAGCATGGAATTTAAAAGAGTTTCAACCAAATAAGTTTACATATTCTTAGACAGCAATCGAGCCTCTAATATGGCCTTTTAACGAATTGTTAGCACTTATTTAACCTATCAATCGACCCGAATACCACTTTCTTTAACCACGCTACCTACAACGTGCGAATATTTCTCAATTCTACGCTCAATTTGGACGTAAAACTGGGTTCAATATAAAAGAACTCAAAAGTGCGAATTCCAATTAACTAACAGCCAATAAAAAAAGTTGATGACTGTGATAATGATCGGCTACGTCCCAATCAATATTCGTAATGGCGTCAGGCAGGTGATCGGAAATTATTTTCATATTATTGTTTTATAAGTTATTTTTAATGAACTGCCTCTTTGCAAGTCTTGGAAATGTTGTATCAAACCATTATGCTGTGTGCGATCGATGCAGCTATGCTCTGGGTTCGAATTACAGTGCGATACTCTTCGAAAGACTTTCTCCTGTTGGGTTACGATATTTCAGGTTGAACCACTTGATTTAAAGAAAATAATGATAATTCCGAGCCTCGGAATTATTATATTATAAAGCCGTTGATCAAGGCTAGACATTATACTTATACCTACTGATGTAATCGACACACGAGTTATGCCAGAAGCCTAGACAGACAGCTCAATAATTTTGACAACAGGGTTTGTGAGGTAGGTTAGCCCACACGATAAGCAAGCATGGACTAATTTCCCCCTTCTCGGCCGAGAGCTGTTGACAAAATCCACGCCTGTCAATTCCACGTTTGACGGGCGGGTTGGGGACCTTGGGTGTGGTTGGTTGCACGGGTAAATGCTACTGCCCATTACCTAGGTGCCTAGGTTCAGTGTTCAGTACCTTCATTTGACAACCACAGGAGAAGTTCTTAGGTTATGAAACATAGTTCTTATCGAGACTTATTCTGACAAAATTTATGAAAAGTCAAAACAGCTTTTGTTATGAATGCTAGATATGGCCTCAAACAATAACCTGTTTGCGGTTTAGAAGGTTGGAGTCGCTAAAAAAACTTCTTTGTGTGTTCATTATCGCTATTACTCGATCCCACTTTCCATTTCCAATCCTTTCAGTTTCCCCACGAAAACATTCTCGTCAAAGAGAATGGCGATCAATACAAATAAGTTATAGATTTTGCATTTTCCATTTAAACCTTTCAGTTTTGTTCTCTCTCGATCGTAATAAAACAAGCAACGACAAACGATCACAAAAAGAGAAAATACGCAGAAAGAGCATTATAAAACATTCAACAAAAGCAAACAATAAAACAAGTATAAAGTATCGACAACAGCGCTTGCACATTTATAATGTGTGACCAACTGTGGAGAGTCTACACAAATAATTTTAATACTTTTATAGGGCGTGGAATTTTAAAGTCTAAGTCTAAATGTAAGCAGGTAGACCACAACCTTGGAGGGGTATTATACGTCTTTGAAGTATGTAGGTTTATTTAACACTGTTAGGAGTTTGGCGTCGCGCTACAGAAGACATTGACAAAACCAGATGTAACCGCGATAAATTTTGGGTAATAAGAATTCAATCATCTCCCACTAATTCTGGATAGTCTCGAGCCTCTTGGTGGAAACGTATATATCAACTGACGATGCTTGCTTGCTTATCGAGTGCATTTCGAGGTTAACCTACCTCACAAACCCTAGTGTCAGAATCGTTGCCGCCTTAGGCTTCCGACATAGCTCCTATAACGACTACATCCGTAGATACTAGCCGGGACCAATGGCTTTAAGTGCTATTTAGAACCATCTGAAGAAGAACATGCCGGGACCTTTCCAAAACATATACATTTTCAAATTGCAGTCGTAGTAATTGAAAAGTCCTAGACCAGCCGCGGTTATGCAGACGCGCGCGTGCGCAGATCGAGGGTTAATGCGGTTTTGATTGGCGACGCGGCGTCCCTCTGCACTTTCACTCGCGTAAACCACGTTATACTCGTTTTGCACTAACAGTGGTATTCACTAAACTCAACCACATTCAAGACTTCTGCGTCTTTAGAGTAGCATTGCACGTTAATGCCTGCAAATTATTGTTGATGCCGCAAAAAAAATTATGCCTTTCTTAGACATTAGACATAATAAAAATATAAACTACGACTTTACAAAGTGCTTAAAGTTGTGCTTATTTTTATTTTAAAACGATATTTTTACGGGTAATAAAATGTTACGGTAGTTGAAGTTTTATAAGTCCTTAATAATTTTCAATAAAAGCAATAATTTTCAAGTTGGGACCAGAAACTGCATAATTTACTATGTATGTAGTAAGTATGAGTATGTATTTAATTAAAATTAACTTTTACAACTCTCTTTTATTCATCGAGATATTTCAGCCATTTATTATCAACAAAGCTTAGGTCATCAAATGAAATCGTGTTTTGAGTAGGTAAGTTATTAAAAAAAAAGGAGCTCTTGGAAAATATAAGTAAGACCAACAATGACAGCAGGAAACCAGGAAATATTACAAAACTAGCCTGTCTGTCTAAGCAAGTGGCGTAAATAGCCCAGTAGATAGATTGACGGCGAAATATACAAGAACCCATCAATCTTCCAACAGAATACAATGATGTTTCTTTACTTGACAAAGTAGATACTCTAAAGGAACCACGTAATGCTTACGAATTGTTCACGCTTAGTGCTGTCCTTCGGATAAAGTATTGGATAGGAACCAAAACGGCCTCAATTGTAATTTAATACTAAGTTATACGTTTTCGCGGCACGAGTTCGATTTACGAGGCCGTAAAGCATAGTATGTCGAGCCTATGAGATCGCAATATTAAGAGCTATCTACCTAGATGTCCATTTTGTATTCCGGTCAATAAATCCGGAGATTGTTGGGAACGACAAGCACCTTTAGATGTGTCGTTAAATAAGGATCAGCTGCACTAACTTGAGATTCGAATGCTGAGCGATAAATTTTACGAGTTCTTAGTTTTATATTCTATTTAAAGCGTAGGAGTATGGCATGATCTGTTCAGGGAATAAATTTGTGCACGTATAATAGCAGAAGTAGGTATGACGAAACAATAAAAATAAAAGAAACAATAATAATATCCTACTTCAGTGAATAAAGTGAAACTGAATTCCGGGAGGACATTCAAAGGTCATGTCGAATTCGGTACGTTATTGCAAAAGTACGAGAATAACATTTCCACAATTCGGAATAACTCACCGACAAATTCATACATATTCAAAAGCTTCTGAAAGAACAAAAAGTCCTTGTAGAGCCAACCATAAAACAAGTAAAATAAGACCATATTTCCAATTAAGTATTCTGAAATTGATTTACATTTTAATTTAGTTTCAAAAGAAAATGAAACGGCTTCCCGGAATAAAAAACATTAGAGTTTAAAAGTAACACTGCAGGCCGACTGAATAACGAACAGCCACTTTTGATTAAAATTATAAAAGACATTTCAATTATTTCCATTTACGTACGGACAAACAGAAGTAATGTTGAAGGAAGTAATAATGGCGACGAGTAAATGAAACAGTATTATTTTGTCTAGAAACTTGTAATATCAAACATCAGGTAGCAAGCCGACTGCCTAGTTGTCTATTAAAATGAAAGAGTAATTAAATAATAGACAATAGTATGAAAATAATAGCTATTTATGCAACTGTTGCATAATGAGGGGTATTTAACACGAGTGTGCGCGTGTGTGTGTGTGTGTGCGTGTGTGCGTGTGTGCTCGCTGCGCTCGTTTCATAAAAGTATACACGAGTGTTAAATACTAATTATGTACAGTTGCATACAATAGTTTATCTACACTCATACAACAAATTTAAATTAAAGACAAAATAAAGTAATCATTGTTTATTGTAATAATTATTGACATTTTGTATGGTACAATTATTAAACAAACGTTAATGGCGCGAAAATAAATTTGCAGTAATATCGCACCGCGCATGCGCGCCGCCAAGGTTGCGTTCCGAAACACGCTAGTGTGCTCAAATAGCAAGCATCTGCGTAAAAATTAAAAAAAAAAAACTTCATTTTGTTACAACTTTGCGATAACGAAATGAAATTTGTATGGATCCTTAGTCACGGCTCCATCGAAAGGTATATCATTTGCTTAGCGTTTCTGATAAGTAAATGAAGGATTTACGAAATGAGTGTAGATAAAAAATATTATCACTCTATAAAATAGAATATATAAAAGAAAAATGTGTAGCGTAAAAGGACAATGTTTTGCTAACAGGTTTGACCAATTTTCCCAAAACTTCTTTCTCGGAATCGAAACAAAGATTCGACACTCCCATACGAAATACGAGTAGTAATTTCAAATCGGACACTTTTATGGAAAAGTAGTTTTTTTAAGTTTCTGCGAAAAGTTGACTGTGCATTTTGTTAAGCCATCCCGTCACCTACACCCTGCGTATATAAAGTGGTATTATAGCCCAATGCACACTTTTGGAAGTAGCAGAAGGACTTTATTATTTTTTATTTTTTTGAATTGACCTATGCTTGTGTCGAAAAGGTACGACCAATTAAGCTTCACCGGACTACACAATAAGTTTGAAAAATATTATTTATTTTATAAACCTAAAAGTAGATTAGAATTATTTGTGAAATAATAGGATTTGAACAAATAGTAAGGGCGGGGTCCTACGTAAACGCAGCTCGCTTCGAGATAAGGGTACGCTATGACCTTCAGACGACTCTACCGTGCACCGAATGTCCTTCGTTTGCGGTTCTTCACTACATAGTATAAAATAAAGTCGCTTTCTCCGTCCCTATGTCCCTATGTCCCTATGTCCCTATGTCTCTATGTCCCTTTGTACGCTTAAATCTTTAAAACTACGCAACGGATTTTGATGCGGTTTTTTTTAATAGATAGAGTGATCCAAGAGGAAGGTTTATATGTATAATACATGCATAATATACTGAAGGATAACCCACAATAACCATTTTCCCGTGCGGAGCCGGGGCGGGTCGCTAGTTTATTATATTTAGTTACGTCCATCGATCCGAGTTATTGTATGCCTTGCAACAGCTTGAAACTGTTTTGCTAAACGACTTCTACCATATAACTATTACATTACGCAGCCAATATGATAAAAATATAAGCGTGTACAGTTTAGACAAGTCCGCCATGCAATGAACATGAAATTGTACTTGCAACTTGTAAGATTATAGCCAGGTTTTAGATTAAACAAACAGTAGGGTATATTTAGTTATATCAATAGAGACGAGATATATTTACAAGATTAACGTTTATTGATTGGTATAACAAGAAAATGTTATTATTTCAAATACATTTTGTGTTTTAGAAAATAAATTATTTTCTAATACAATAAATAGTTTTCTATTACCAGTAAGTGACATCTCATTCATAACGTTTTCTCGTAAATCTCGTTGAAACGCTATTAGAGAGTAGGAACACCGCCCGCGTTTTTCCCGTAGGAATGAAGTATTTTCCCGCGGTAAAAGGTAGCCTATGTGTTACAAGGTGTCAGCTAACTCCATACCGAATAAGGAATGTTACTAAGTATGTAAAATCACTTGAAACTTTGTTACAGTAGAGCTTTTATATATACAGATACACTAGTTTTTGTTTCATTAAAAAATATCAAGTAGTTTTGATTTTATATGCATTCAAAGTTCCCATAAATATCGAGTCCCGCTGACAGTCACGTGACCGCGTGTGACGTCACATAGCAACACTCCGCTCCGCAGTAGTTTACTCGCGCAGTGTTTTGCTTTATTTCATCGCTTTCAGTTGTATGAATTGAATTAATAATAGATGAAGGGTTCGAAAATGGACAATCAAATAATCTACCTAAAATAGAAGGACTTGGTTGCTCATTATTTAGCGACAATAGTGATTTCTTTGCCGTCGAAAGGCGAGGAGTAAAAATGCAAAGGTAAGTTAAGTTAAACTTTTTATAATATAACTCTCGAAAATAGATATTAATATCTGTTCTATAAGTATTCTTTTATCTAAAATACCCAAGTATTTCATTTCGTAATGCCACTAGCTATAGCTAGAAGTAGGTATCAGAGACCTTAGGTTTTAGGTAATGTAATATACCTAGGTCAATATAAAAATAATAAAACAAAATATACTTTATTGCACAGAACAAAAACAAACACATTAACAATACTCAAAATGGGAGAAGGCAAGTGGCAGCCTTATCGCTCTAAGCGATTTCTTCCAGGCAACCATTAGGTCTTAAAACCGAAAACTACTAATCCCTACTTAATATTACAAATGCGAGTAACTCTGTCTGTCTGTCTGTTACGCAGATAGAATAGACCTTGGAGACGGACATAGGCTACTTTTTATCGCGGGAAAACAACTGATTCCCACGGGAAAGATTCGGGCGGAGTCGTGAGGCGGAAACTTGATATCTACGAGCTATCTGACTTTGGGGTTTGATAGAATAGACCTTGGAGATGGATATAGGCTACCTTTTACCGTGGGAAAATCCCTCACTCCCACGGGAAAAAGGTCACCGCGAGTAGAAAGTTTTGATAAAACCTGGTACAGAGATATAATAGACCCTAGGGATATGTATAGGCTACATTTTACCGCGGGAAAATACTTTCATCCCACGGGAAAAATAGTAGTACAGGTGAAAAGTTTTGATAAAGATTGGTACAGAGATAAAATAGACCTTGGAGTAGGATATAGATTATCTCTTACCGCGGGAAAATACCTTATTCCCACGGGAAAATGGGAGGTCTGGCAGAAGGTTTTAGTAAAACTTGGTACAGAGATACAAAATATTTTAGGGGGGATAAAGGCTATTATACCGTGGGAAAATATCTCATTCCCACGGGAAATATACCTAGTAGCGCGGCGGGAATTTTTGATGATACTTGGTACAGATATAGAATAGATCTCGGGGGGATGGATTAAGTCTACCTAATACTAGTAGCGCGCGCGGCTACTTTTTCAGGCTAGAAATCATCTCATTCCTACGGGAAAAGTCGAAATCCAACGCGGGCGTAGCCACGGGCGGGCAGCTAGTAGGTACATAAAAAGATAATCACTAATCACTACTTATACTGTCCGGTCTCTTATGGGCATGCTTGTATGGAAAGGTATACATTTTGGGGTGAAGCAATGCCCTTTGGTCCGAATGTTATACACATCCACCTGAGCTGAAATCGCCCGGTAGCCAGTTATGACCCCGCGACAGGTGGGGGGTAGGGGGGGTCAAAGAACAGAGCTCCCAGCGCTCAGAAAAAAAAATCTGGCCGATTTGTTTGGAGCTTTGAGTCAAGTTTGGTGTCGTTTTCAGGTAACTAGATGATGCCCAATTCATTCCCCATACCAGTTTTTTAGGGTTCCGTAGCAAAATATGTCGTAATATTTAAAATTGTAAACTTTTAGTAGTAACAAAATCCAAACAAACCTTAATATTTTAATTTTTTTTGTAGTAAACATGGTTTATAAAAAACACTGTCCGAAAGCACATTTAATTCCCATTCTAAAAACATTAACAGTAAATATAAATTTGACTATTTTTATCCTAGAATTAATTATTTAAAGTTCAGCAACGTTCGTCAGCGCAGCGTAGGGGATGGCAAAAAAACTCGAAAAACAAACACTCCAAAAAAAATCCAGTTAGGGATATAAGTTAAAGTTATGGTTGTTTTTAAACCTCAACGGAGCACTCGAAATATTAAGTGTTTTCTATAATGCGAATGCTCAAAAAAGCAGTCATGTGCATTCCATCTCCAACAGGCAACAGGTACCAGTTTATTAAAGGCTATTTTATTTCTTAATGTAATCATCTTTTAGAAGTATACACTTGGTATATCTTTTAATCCAAACTTAAAATTTCTTAAAAAAAAGTCTTTATCCTGATCCCTTAAAAAATCTTGTACAGCTTGTAAAGACTATTTAATTTTATAATGTGCAATTAATTAATTTAAAGTACAGCAACGTTCGTGAGCGCAGCGTAGGGGACTACAAAAGATTCGCAAAACAAGCTCTACTAACAAAAAAACAACCGGCCAAGTGCGAGTCGGAGTAGCCGATCGAGGGTTTTGTACAAACCTGTAGAAATATAAGTATTCGTAAAACTGCTCGCAAGAAAATCAAAATCCTTCTTCTTCTGTCGTGTCGATGGCTAGTTTAGATTTTTGTTGCCTAATATCTACCCTGCCACGCTGATTGCTCTTTCTGTGTCCTCCTCCGGTGTGTAAGACTCAGGGCATGTAGAACACGACAAACCATGGCCCACCTATCCATGGTTTCGTACTGGAGCTCCGTCCCGTCAGAAAGACCCCACCTTAACTGATTTTGTTTGATTCAACTAACCTGGGTTCGAAGCCTGTTTAATGATATCGAAAGGGACCTTGGAAGTACTTAGGTAGTAGGGGGGAGACTTTCCGAGAGTGGGACAAACGAGGAAGGCGGCGAGCTCCGTGCCCACCAGGTGTCACGTATAAATTGGGATTTCTCTCGATCGATCGGAGCTATGAGCTTGTAGAAGCTCCTAAAGCTTTTCAGCCTTTTTGGACGGGGAATAATCGTACATTAGGTGCCTTAGGTCCATTTCAAACTTAGCTCTCTCCATAGCACTCGCTGCGCTTCTACGACATCTGTCGAAGCTTTGCCAGCAAGCCAATACAGCATTTGAACCGGAAACGGCTTAAGGCAGCCAGTGATAATCCGGCACGTCTCGTGTAAGGCTACATCCACCTGCTTAGCATGTGCGGAGTGGCACCACATGTTCTCGAAAATGGAGAAAATTTAAGTACGCGCGATTATTAAATACCTGTGTGTGTATGAAACATTTCAGTATGGAGAAGATAGATCATGATTTGCAGGCTTGCGGGATACATTAGGTGTTAATGCTTCTCCATATTCTACAGTGGCACGTTGGTGTGCTTAGTTTAAGCAAATAAATGTATCTTTATCTTTAAGCAAGGAAGAACTTCCATCAACGACGACCCACGCTCGGGACATTCTGCGACAGCAGCAGTAACAGAACAAATGGTTAAAAAGTTGAAAAAATATTTTATCCGATCGTCGTGTAACGTTCGTTTTATTGCTGATAAAGTAATGACAGGAAGTGTCCATAATATTATACACGACTATTTAGGCATGAAAAGTGTCAGCGCACTGGGTGCCTACGCCTAGAATGCTTAACTTGCAAAAACAAACCCCCTCTAACATGCCCGGTCCACGCGTGACAGACATAGTTTTGTCGTGCGTATTCTCTTATCCTATTGGAGGATATTTCAATATGGCGGGTTTCTCGCGCGACAAACTTTTATCATAGCATTGCATGTTACGGGTGCAGACTAAGAATTTCACAAAGCTGTTTAGATTTGTTACAACAAGATCCTGACCACTTTTTAGCTCGATAAATAACTATGGATGAAACGTGGCTTCACCATTACGATCCTGAAACGAAACAACAGTCTATGACCTGGAAGAGACCGTCTTCTCCAAATCCTAAGAAATTTAAGGTACTTAATTCAATCCGCCGGCAAAATTATGGGCTCTCTTTTCTGGGATAGCCAAAGGGTAGTAATAATCGAATACGTCAGTCATGAAGCCACTATTACGGGGACTTATATAAATTCGTGATGAAATAAGCAACGAACGGCGTGGAAAACTCGCAGAAGATGTTTTATTTTCATTAAGATAAAGCCTCCGCGCACAAGTCCCAAGTTGCAATGGCTGCCATTGAAGATGCTGGCTTTGAAAGGATGGAGCACCCACCCTATTCACCGGACCTCGCTCCTAGTGGGTTTCATCTCTTTCTACGGCTATAGGAGCACCTGGGAGGATAATGACATACCAAGTGTATACTTCTAAAAAGTTTGAAAAATAAAATAGCCTTTAATAAAAATACAACTGTTGCGGAGATGGAATGCACATGACTGCTTTTTTGAGGGGTTGTGTTTAAGAGCATTCAATATTTCGAAAAGTCCGTTGAGGTTTTAAAAAAAAAACATAACTTTTACTAATATTCCTACCGGTTTTTTTGTAGTGCTTGTTTTTCGAGTTTTTTTGCCGTCCCCTACGTTGCGCTGACGAACATTGCTGAACTTTAAATAATTAATTGTACATTAAAAATAGTCAAATTTATATTTAATGTTAATGTTTTTAGAATTAGAACTAAATGGGCTTTTGGACAGTATTTTTTATAAACCATGTTTCATACAAAAAAAATTAAAATATGAAGGTTTGTTTGGATTTCGTTACTACTAAAAGTTTACCATTTTAAGTATTACGACATATTTTGCTACGGAACCCTAAAAAACTGGTATGGGGAATGAATTGGGCATCATCTAGTTACCTGAAAACGACACCAAACTTGACTCAAAGCTCCAAACAAATCGGCCAGATTTTTTTTTCTGAGCGCTGGGAGCTCTGTTTTTTGACCCCCCCTCCCCCCCACCTGTCGCGGGGTCATGACTGGCTACCGGGCGATTTCAGCTCAGGTGGATGTGTATAACATTCGGACCAAAGGGCATTGCTTCACCCCAAAATGTATACCTTTTCCCATAAGAGACCGGACTATAAGTCAAAATGATCTTCACAACAATAAACTGTGCCTCGATTTCTAACAGGATCTGATCTCTTCATAGCTTGTAATCATTTACTTCGTATTTTGACATCCATTGGAACGACAAAAAATAACTTTTCCGGCGCATTGATAGCCGTATTTGTACATTTTGGCACAACACATGATTTTATGGTATTTGGATTGTTATTTTTTTTTTTAATTCAGAAGTCCAAGTACAAAATACCTAATAACGCAAGGCAGCCGTACGGAAGAGCGGGAACGGACTGAGCGAGCGTTGCATTATGACGTCACGCGCTTGAACGCGGAATTTCGTCGCGCGCTCACTTTAAACTTCTCTATCTTGGAAACTAATTGACGTATCGAAATAATTCTTTCACTAGTATTTTTTATTTTGAACGGAGAATTTATAAAGCTAACATTCAAAATTAGTGAACATTCTCTATTCCATTAAATAAAATCGCTATCGCCGTTTAGACGAAGAAGTAACAAACATACACACTCACAAACTTTCGGCTTTATAATATTAGTGTGATATCGTTTACACAATATAGACATAGACAAACATTTATTATTACATTTTAACATTTTTTTATTTTATTTTTCGTTTACTTACACCTGATTAGCTCAACTCAACCGAGGGATACAAGCTTATCCTAAATTATTGCACACACAACCTTAACATAAGTACTATACTATGATCCTTCTCCGTAAGAGCTCCGAATAAAGATAAATGTACGTACGTGATTAAAAATGCATATTACATGATATCTGATTATTTAGAAGACAGATCTCCATGGGAATAAGGTTGCTTGAGTTGGCTATTAATATAATTTAATTTATTAAGATATATTGCACCTATAATATTACATATTAAAAAAATATAATTTTTAAAAGATGCGACGCTTGTGGAGTTTATTCGGCGAGCTCTTCTCCACAAAGGACCGCATATTTTGCTTTGCTGAACTCGCCACTAAATGTAACTTTATTTGACTTAACTAAGTGATAAAAAAATGACCAAATATTAAAAATAAATGATTTCATTTCATTACACGAATACATGGGCAACTGAGAGGCGCTTTCTAGATAGAGAACCTTTACATGTATAAAAAAATAATGTACAGGCGTTATTTCCGTAACTGTATTATTTTTAAATTGTTTCCAAGGCACCAATGGTAAGGGTTGAAGGGTAGCGCGTAGTGACGTAGTATCACATCCGTGACCTCCAGACTGCGTCCGAGACGAGGGCATGCCCTTGCACTTTACCTACCGCCCTCTGCTTACCTAAGGGCGCTATTAATATGCTGGATAGCTATGCTAATTATACTGTGGTTCAGTAGATCATACCAAAATCGGCACTAAAGTCTACGCATAAAACTGCATATTTTAAGATCCAATAGGCATAGTATTTGCCAGGTTGATGTATATAAAATGTCCAAAAGTCAAAATAAATAATTTCGTTTCTCATTCATCAGTAAGTAATAAATTAAAATCAGCGCGATCTTACAAGTTAATGAGTATTTAAGTATTTCATTTCTAAAATAAGCGTCCAAACTACGAGACAATAATTTGATTTTTCGAAGTACTTGAATAATAGTCCATCTATATCGGTTTAGTCCTCTATCACGGCAATCTAAAGCGCCTTGAATAAATTAGGTCATCGACTGTAAAGATAAATATTATAGGTTTCCAGTCGAGGCTTGGTAAAGCAAAGATTAGATTACTATGGTAAACGGCCTTCAGACACTTTAGATAAGAGTTATTATTACCTAGCAAAACGTAAATACACATAAAATTATAGATATTATTCTTGAAAAACGTAATACAAGGAAGGAAATTTAATTTGTAATAAAAAAAGAGAGTATTAAACTTTCTTATAATATTTATCTCGTTTAAATTGGATTTTTCTTCTACCTAAGCGAAATGTCAAGTTCCATGTACTAATCCTGATCATCCCCAATTATCTGAGGAAAGTTTTAAGTTCACGTCTGCGAAGTTCACTAACTAGATTCCTGCTCATACTTTCTCCTGAACGCGGAGCATGTTACGAGGCACTACTAATTAATTTGATGAATCAGTCAGTATCAGTATAGAAGGCCAACACAGCGGTAGTTTACTTGCATCGACTATAAAAAGTTGAGGGATATAATAGATAGATAGAAGATATTAGACATAGCTAAATAGAGAAACTGTACTATGAACTAGAATTAAGACCTTTTGTACCTAATTAACGCAAATAAATCAATCATTTCATTCCATTTCGATATCAACTTGAGATATTTTTTTAATAACTTGTAAATTGGCTGAGTATTAATATTTAAAAGTAACATTCTACACATCATAACATCTAACTAAAATAAGGTACTGGCACATCCCTTACAAAGCGGAACTAAAAAAAATACCACTAAATTAAAAAATTTAATAACCCCCGCCACAAAACTGTTACTTGATCCTTTCAACAACTAGAAAAGAGCTGATAATCTTCAAATGGCTGAAGATATTTTTTTGGATCATAGCTAAGAACACTCTCGATTGTAACACCTTGCAAACAAAAAAAACTAGATGAAAATCGGCGCATCTGTTTAGGAGCTACGATGCCACAGACAGACAGACAGACACACACGTCAAACTTATAACACCCCTCTATTTCGTCGGGGGTTTAAAACAAGAAAGCCGTTGCAACAGCAGTTACATATTTCAACCGACACGACTGACGCATATTTTTAACGCACATTGCACATGGTGGTCGAAAATTGTCAAATTGTTATGCATAGGCTGTCCATTCGAGGGAGTAACGAGTGCAGATAACATCGACGCGTTAATCTAGATTTTAATTTAAATGGAAAGGTAGAGTAAAACAGTTTTTATGGAGATTAACAGTACGAGTCTGAGTGAATTTGCCGCTAAGTCACGATTATATAATAAGCTTTTTTTTTTTTGACTTGTTTGTGTCGCCAAGTTGATGCAGACTTCATGAGTAGCGACCACGTGTTGGAAGACGTACATACTCGTATAACAGTGTCCGTAGCCAAGTGGAAAAACGCTAGCCTCACATCACGGAGGTTCCAGGTTCGAATCCCGTTAGGGCATCATCGAACAAAATATCAATTTGTGCAGGCTGAATCAGAATCAATTATTGCCGACATTTGCCGAAAAAAAAAAAGGTGATTTCGTGCCTCTGAAGGCATGTAAGCCGTTGGCCCCGGCTACTATCTACGACGACGACGATCAGGACGAATAAGAAATGATGATTGGGTGACGCAGCGTAGGAAGTTAGGCAACGACACAAAGAAGACCGAAGTTCTGGTAAGGGCAGCAGGAAACAGCTGGATTCGGGCCAAGGAAGACCCTTATCTTAAGATCTTTAGAGGAGATTGACAAAAATATCTGGACATATGAGATTTCCACTTCTCTCGCAAGTCCTACTCGTATACATTTCCAAGCTCAGTTCGGGGGAAGTCTTCCTTTTATTTCTGACACTATGTTATTTAGCAAAAAATAACCCTTATGATGAAGCCTTTCGATTGGTATGATAAAACAACAGGGTGATTTTTTTTCTCGTGTAGCGGGTTCGATTCCCGGTTCAACCATGTAATTATTAAAGAATGTATGAATGCAGTTTTAATAGTTTTTAGAAATAAAATAATGTCTTCTTTCAGTAAAATGTTCTAACTACAATATTTAAGGTACTTTCCCTCCATGTGGCATAGCCGTGGGACGCCCTGTATAAACACAAAAAATAGCTTTAAATTCTAAAGCACATCGTAGCAGAGTTCTTACTTTTAGTTATAAACTCCTACAGCTTTCAGTATTCATAAAGCGTTCGCAAAATTTATTACAAAACTTTAGAAACCATAGTGGAAATTCTAAAGTAATAAAGCGGTTCAGCTGAAAAGTTAATTGAAATACGTGAGCGGAACTACAAGTTGCAGAATAAACTTGAGAGCGAAACCACGTGAAACTACTGTAAGTACTTATATTATTATTTTATAAGGAAAATCGTAAATAAAATATCCAATTGCACATTGTTGGTGATAGGAATTGCCAGGGCCGTTGTTAGAAGAAGAAACCAGTTAAGTTTCTTTTTCATGTTACTATTTACGTCTGATGTAACTATTGAAAATTTAAATAAGTAGCTAAATACACCCATCCATATAATAAAACTGTAGAGGTCAAATGTCTGTACATAGAAAAAAAAGATGAAATCGAGTCAGGAGGATGTAAGAAGTGAAACAGAACATATCCAGACATATATTTTTTCTGTCTGTTTGTCTGTTTGTACGGGCTAATCTCCGAAACTAATGGACCGATTTGAATGAAATTTTGCATGGTGGTTCTCTACATTCCTGGTCAATCTTAGATACTTTTAATCGCGGAAAATTAAAGAGTTCCCGTGGGATAGTTAAAAATTACTACGGAAAAGTCCGAAAACAACGCGGGCGTAGCCGCGGGCAGACAGCTAGTTCAAAATAAATAATCAAAAGTATTATCTAATAGTCTAGATCGAACATCTATTAACGAATCTAGTTATATAAGACGCGTATAAATAGCATAATCAAAATAAAGAGCGGACGCAACGTGTTTATTCCAAAGGAAGCGGCCGGCAGTCTTGCGCAAGCTGTGACGTCACGGCAGTTCCGGCTTCGCTTTCGCGAACACTTTCACCGCGCACACCGCGCGGCGCGGCGCCCGCGCCATTGTCATTCTCAACGGGAATCGATGACCGGCTATTGATTTTTGAAACGATCTTTCGCGTGGGTTTTACGATCGTTTGAAAATCATAAGTATTTTCTATCAACAATTTTCTAGGAACAAAATTGACATGCAAATATTTTTTAAGAGCAGAGAACTTTTTTGTCTAATGATTTCTATCGATTATTCTAACAAGGAAAAAAAAGGCATTAAAAATAAAAGTATAATAACACACTATTTTTAGGTATACGCCTACAAAATTGCCTTTAACCAAAACCCATTCAAGAGGTGATAAATAAGATAACCGACTTAGTCATGATGATCATTCGCATTTTTCGTATCGCAGTAGTAGGGAAAAAGGAAAGGAATGGAAAATATGCCAATAAGATTTTAAACTATTTAGGAGCGAAAATTAAACAGGTACTTTTCGTCAACATCGGTATTAGCGGTTTAAGAATTGATCACCTGTCAAAATTGAACCGATAATTTGTTCTGACAACATAATTTTATCGAACGACCACTAGTTATTATGGAGATGAGATGTTTGAGGGTCGCGATGGACGGGTTCTTTAGTATTTTATATTTAAAATATTAGTTTTCATTTATTTATATGTGCAACAGCTAGAAATTGTAATTGAATTGAATAAAATTATCATAACAATTTCATATTCATTTCCCTTCTAAAATACGGATGTTGGTTTTGATTCGATTTCACGATGATAGGTGGTATAGGATGCAATTTTGTATAAGGCTATCCAGTAAGATTAACAAAGGTAACAATTTACCACAGACAAAGATGTATATTACAACATTGATTGAATGATATGATATATTTATTATTAATATAGTTCTGTATCATACCTGTAGACTTCAATGTACAAAATAAAATAAAATGATTGAATAAATTAAACGATATCTAACGCAGAACTTAGAAGGACCGTTCACAAGGATATGCATTTAAACTGAACGCAGTCCAGTGAGCTGTTTTTACACAATTATTATTATTTTTTACGAGAATTGTGTAATCGAAACACATCAATATGGGTACTACAAAATCGGCGCAGACGCAGCGCAGTAACGCAGGCGCCTGGCGCGAAACCCCAATTTCACCGGATGCGCGATACCTACCAACCTCACGTATGTGAATTGAAACTTAATCCTCGATTGCGCAACCGACCGGTTCGGGTCTTTCCTTTTACGCAACATCTCGTCTTGGCCAATTTCTCTTTTTGCTCGGCTTGAATTTAAATGATTTGTTTTATTTCGTAGCCGTATTCCAGCCCCGAAAACTTTTGGTATTCAATCTGCCCCTGTCCACGCGTGATAGATATAATTTTTTCATGCGTATTCTCTTATCCTATTGGAGGATATTTCAATATGGCGGGATTGTTGACAGTTAAATGTGCGACAAACTTTTGTCATAACTCCGCATGTTACGGGGGCTGGTTTATTGCGAATAACAAAGTTGAGAATAAGAAACGATATGCAATACTAAGTGCGCCTATTTACCTGCAATATTAGCCCGTGGTGGCTTAGCAAATTACTGTTTGATTTTTTTCAGACAAACCTTGTAAGACAATATGATAAAATAAATATATACCTATATCTATAAAGTAAAGGAAATTGTATAGGAATAGAATGTTAATCTGTTTTAATAGTTCTCTTTCAAAGACGAAAACAATTATTATTAAACAACGCTAGCAAAGGAAAGCACCAACAAAAGATTATTTTAGATTTTTCAAAGAAAGTTTTACAAAATTTTCTATTCTCTTTGTGGAAGGCAAAATTGTGTCTCAATAATAGTCAAAACAATTTTGTCTTTCTACCTAAGGTCACAATGAAAATAAGACGCCAATCCATCGAGCAATTAGTTCCAGACATTTCCATTAAACATTTTCTCGGAGCGGTCGAGGTAGAATAGTATTAATTACTATCTATCTGGTGTCTTCCCACACTTTCTACTACTTCTAACTCTATTGTGATGGAGTGAAACAATCGGAGCTCCTACTGTTGGTCTATTCTGTGAACGTTGTTCTTATCTATAGGTAACGCTTATTTTTAAAATTAAGTTCTTGAGATAAGTCTCGAATAACAATAAGCTAGAAGTTCTAGATTATAAAAAGCTTTTTAATTTGTAACTGATTGATATTAAAAAAAAAGATCGGTTTCCATTTTGATTAAACAAAACATTATTATTTTATTTTTGAATATCAATCAGTTAAAATTAAAAATCGTTTTATAATCTAGAACTTCTAGCTTATTCTTAAACATTTTGACACAAACTAAACAGTTCTGATACACATTTACATTTAGCAAACACCAAGTATCATGCTAAGACCATAATTTATGATAATTTTTACAATAGATTTCTATAACGTGCAATGCTCCGTCAGTTAATGCTTTAACTTAATACACTAGCACAAAGCAAATGGAGCTGTAACCGCTTCAAGAAACAGCTGACTCCAAAAAGCTGTGTTAAATCCCCCGCCACAAAACCGTTACTTGATCCTTTCAACAAATAGCAAAAAGCTGATACATAGATATCTTCAAATGGCTGAAGATATTTTCTTGGATCATAGCTAAAAACACTATCGATTGTAACACCTTGCAAACAAAAAAAAACTAGATCAAAATCGGCGCGTCCGTTTAGGAGCTACATTATACGCTACGATGCCACAGACAGACAGACAGACAAACAGACACACACGTCAAACTTATAACAACCCTCTTTTTTGGTTAAAAATGTGCATGGGGACTTACAGAATAAACCTGCGAGTGCGCTTTTACTAAAGTTCACGACATTACTCCGTCGAAACCGGGATTTCGTCTATTGACTTTCGTTTATGGCTCGCTCGACCTTCGTTGGGGCGACAAACATTTTCTTTTGTTCGACGCCACCGAGACTGTTGCTAAATGATGTATTGGCTAGACGCAGGAAAACTTACAGCGAAAATAATGTGACGATTGTATAGATGTGCTATAAGATTTATCTTCAGTAACATAAAATAGAGAGGATTTGGATTAGGATTTACGCTAGGAAAATAGGGAGAAATATCAAGATTGAAAATCTGCTTTATATTAGCTACAGTGATAAGTTATATCTGGAAAGGTTAAAAATAAAATAATGTAATTATGATTGATTATAAGGGTCGTTCGGCAACTCGTCCCAAAACAAACTCGTCCCATTCGTAGTTCCAGTCCAGAAAGTTCGTTTTCCCAATAGGACGAGTTTGTTTTGGGACGAGTTGCCGAACGACCAGACATTTTAATCCTGGAGCTTGTGCTCTAGTGTCTGCCCCATTTGATGAATTTAGTTACAAATTAGAATTTAGTTAGTTTAGTTTTTTGTGTTCTTGTTTGTGGAGTAGCTTGGAAAGTGAGTGCAGTTAAACACAATTTGTGTTTACCCTGTTTTGTGGTAAGTTCGAGTCTCATGATTATGATTATGAGCTGATAACAAGAACGTCTGCTAGACATAAAGACATCAATGAGATCTTAGAGTGTAAATAGAAATCTCTATGAATGAGATATTTTAATTTTCAATCTCATCTGTCAAACCGCCTCGTCATTTATATAATAAAACTGTAGTGGTCAAATGTCTGTACATATGAAATCCGAGTTAGGAGGATGTAAATACAATAGAACATATCCAGACAATATTCTTTTTTTTGTTTCTCTGTCTGTTTGTCTGTTTGTACAGGCTAATCTCCAGGCTAATCTCTAATCTCCTTGCATGGTGGTTCTTTACATCCCTGGTCAACATCTTGGGTACTTTTAATCCCGGAAAATTAAAGACTTCTCGTGGGATTAAAAATTACTACGGAAAACTCGAAAAACAACGCGGGCGTAGCCGCGGGCAGACAGCTAGTATGAAAAATAAACGCTTCAATTATAAATATTTCAATTATTCTGAGAAGGCTTGGTAGGCCTAGGCATGTATAAATTTAGGGACTTAACAGAAAATCGAGCATCTCCGAGAGACAATTTATATTAGGCTAAGTCTCACTTTGTCAAGTAATTGAATAATTTAGTTTAAGGCTCAAATAATATTTATAGAGACATCAACAGTAAAACAATAAATATTCACTGATCTCATTTCCAAGTCACAATTGAAACCTAGAAACTCTTAACAAAAACATTCAATCAAACAAAGAAACTCACTTGCTTTTACAATCGTAAAAACCAGTCCCAAAAACTGCAAACAGAAAAAATTCCCATCCAAAGATTTTAATCGCAAACACAGATAAAAAGTTTATAATAAAAATCTGTTTCAGTTTCCGCGACAATAGAAAACAATTCAATTTCAATGGTTCGCGGCGCAGTTTTACTAACCTACATAGGAAATGTGATTCTTCGGTCGTGACGTCTTCTTTAAGAATCTCGGCTAATTTTGTAGGTTGTAATATTTCAAATAGTTAAAAGAACAATTTTATCTTTTGCGCGGTTCGTTTGTATTTGAGAACAATGATGTAGGCGGGTTAATTTTAGACAATCAATTTAGTTTTCAAATTTTGGTGATCGGATCTAATCAAAATGAATGACGTAGAAAGAAAGTACTTATATTATTTTTAGCTTTAGACCCTCGATTAGCACATTAAGTAACATTAATAGACTTATAGGCAAGCGCAGTCCTTGACCACTTTACTAACCATATGCTAACAAAGTGTACTGTACAGTGTATCTTCTGATTGACAATTTCACTTTATATACAACTAGCGACCCGCCCCGGCTCCGCACGGGAAAATGGTTATTGTGAGTTATCCTTAAGTATATTATGCATGTATTATACATATAAACCTTCCTCTTGAATCACTTTATCTATTTAAAAAAACCGCATCAAAATCCGTTGCGTAGTTTTAAAGATTTAAGCATACATAGGGACATAGAGACAGAGAAAGCGACTTTGTTTTATACTATGTAGTGATAAGTAAAACAAATATTGAAACCCATTCCTCCAAATTCTAGGGCCTAAAGCTCAACTTTAAAATATCTATACTGGATTGGATACCAAACTCTATGCGCGCAAATTACCTACGATTATCTTGCTTCACACATAAACTCCCTAGCTAGCTAGATAAACCATTGGCTACATTCTAACCAACATTGCCCAATATAGTAGTCGTAAAATTTGCTAATCGAAATCTCGATACTCGAAAGTACACATTTTTGTAGACGATTTCCCCAACTACGAGTAGTCTAGACAACTACATCAATTTATAGATGTACTAGGCCTTAGGATTCATCTAAATTACTGAGTCGTATATTAATTTATGAACGATTGTACATCCTATCCAATTCAATTCTAATCATTATAGACAACTTTCGACAATATTTTAAAAGCTTGTCTACAAAGTCTATTAATAACACAAAGAGGCTCTACTTTTGAGCTGTTGTAGAGCTTTTAGCCAGCTTTCATTCTGAAGGTTCCGATTTTGAACTGTTCTCCAAACCCTATTTAGTTAATCGTATAAAGCCAGCTCATTTGACAGACTTTCAGTTTTTCAGTACAACTTTTTTCTAAGGCCTACTTTGATACAAACTCACCGACTAAACGTGCTACTTACTATGGATCTAGTTCACCAATGACAAGATAAAAAGACGAGAAAAACACAGCCATAGCCACTAACAAGCGTGAAACATTACATTCGACTGCTCTTAGTAAATGCAGCTACCAGCTACTTAGGGGATTCGGAACGCGGCCCGAATGACTAAGCGACGAAATGATCACGGCGGCGCGGCGTCAAATTCATTACCTCGCTTGCACTCGCTAAAAAGTGAAAAGTGTTGTTACAATGCGAAGTAGGTGGTCTACTGAGCTATTGTTTGATGCCACTTCTCCCATTCTACATGGCGTTCTCGTTAGGCCGGAACATGTTCGGCTAATCGCACTAAATCTAATTAAAAATTGAATGCTTTACGCGTATAAATAATGTTCTAACGTGCAATTTTTTTTTGTGAGAAAATTGTATTGTTATTTTTTGATCACTCTATTTTTGGATATAAATCCTTTTAGAGCTAACACACAAAAAAAATTTTGCCGCTTTAGTGACCTTCTTACTTTTCAGCTTGGGAATACACAACAAAAATGAATTAGAATTAGAATGAGTACAATGTATTAAATAAATACATACTCTTACCAATAATATATTATGAATGTAAGTGAATTTGTTTTGTTACACTCGTGGTTGAACGGATTGCGTTAATAATTGGTAAAGTCACATAAGGTCAAGGCTACATTTACCGTGGGAAATTACCTCATTCATAAGCGAAGTAGAGATAGAAGCTAGTTTAGATCTCACCACATCTCTGATTAAAATGTAAAAAAGGTGCATGCATATTTTAATTAGGAGGGCTTTATTTTAATCAGTATAGATACGCATACTTAATGTAGGTATGCATAATTAATTAATCCCTGAAGCTTTTTATATGTTGTTAAATTTTAAGTCGCTTACTTACTTATCTACACGAAAGTGGTTATAATCATATCATGAAATAAACTTAACGGTGTGAGCGGCAGGATAAAAAAAATACCATAATTACATGCGTGAATGACAACAGTTTACATTCAGACTAGTGTATTGTAGCGACATCTACAACTTTACTTACAAACTAATTTCTCTGACAATTATCGGTCAAGTCTACTAGATGGCGTTACTAGTCGCAAGTTTGAACTTCTCAAAAGAGTTCAAAACAACATTGTTTACCTACTATTGTTAGTTCGGTAGATATACGTTTCTATTTGGTATAATTAGTATTACTACTGAAGTTAATAGGTATAAACAAAATCCAGTTTCGCTTAGATATTATTATCATGCATCACTAGAATATTTTATAGAATTTTAGTCATACTATTATGTTTATAGAAAAAGAAATCGTCCAAATATAAAATAATAATTCTGATTATTTTTATTTAGGGTACTGCAGCCTTAATTGTAAGCATAGCTATTCTAACTATTCCTAGACTTATCTAACGTCCAGTGAGGAGTTAACTATTTTTGTCATTGAATTAAAACTTTAAATATAAATTGTTTGCGCGTTAAGCGTCCAATATTGTAGTGCGAATCGACTATGCAATTGGGAAGCCATTAATTAGATTGTCGTGACAACATCTGGCTGACTGAGTATTCATGCTCACTAAAGTGTCCTGACTTGCGGTGGCGTATGGGCCGGGTCGTTGGGTTCCCTCTAATATGGTTGAGCCCGGCGATGGCTGACCCATGCGTCAAACCCGTGAACGTGGTGCTGCTTGGGGGGACTGGTCGACTCTAGTCGATTGCCGGTTGTTTTTTGGTTACATAATTTAGTTTTTCTACTTTGACTGGTTGCCTTCCTCTAATTGCATACTTCGTTTGCACTCTTTGTTATATGAATCAAATTGTATAAAATAATAATTTTTGTAAAATAGTTTGAAAAGATGCAACGCCTGTGGAGTTTCTTCCGGCGGGTTCTTCTCCACAGAAGACAGCCAAATTGTGAACCCGCCTCGACGTCGAAAAATGATTTGTAAAATCTTACTTCGAATAAAACATATTTCATTTCATTTCATTTCATTTCATATGTTCGAATTCAAATATATACGGATTCAAATATTTACGATTTGATTAACGGGGAAGCACTACCTCCTTAGATACAGGATTCTTCCTAGTTCGGGTGGTAGGGGTTTTAATTTATATTAGCATAAAAAATTGTACTTTTTTGTTAAGCTATACTCTTAAGAACACTTTTGTAATTTTTTGAAGCAATTAGGTTATTGTTACTATTATTATTGGCAGAAAATTTTTCCCTCTGCTTTCACTGATTAACCAATACACACGGGCCTAAGCCAAGTGCGTATCAGGACAAGAGTTCAGGAGGCTCTGTGAGTTTGTAATATTATTATATGGGACGCCCAACACGCGCCTATGGCTTCTGACATGACTCGCAAAACGACTACATCCGTAGATATTAGCCGGGAGCAACGGCTTTGCCTTCCGAAGCAGTGGTATGCTAAAAGAGCACTTACCTTGCAAATTGTCCAGCATATATGTGAGCAGCTTAGCGGTGCCATTGCTGTCGTTGTAGATGGAGAGCATCTCTTTACTGAGCGGGTTCCCTTGCAGCCCCATCAGCTGCAAGTGGAACAGCTTCCCGAGCTCGTAAGGCAGCACGCGGAGGTAGTTGTTGTGTAAGTGAAGTTCTCTGGAAGAGGAATGGTGAGGTTAGTTATGAAATGAAATGAAAAGAAAATGAAATGAAATGAAATGAAATGAAATATGTTTTTATTCGAAGTAAGATTTTACAAATCACTTTTCGACGTCGAGGCGAGTTCACAATTTGGCTGTCTTCTGTGGAAAAGAACTCGCCGGAAGAAACTCCACAGGCGTTGCATCTTTTCAAAATATTTCACAAAATTATTATTTTATACAATTTGATTAATATTTATTATTATATATATAATATATATTATAGTTTATGGTCATCATCATCATTTCAGCCAGTAGACGTCCACTGCTGGACAAAGGCCTTCCCCAAAGATCTCCACAACGATCGGATATAGGAGGATAGTTTATCGATTCATGAGGATAGTTTATGGTACTAGTTTTTTCGTGAGAATAAGGCATTTTCCCGCGGTTAGAGGTAGCTTATGTTACTCAGGGTGAATGTAGATTACTAATGGTGAAATAATTTTTGGAATCGGTTCAGTAGTTTTTAAGTTTATTCATTACAAACATACACACACACAAATACAAATCTTTCCTCTTTATAAAATTATTTTTAGTATGATTAGTATGAAGTATCACTACATAGTATACTCGTAAAACGAAGTCGGTTTCTCTGTCCCTATGTCCCTATGTATGCCTAAATCTTTAAAACTAAGCAATAAAAATTAACAACTAAGTAAGTTTTTTTTAATAGATAAAGTGATTCAAGAGGAAGGTTTATATGTATAATACATGCGTAATATACTTAAGAATAACCCACAATAACCATTTTCCCGTGCGGAGCCGGGGCGGGTCGCTAGTGATATGATAAGGAACATTTGTAAAAGGGAATTTATGGATAGAAGGAGCGTGGAGGGTCTCTATTTTAGCTTAGGCATAATATATTTCGTATGTCTTTTCGGCTCTTCTGCTACACAGATCTTATTTGTCATACCTTTCTAAGATAATACCGATAAATTTTCCTTTATAGATTTCGTCTGTATAAATAATAATCCATCACACATATTCGAAAAAAATAATTCTACAGATAAATAGTTGTTATCAAGAAATTACACTTAAAAGGTTAATTTCACAAGTTGTTATCTTGGAATTGAACGATATAAAATATCCCGCGGCTACTTGAGGAACCTTTTATTAAATAAAAATATAGCACAAATGGTACAATGACCTTATATCCACAAGGATAAATAAAAGTATAAAACTTAGTATGTATCTTTGAAAAAGCATTTAAAATCAGATGGATAAGCGTTTCATGATAAGGATGCTATTATCACAACCCATTATCAAATATTCTGCTAAAGAATAAGATGCTGTATTACACAGAATATAGGTCTTAAGTTTGAGTCGCGGGGGAAAAATAGTTGTGCCATACAGATGTGAGAAGGTTGTTGAACTCTGCTTGTTATGATAAATAATGTAAATTGGCGTAGGTATTTGTATATGGTAAACATGTCAGTCAGGCAACGCAGTCTAGGCGAGATCTCTTGACTTATCGTGTGGTTTCGAGGTTAACCTACCGAGATCTAGCGAGATCTCTAAAAAAGGTAGAATATACCTCGTTTATGAAAGCGTCAGTGGCCTAATGGCTTGAGCAGTTGTCTAAGACCCGGATCCAATCTAGCCTTGGCACCTACTAATATATTTTCAATTTTCGAATTCATATATGTTTACTCCGCGGTGAAGGGAAACATTGTAAGGAAACCTGCACACACCTGTGAAGAAATTCAATGACTGTGTGTGAAGTTGACCAACCCGCACTGGACCAGCGTGATCGACGGCTTATTCAACCTGGTTCAGGGTAGGCTTGAGCCTACCCTCGGTGGAGACATCTGTTAACGACCGTACTCGTTTGTCAACCGCTTTGTGAAAGGTGATTTAGGCTCCCTCGAGCTGCCCCTAGTCGCGTTGGTACATGAGCACTTTGGGGTAGAGTCTTCCGTTCCCCCGCAAATCCGGTGAAGCTTGATCCGTCGTACTTTTTCGATTCAAGCATAGGTCAATTCAACAAAAAAAAAAAAAAGATTTTGTTTAAATTTTTTTACAGTAGTTTTAGATAAGTGTATGTATGCAATCATTGACACATCAATATGAAATAATAAATATATACTCGGAACATTGACTAATCTAACAACAAACATTGACACTTCCTTATATATAACAGATTTCTTATCTAAGAAGTACAATAATAGAACGGACTGATTGTAAATTGTTATCTTTTCTTGTAAGGTGTTATATTTTGGTCATTGTTGAACAATGTCCTCTATATAGATTTTATAGATAATATAGATAATAATATGTATATGTTACGGCTAAAACCCGAAATGCGGCTACACATAGTTTTAGCCGGTTAGAACTAGGTGTAGCCACTTACTCTTGGTTAAACCTAGTACGAGCCGATTGTTTTCGGGTAAAACTAGATCTATCCTTCATCATGCCGGCTACAACTAGGTCCGGCCATTCCCTGTTGGATAAAACTAGGTCTATCCGATATCATTCCGGCTAGAACTAGGTCCAGACAATCCCTGTTGGATAAAACTTAGATGGGTGTCCCGCCACGCCTTCCTTCCGCCCCGCGTCACACTCATGACTCACAGCATCTGCAGCAGCGGCGCGGGGTGAAGGGCATAGCGAGGCACGCGCCTCTGCAGGTTGTGAGCGCCAGGTGCTGCTGATCTACTGCAGGTCTACTAGCGAGTGTGACTCACTGTCTGCAGCAGCAGCGCGTTTTATCCTACAGGGATTGGCTGTACATAGTTGTAGCCGGCATGCTATCGGCAGAGCTTTTTTTAGATATTAAAAAAACATCCAATAATAAGAAACGTAGAGAGTTTTTTTATTATTATAAATCACATTGTAATAATTAACACAAATTATTAGGAGTACAATTTTTAATATAATAAGAACATTTTTTTAACAACAGACAATAGTTGCATATTATAATTTAAAGGATATTATTATAATTATAATTCACACTTTTATAATCTAGTTTTGATAAAAAAATATCTAGTTTTATCCAACAGGGATAGTCTGGACCAAGTTCTAGCCGGAATTATATCGGATAGATCTAGTTTTATCCAACGGGGAATGGCCGGACCTAGTTGTAGCCGGCATGATGAAGGATAGACCTAGTTTTATCCGAAAACAATCGGCTCGTACTAGGTTTAACCAAGAGTAAGTGGCTACACCTAGTTCTAACCGGCTAAAACAAGGTGTAGCCGCACTTCGGGTTTTAGCCGTAACATATACATACAGTACACCTCAAAGTACTAAAGTTATTTAGCTAAACAATCACACTTAATTACTTCGTTATAAACTTTGAAGGTTTATGAATTTTGATGTAATATTATTATATAGTAGGTACCTAAAACTAAGCAACTTATGTACTTAAACAACGAGTTTGCCTCTATTTTGCCTAATTTTGTGTGTAAGATGTCTCCATATATTTATTTATTAACTTAACTATACAGATTTCCGACCAAAACTAAAATTCGGTTACACATAATGCTTCTCACCAATTATAATCTCTACAATAATTTGTAAGTTTTAATAATTTTTTCTCTGTTTTAATAACTAGGATAAAAGCACATTCATTGTATGACATAGACATGTAGAGATGCCTGCTTATCGAGTGGGTTTTGAGGTTAACCTACCATGTAGAGATAGAAATTGTATAAGAATTTAAAAAAAATACACCATCTCTTTTTTGAGTGTTGTCTGACTTTGATGGAATTTAATTTAAACTAGTTAAAATAATATTTATAATCTCTTATTTATCATTATCTTTCCCCTGAAGGTGTGTTCGACAGATTTTTGAAACAAGATCTTAAACAATTACGAATTTTCAAGATTTCTATGCGATATATGGTTACCAAAAACGGTTTATATGACTGAATAAAAATAATTATCGTTAGAATTGTATAGTTAGACGACCATACCCTTGAAATCGTCACCGCCCAACCTACTTGACGCAATCAGGTAAAAAGCCACGACTCTCTAGCAAATTACTTGTTCTCGTATATTATATTGTACTAAGCAAGGTCAACAAACACAAACTTAATCTTAAAGTTACACAAAGTTGCCAAGGTTGTGTAGCCGACTACTATATTTCCATTAGACAGTACAAAACAGATTAATGTACCAGAATTACGTTTATTTTCAAGATGATATGTGTTATAATAACATTTTCTTATTTATTAAATGACTTATTAACAGTGGACTTGTTGCGAGTAAAATAACAGAAAATATAATAGTATTCCAAATCTGATTCATTTCATCAACTGTCCTAAACGAAATTTATTCCAGGAAACCCAAAAAAATAATAATTTTGAATACAAACTGTTTGATTAAAATGATTATTCTGAATGAGAGTGTTTCCGAATACTTTTTGGGAAATATTCATGTCCTTTCAGTTTTTGCTCCGCCGCCACGTATATACATTTAGACAATGTGGACAAATTGTGTTAATTTTCGTCCAAAGCTAGTAGAATATTAAGTTTTATTTAGACAAAATTAAAAATCTTTGGTATAAAGTAGCGACAATTTTTGTGTGTCTGAGCTGCCTATGTTGGCGTACGATTAATTAGTTTATCTCTTAAAATAAATAATTAGAAGATTCCGTATTTAATACAGCAGTTCACATTACGTTACAAGGAAAAATGTAAGGCCGCAATGACTTCATGCGACACTCTCGCGCATCTTGCTGCGCCTATTGAGGTCAACAAGAATTTAAATTAGAGTAAGCAAATCGTTGCTTATAAGAGGTTACTAATAAATCTATAAATAATTCGCATACATATCTTATATGTTCCGGGATACATTTTTGTCCTGGTTTACTTAAACAAACTATATTATTGAAACCCTCAACCCGCTCAATCTTTTCTGTTTGCTGATTTCTATTTATGGTTGCCCTGGTAGAGATGTACCTTAGTAATAAGACCGGTTTTTGAGTTTTCTATGTGTTTTGTATTGTTTTATTGTGTACTTTTTATTTTGGTGTCAATAAAGCACAAATATTACATTGTATTTGTGTCCAAGATTGTAAGGAAAAGTTTTAATCAAATCAAGTTTGCCAATAGTCGAATATTAGGACATAATGACAATTTTTACACCACAACGCTTAAAATTATTACTTTTTAGGAATTGTAAAATATTTTAGTACAAAAATATATGAACCAGAAACAAAATCACTTTATTTATCAAACTAAAAGGCAACTAACTGAAATTCTCAAATAAACAAAAATAAATTGTAGTTGTAAGAAGAAAAATGCAAACAATGACAATAGTCTCGTAACTCCGACTGACGATATTGTAACATTTGCCTTGACTTTATTATTCAGAGTTTATCTCTACCAACAATGAACTTATTATCATTGTATTAAACGTCTTAATTACTAAGTCTAGAAAAACTAGTTTTACGTTTAGAAATAAATGCAGAATCGCTAAATAAGATAGGATTTTAACATACATACATATACATACAGTCACGCCTCTTTCCCGGAGGGAACACACTTCTTTCGCTTCATCCACATTCATTAATCTCCTCATGCATGCTCGTCGGTTTAGCTAGAGTAATCCTAACCTGGAGCTTTATTTCTCAATCGTTCGTGCTTCGTTCGTGTTGCTAAGATCGCTCGATTTCTACTGATTTACGCTCGTCTTACATAAAACGTCATTGCTTTGGATGCTTTACATACATAAATACGGTTCTAAAATAGTGTCAAGGAAGGGAAATAAAGTAACTTACACCACTACTTCTATCTATGATGTTTGTTCAACGGCGCAAAGTTTTTAGAACCCTGTCTGGGAAGAACTATTTGAATTTACTACAATACATCTCTGAGATTCACAGTAGTTATTGGGTTTTACATTACATACTACTACAATTCTGTTGCATTTGTAAAGGAAATCAACAAATCACTTAGTACTACAGCCCATAACAGTCTAATTAAGTCCTCTCCCTTGTATGCATCTAGATAGCTAAATTCTATTGTTTTAGATCACAAATGTGTGGTTTACGAATTGACCTTCTACTTTTGTCGCAGGCCTTTTCAGTCTTTGGCCGGCGGGCTCGTTCTAGAATCTAGAACGAAGCTAGCTAGAAGCGCTCAAAACTATCATACTAATATTATAAAGAGGAAAGATTTGTATTTTTGTGTGCGTGTATGTTTGTAATGAATAAACTTAAAAAGTACTGAACCGATTTCAAAAAACCTCACCATTAGAAAACTAAAGTCACCCTGAGTAACATAGGCTACCTTTTACCACGGGAAAATGCACCATTCCCACGGGATTTTTTATTGACCTATGCTTGTGTCGAAAAAGTACGACCAATCAAGCTTCACCGGACTTGCGGGGGAGAGGAAGATTCTATCCCAAAAAAGTCATATACCGCGTCTAGGGGCGGCTCGAGGGAGCCTCAGACCACGGCCTAGCGCGTTGATACTGAAAAACATCGTGAAGCAGACGACGCCTGAGGGGCTCCGTCTCTGATTATCAATTTTGATTTCGGTTATGGCCGCGCAGGCGGGTACAGGCGTTGTTACCTGAAGGCACTGGGTGGTCATTCCATTGACAACCTAATAACAACTGAATATCAACTACAAATCACTGGCGCTAGGCGCTATGTAAAACACCCCCGAACACCACTGGTGGAGTTCCGCGGTGCCTGTGGGGTGCAGGGCGTGGGGCGCTATATTGGGCTGGGACTCATTTTGGCGCGGGGGGGTGAGTGTCTTTCTGTACGGGTTAGTACTATTATTTTCTTCTGTGCTGAAGGGTAATTATTAGTTGAAGGGCTCACCTGAGTTGTATAAGATCGCCGAGCTCAGCGGGCAGCGACCTCAGCTTGTTGTTAGACACGTCGAGCGTATGGAGGTTGACCAGCTGATTGATGTCGGGCGGGATGCGCTGCAGCGAGTTGTCGTTCAGATACAGCGCCGTGAGGTGCGTCAGTTGGAACAGTTGGGGCGCTAGGGCGCGCACACCTCCTGTTACCTGGAACGCCGGGGGAATCGTCATTTAATGACCCGACTGGACATTCCGGTAATTAGACCTAAAGCGCCTGAAGGATCTTATCTACGGCACACGTCGGACACTCCATACAGCAAACGCGTTTTGACAACCTATTTCTTTTTTGAATAACAACTTAATATCAACTACAAGTCTAACACTGACACGCTATCACAGAAGAAAATAATAGTACTAACTCGTACAGAAATGACACTCACAAGGGCCAAAACGAGTTTCCCGCCCGATATAGCGCCCCACGCCCCACACCCCGCAGGCGCCGCGGGACTCTGCTAGGGGTATTCGGGGGTGTTTTACATAGCGCCTAGCGCCATTGACTTGTAGTTGATATTCAATTATTATTCAAAAAGAAGTAGGTTGTCAAAATGCGTTTTCTGTATGAAGTGACCGCCCAGTGCCCAAGGTATAATAAAGTCAAACACTGGCACGCTATGTAAAACACCCCAGAACACCAGAGTCCCGCGGCGCGTGCGGGGTGCGGGGCGTGGGGGGCTATCGGGCGGAGAACTCATTTTAGCGCGGGGCGGTGAGTGTCCTTTCTGTACGAGTTAGTTTGTACTAAGTAAGTATTATTTTCTTCTGTCTACGGTTGTAGTCGTTATAAAGAGCCATGTCAGTAGCCTAAGGGCCTGGCCACAGCTTCAAGCGACGCGCGGCGCGAACTACGAGGAGACCGCAGTTCTCGCCGCCGCCGCCGCCGTGAGCTGTGGCCAGGGTGTGCATCTGGATTGAGGGCCCAT